>JAWDJE010000003.1:106442500-106892500 GCA_035047345.1 Bradypodion ventrale | reverse complement strand
CCAGGTTCCTCCTGGTCCAAGTCAGATGAGCCTCTTTTACAGATGGGCCCACCATTGAGCCCCTCCTGTCTGCCCTTGTGGGACAGGCTGAGTACCTTGGGGAGATGCAGTCTCTTAGGTACCCTGGACCAATGCCATGCAGGGCTTTAAAGGTCAAAACCAGCACCATGATTTGCACTTGGAGGCAAACTGGGAGCCAGTGCAACTCCCGGACAGTGGTAAGGCACGGCCATAGCGCCCGCACCCCATCACCACCCGAGGAGCCGCATTCTGGACCAGCTGAAGCCTCCGGATGGTCACCAAGGGCAACCCCATGTAGAGCGCATTACAATAATACAGTAATAACGGGGTGCGTCTTATACGCTGACAAATACAGTAAGTTATTATTTCCTTTGCCTCTACCTCTCCTTGCTGCTGCATTCAGCACCAGTTGGTTGGGTTTGCCTTTCTTTCCCTGCATGCTTAGTTACCGGCCTGCCCACCTTTCTTCCTTCTCTTTTTTGTTCACCTCATACCCTGACTTCTAAACTCCCACCCTCCTTCTCATTGCCCCCTTCTGGCTCCTTCTCCCACATCTTCAAATATTTCATTTTCCTTGTCTCAGTGGGTTTCTCGACAAGGAAGGCAAATAAAAGGTGTGTGGTTTTTTTAAAAAAAGATAAATGGCATATTTATAAATGGGAAAAAAATCACTTCCTCTGCCCTCAGGTGAGCAAAGTAAGTTACTAATTTGCCAATATCCAGAAGTAGCTTGCTCAGTAAGACACTTGGGATACACAGAAAGAGCCTCCTTGAAGATTGTGGTACAGTATTTTTAAACCACAATCGGGCGTACCCTGGATGGGCAATGGCAACCTTGTTGCGAAGCTAATCTTTCTCACATGAGGTCAGGCAAAAGGAAGTACAGAATGAATTCAATCAAAAGTTGTTTTGTTTTGGCTGTTTAAAGTCTGACCTTAGTTTTTGTTCAGTCGCATAGTCGATTCCGACCCTATGGACCATTGTCCTCCAGGCGCCTCTGTCCTCCACCATCCCCCTCAGCCCTCCAGGTTCTGTGCCCATTGTGTCTACAATACCATCTAGCTATCTCATATTTGGCCTCCCCCTTCTTCTTTTGCCCTCCCAGAAGGATAAACCACTTCACAATATTGGCTTTGGAATGGTGAAGCTTGGTTTGAACAACTGAACCAAACCATTTCCATGTGAATGATGAGGCTTGATTGCTGGGTGCTAATATAGCTGCACCTTTAAAGAAGTTAACAGAAAGGATGATGTTCACTCTTTTGGCCCCACTGTAGTGACTAGAACCCTCTTCAGAACCCTCTCTGCTTCCACATAGATGGCATAGCTAATATGCTACAGAACAGCTTTGTTCAAGAGAGTTGTCCAAACCCTCGAAGACAGATGCCAGGCATTTCAGATGGGGGAAAATGGAACTTAACCTATTTTTCCTCTGCACATTATGGCCCTTGTACTGAAGACATTTTTCCTTACCACTTTGCTCCCTGGAAAAGACTTTGTGTTTTTTTTAAAAGTAATTTATATTAATTTTGCATTTATTATCATTAGGCTATCTTGACAGCTCAGAGGTTTGGATATATGGCGGTGGAGCCAGAGACTAGGAGTTCAAATCCCTGCTGGGCTTCCAGGAAAAAGTGCCAACCTGCAAGGCCTTGGCCAAGCTGCAAAGTCCCAGGACAACCCCAGAAGACAAAAATGATAAACTATTTCCATACAGTATATTTATTCTCAATTTAGAAAGAGTTACAAGTCAGAAATGACTTGACAGCATGTAATTATTATCTTTCATGGTCCTGAATTTTGGTTTATGCCAAAATATATGGATATAACTGTCTGTAAACAAACTGAGTATGCCATTCTGGAAAGATGGAGGGAAAAGCAAAAAAAAAAAAGAGCAGCTAGATTTGGGGTTCCCAACCTTTTCAAGCTGGGGACTGTGGCCCCGCTCTCTGTTAGCTTCGAGGGCTGGATGGCCTTTTTGCCCTGCCTGCATAATGGGGTGGCCATTTTGTCTCAACAGCTTCCAATGGGGTGGCCATTTTGTTTCTCAAATGCCCTTGCAGGGATGGGGGGGCACATGAAATGGCACCGAGGAATGGATCCGACCTGTGGGCCTTAGGTTGGGAACCCCTGATCAAGATTGATGGAAAGCACATGTATACTTGCCAAGGAGTTTCCAATGATAAAGGCCTCTTCAGTAGTAATGAACACCACAGCTTTATTGATTGGAGTACACAGCACAAGGATTGGCAATCTCTGGTCACAATCGCTATTTCTGTCATGTTTCTTAAAAGTTATGCATAATTAGACATGCAACTCCCTATTTGGCAGTTCAATCATATATTGACTTGTGAAGTTTTAATGTACAAAATTATAAATGTATGGTTAATACAGGTAAAGTTTACTACAGTGAAGAACACAGAGGAACCAAATGTATTGGAAATATATAAAAAGATAGAGCAGTGCTTTTCTGCACTGAGTCAAGTGAATTATCATATCTAATTATACTTACCTCCTTCTGGAAGATCTGCAAAGTTTGCTTCATTAGGATTCTCCTCTGAAGAAATGCATCATATCTCAGCCACAGTGAATAGATGGCAACCCCCATACCACTCTACACCCCAAAATATGATACTAATAACACCATAATTTGCAGGGACAATACCAAGAAATACAAACACAGAAACCGTTTGGGGCTTGACAGAACAGCACAATATTTTTATTACTTACAATTCACAAATATTGGAGTGGGGTGTCTTGGAAAGGGGGAGGGGAAATGCAATGTTGTAAGGAGCAATACTGCATAGGGACATGGAATGTGAGATCAATGAAACAAGGTAAACTAGAAGTGGTAAAAAATGAGATGGAAAGAATAAGCATTGATATCTTAGGCATCAGTGAGCTCAAATGGACAGGGATGGGTGAATTCAGCTCTGGAAACCATCATATCTACTACTGTGGGCAAGAAAACCTTAGAAGAAATGGAGTAGCCATAATTGTCAATAAAAGAGTGAGAAAAGCAGTAATGGGATACAATCTCAAAAATGACAGAATGATGTCAGTCAGATTTCACGGCAAACCTTTCAATGTCACTGTGATCAAAATATACGCACCAACCACTGGTGCAGATGAAGCCACAATGGACCAGTTCTATGAGGACCTACAACACCTCATAGAACAGACACCAAGAAATGATGTCCAAATTATATTAGGAGACTGGAATGCCAAAGTAGGAAATCAAAAAGTAAATGGAATAACAGGCAAGTTTGGTCTTGGAACACAGAATGAAGCAGGGCAAAGATTGATAGAGTTCTGCCAAGAGAACGCACTGGTCATAGCAAACACTCTCTTCCAGCAATACAAGAGGCGACTTTACACATGGACATCACCAGATGGCCAACACCGAAACCAGATTGACTACATACTCTGCAGCCAAAGATGGAGAACCTCCATACAGTCAACAAAAACAAGACCTGGAGTAGACTGTGGCTCAGATCACAACCTACTGATCGCAAAATTCAGGCTTAGACTACAGAAAATAGGGAAAACACAGAGACCAGAAATATATCACCTAGACAGCATCTCTAAAGAATACACGGTGGAGGTGATGAACAGATTCAATGGCTTAGACTCGGTAGACAGAGTGCCAGAAGAATTGTGGACGGAGGTGAGGGACATCATGCAGGAAGCAGCAAAGAAAACCATACCAAAGGAGAGGAGGCGTAAGAAAGCAAAGTGGTTATCTGATGAGGCTCTTGAAATATCAGAGGAAAGAAGGAACGCAAAAGTAAAAGGAGAAAGGAAAAAATACAATCAGTTGAACACAGAATTTTTTAAAAAAGCAAGGAGAGAATTCTTGATCACAAAGTCCCCTGAACAGCAAGGAGAACAAATAGGTCAATCTTAGAAGAAAGACGGAGATGAGGGACATCATGCAGGAAGCAGCAAAGAAAACCATACCAAAAGAAAAGAAGAGTAAGAAAGCAAAGTGGTTGTCTGACGAGGCTCTTAAAATAGCAGAGGAAAGAAGGAATGCAAAAGTCAAAGGAGAAAGGAAAAACTACAATAATTTGAACACAGAATTTCAAAGAAAAGCAAGGAGAGATAAGGAAAACTACCTAAAAGAACAGTGCAGAGAAATGGAGGAAAACAACAAAAGAGACAGAACCAGAGATCTTTTCAAAAAAATCGGGGAAATCAAGGGAACATTTAAAGCAAAAATGACCATGATAAGGGACAAAGATGGAAAGGATCTAGCTGATGCAGAAAAAATTAAGAAAAGATGGAAAGAGTACACAGAGGAACTTTACAAAAAGGACCTCAACACTCCTGACAATCACAATGATGAAGAAATTGAACTTGAGCCAGACATCCTGGAGAGCAAAATCATAAAGGCCCTAAAGAGCAGTGCAAACAACAAAGCTAGTGGAGATGATGGTATCCCAGTTGAATTTTTCAAAGCGCTAAAAGATGACGGCATCAAATTACTGCATTCAATATGCCAGCAGATTTGGAAAACAAAACAGTGGCCACAGGATTGGAAAAGATCAGTATACGTCCCAATCCCAAAAAAGGGCAATGCCAAAGAATGTTCAAATTATCGAACAATCACGCTCATCCCACATGCCAGCAAGGTGATGCTCAAGATAATACAGGATAGACTTCAGCAGCATGTGGAGAGAGAATTACCAGAGGTGCAGGCCGGTTTCAGAAGAGGCAGGGGGGCTAGAGACCACATTGCCAACATACGCTGGATCATGGAGAAAACAAAGGAATACCAGAAACAAGTTTACTTTTGTTTTATTGACTACAATAAGGCATTTGACTGTGTGGACCACAACAAGATGTGGCAAGTAATTAAAGAGATGGGAATACCAGAGCACCTCATATGCTTCCTGAGAAATCTGTACATGAACCAAGAAGCAACAGTTAGGACAGAACAGGGAATGACAGAGTGGTTTGGAATAGGAAAAGGAGTAAGACAAGGCTGCATTTTGTCATCATGCCTATTCAACCTATACACAGAGCACATAATGCGCAGTGCAGGGATGGAGAAATCACAATATGGGATTAAAATCACTGGGAGAAACATCAACAATCTGAGATATGCAGACGATACCACCATAATGGCAGAAAGTAAGGAAGACCTAAAGAATCTCTTGATTGGGCTGAAGGAGGAGAGTGCAAAAGCTGGCTTGAGACTAAATATCAAGAAAACCAAGATAATGGCAACAGGCCCCATCAGTTCCTGGAAAATAGACGGGGAAGAAGTAGAAGCAGTGACAGATTTTACTTTCTTAGGATCAAAGATCACTGCAGATGGGGATTGTAGCCATGAAATAAAAAGGCGACTGATTCTTGGGAGACAAGCAATGAGAAACCTGGGGAACATAGTGAAAAGCAGAGACATCACATTGCAAACAAAAATTAGAATAGTCAAAGCAATGGTTTTCCCAGTAGTAATGTATGGATGTGAGAGCTGGACAATTAGGAAGGCTAAACGCAGAAGAATAGATGACTTTGAAATGTGGTGTTGGAGGAGGGTTTTGAGAGTCCCCTGGACAGCGAGGAGAACAAATAGGTCAATCTTAGAAGAAATTAACCCTGACTGCTCATTGGAAGGTCAAATAGTAAAGATGAAGCTAAAATACTTTGGACATCAAATGAGAAGGTAGGATTCACTTGAGAAGGCATTGATGTTGGGAAAGTTGGAGGGCAAAAGAAGAAGGGGAGGCCAAGAATGAGATGGCTAGATGGTATTGTAGACACAATGGACACAGAGCTGGGAGGGCTGAGGGGGATGGTGGAGGACAATGGAGAACAATGGTCCATAGGGTCGCCAAGGGTCGGAACCGACTGTGCGACTGAACAACAACAACAAAACCATGTATACTTTGACCTCTTATCCCAGGGATTCTCAACCTGCAGCCTGTGGGCCGGATGTGGCCCATGGAACCATTTCATGTGGTCCCCCACTGCCTCCACCACCCCCGGAAGTGTCATGTGGTAGAGGAAGAACAAAATGGCCACCAAGCCCCTGAAGCTGTCTGAGGGATCATAACCCGACCCCTCAGCTTTAAAAGGTTGAGAACTCCTGTCTTATCAAATAGACTGGGCAGTCACCTCTGCAGCAGGAAGATAAATCTGCATGCCTCTGATTCTGGCACTTAAAAGTATAGTACCAGTCTAACAAAGGGACCACACATGAAATCGAGGTAGAAATGTCAGTACAAATACAATACAAACTGCTTGTTCAATATTCTTTAAATATGCAAAGGACAATAATAAGCAGAATCTGTATGCTTTCATTAAATCAGATACTAATTCTTGAGTTATATGCAAACTACCTTCACAACAATTGAAACAGTTTTTTGTTGCTGTTTTTTTTTTTAAAAAACTACTACTCGAATAGTTGCTGATATTTGCCAACCTGGGTGGTGTTTGGACTTGACCAAAATGAATAGGAAACTTTCCCTATCAGATAGCCCTTTGTTAATTCTTCATGTCTGTGTTCAGAATTGTGAAGAAAAGCCACTGACTTCGATCTATTACAAGTTTACGAAGTGTTTTACAGTAATTTTTACTGTGAATAATAGCACTGGTGTTTGGAACATCCTGTGAAACACAAGCAAGGGTCTTTGGCCTCTGTTTGCAGCTATGCTGTCACTTCACAGGCTGAGAGAAACTAAGGGAATTGTTTAAAAGATACCAGTATGTGTTATAACCTCTTTGGAGCATTATTATTCATATTAGGCTGTGGTAATTTCTTACAGAAAACTGCTCTGCAAATGTTCAACACTAATAAAGAATAAATGCTACATGGACTAGATAATTCTCTTTTCAGTTAAACAGAAATATGTATTTTTTAAAAACCCAAATTGCAGGTACAATTTTGTTTAGCAGTTATGCACAAAACAGAAGTATCAGTTTCACAAATGCAGAATGCCAACCATCACAAACAAAAAGTAATATGTCTCATGCTGTGCGCATCATCACATGAAACCAATGCACAAGTATGTAGCTAAAGGGCATGCTGAGTTTTCTCTTACACACACAGAGAGAATTTATACATAGTATTTAAATAGCATCACCATATATTCGGTATCAGCAGCAGAATATCTTGTCATCATACAAGAGACTGTGGGGTGATTTTGCTGTAGACCAGACAGATTATATATTCTCACAGATTATATGCTTATTTGCTTGTTTAAAACAACTGAGTAGATACAATTCAGCACTGACGTTATGAGAGATGTTATTAACATATGCGGGTGGATTGCTGCCAGCAATGGGTTTAATTTAAAAGGTTAAATTAGGCCTCCCACTTCGGTGGTATAACAGAGTGTCACATTTAAGGATGAATTTTAAATTAACATTGTTCTTTTTCTTTAAAGAAAAGGTTTCAAGACAACATTGGCATTAGGAAGCATACCGGGACTCATAAGGGCGCCATGTTGAGCATCTTATTCTTCCAGAAGCCACAAAGCATACCTGTCAACTTTCCCGGATTGGCCGGGATTTCTCGTTTTTCGGCGCCGATTTTCACTATTTCCCGCCCGGAGCTGCCGAAACCCCGGAATTTGGCAGCGGGGGGAAAGGCGTTACTGTGCATCCCTTCTGCTTTGCTCGCTTCTACGCATGCATAGAAGGCTTTTACGCATGCGTAGAAGGCTTTTACGCATGCGTAGAACCCTTCTATGCTTGTGTAGAACCCTTCTACGCATGCATAGAAGGCTTCTGTGCAGAAGGGGATCGTAGAAGCCTTCTACGCATGCGTAAAAGCCTTCTACACATGCATAGAAGCGAGCTGCGCAGAACAGTTCTGCGCAAGTCACTTTTATGCATGCATAGAAGGCTTTTACGCATGCATAAAAAGCAACCTGCACAGAACCGTAGAAGGCTTTTACGCATGCGTAAAAAGCGACCTGCACAAAACCGTTCTGCGCAGGTCCCGGATTGTCTGGAGCCGCGGTTGACAGGTATGCCACAAAGTACTTTGAAGGATAATGGGAGTCATATATACATACTGAAGATACTGAGAGTCATACACAAGTGAGAGATCCCCCACCCCTCCCCAACTTCATATTTGTGAGCAAAAGTTTGTATTTTTATCCTTCCACAATTCAAAGACAGTTGCACACACACAAACACACCCATTACTCAAGTGGAACACAGCATAACCACTAAAAGGATCCTTCACTTTCCTTCCTGTAAAGATTCCATGTGGGATGACATCATGTTTATGTTATTTACCTGTTAGTTAAGTAGGATTTTGCTTAGAAATGCCAGCACTGCTTTTATTTTCTTTCTATGAGTTATGTCACTGAGCCTAAGTGAAGCCATTTTAAAAAGCACACTCCACCATTTTCCTAAGACAATGGGGAAACACCTCTTGTTCTTTTCTCAAGGCCAAGGTCTGGGAAGCGACCCAAGAGGTGGACTTCTCTCACAAGAAGACATGAGATCTCTGATAGTAAGCCATCTGCTATCTTTGATCTATGCACGAACCTGTCACTTTGAGAAGTCAATTAGTACTTTTCCAGGGCACCTTCTCTTGGAGAAAGGTATAAAAACCTACCCAATTTCTTAGAAAAGGAAGAAAAGGAACCCGTTTTCCAATGCTACAAGGACCTGTATCATTTGTCATCTTGATGGGCCCCGATCTGTACCATCTCGTATGGGGCGGTACAGACCGCCATACTTTACTTTAGGCAAGTGTTAGTTAATTGTTTTTATTTCTTTCTTAGGGCAGTAATATCTTAGTTTAGTTAGAATTAGTTTTTTTCCATATTCTGCATATATTGGATTTTGTTACTTTTCCAATAAACTGACAAAACGGACATTGTTCGTCAAGCGTAATCCTTTTAGCTCCCACTGCCAACGAAGCAAATTGAGGAGGGGGGACTATAACAATTGGGCCTTTATTGAAGGAAGGACTGTGTCTTGGTTTTACCAACTTCAATGGGACTGTTATCCTAAATAAGAAACTTTGCTCCGCATCCCGGGATCAGCAAGTTGCTGCTAAAAAGGTAACAGAATTACTCCCACACACCTTCAACATAGTCAAGGCCAGAAGTTCCCCAGAAGCAAAATAAAGGTGATTTTCATATGGGAAAGTGGTGTTTCCATCCCAGGGGTCTTTGCAGCTCACTTTCCCCTGCATAGTTAGTCCCAGATCACCATTTCTCTGTGAACCCATGAGCCAGACTATCTGGACCTAGTCTTTCTCTAATAATCAAAGAGAAAGCCACCCTTACAGCCCACTAGCCAATTTGCGGCCTCTGCCTGTGCCATGGCCCACCACACCTCTAGCGGAGGAAGAGCGGAGCCTGCCGGTGGAGAGTTCATCGATACTCCCTACCTTCATGCTCAGGAAGGACTAAATACAGTAGAAACCCACATAATGAAAAAACTCCGTTCCGCAGAGCTCTTAGCTATGCATTATTATTATTATTGCTATGTGAAGCACATTGGTGATACCCTGCATAAATAAAAAATGTTCATTATACGGAGTTTCGTTAAGCAAGGTATACCTCACTTAACAAAAAACCCGTATAACGAAAAAATGTTTGTTATGCGGGTTATCACAAATAGCTTACAAACGCTTTGTTGTATGAATTTTCATTATACAAAGTATTTGTTATACGGGGTTCCACTGTATCACACATAGTATGTTATGGTATTCCATAATTCTTGCACAGATTCTAGTGTTACACTGCTGAAACCCTTTGTAGTCAAACTGTGCGATCTTACTGCATCCACTGATAATATGGCCCACTGTTTCATTCATTTCTTTACAAAGCTTATACTTACTGTCAGTTTCAGATTCCCCCCCTTCCCCAAAAAAATTTTTTTGCTTTAATTACATTGGTTCATAGTGCTTGTTCTTGAGATGCAAATATAACCCAATTATTAATCCTATCCACTTTACCTTTGGATAATAGCAGTTCCTAAACCAAACACCTGCTATTTAATATCTCACCATTATATGACAGGAAAAATATAACTATTCCAAGCTACAAAGACTGATTCTGTATTAAGTAAGGTGTTGGGGGAGAGCTTTTTAGATCTCTGGCCCACCAAAAATAAGTGGGTCCTAGATCAAATCAAGTCTCTCTCTAGCAGGAGATGTGATAAAACAGAGGATACTATATTTTAAACACATCATGAGAAGACATGAGTGACTAGAAAATACAATAAGGCTAAGAAAGTTGAAAGCAGTAGGAAAATAGGACCAAACAGGAGACGGATTCACTCCACAAAGGAAGCCACAGTCTTGAGTTTGGAAGAAATGAGCAGGGCAGTGAATAACAGGACATTCTCAAGGTCACTTGTTCATAGGTGCAGCCTAGGTTGGACATGACCTTGTAACAACTACTACCACCACTGCCATATTGGGGAAATATTTCTAGACAAAATGCAACACATCTTAGATAAAATCCAGTATCAAGACTGGGCAACAACCTTTATTAGACTGATAAAACATTAGAAACAATTTCAAGTTCTGCACGACTCTTCACATTTGAGCCAGAGGGAGGAAAAACTCTTTTCCCAAGCTGTGCCTTGACTGGCAAAATGGATTCTAAAGCCAAACAGGATAAAAAGGAAGAAAAAAAAGGGTGGGGGGACTCAGTGGTCTTCATAGACAAAGGTCTCTTTTCACACTTTTCTCATTAGACACTGGAATACACCAGTTACATGAGTTGTGAACCTCAATTTCAAATAGATTCAATTAAAGGTACAATAATCAATTACGATTAATTATATTCACCAAGGGGAGTATGCAAATTTATTTTTTAACTGCAAAGCTTAACAAGTAGATTTCCAAGTTAGCTAGGAAGCAAAAATGATCAAAAAGCTATCCTTTTATAGGAATTTTCTCCTACCCGTCAAAATAAAATATTGAAATACAGTATACTGGAAATCCAGAAGATTAGGATTGCTTACATGGCAACATAGCATCACTAACCCCCTCCATGTGGTTTTCTTACTACAGTGACCTTCGAGTCCACTGCTCTCAGCTCTACAAGCTACATAGCCTTACGTAACAGTTCCTTCAGGCTACAAATTTCAAGCTCAGCCTCAGACATCCCTATAAAATAAATGACTGGGTTAACATATAATGTTCAATTTACTTTTTTTTTTTTTGCTTCATGCTTAGACTACAAGACTAAGGAGACAAAACAGCAAGCTATATTATATTTTGTCAAAATTAGTGCTATAATTAAAATCAATTTTATGTGTATCTAGGGCAAAGATATCTAAATAAAAGATCATACTGATTCACATTAGCAGAAAACCTTTGTACAGAAGAATCAGAGCAAACAACAAATGGGTAAGTTACATGCCTGTAAACCTAGTTCTTCAAGTGGTCCACTGTACATGTGCAACAGGCCGGCTCTTCCAAGATAGTTTTTTTATTCTAGAAAAACCTCAATCCCGTTGTGCCTAGCGATAGCACCCCACCCACCATCCCTTCAGTTCCATTTGTATTGCCACCTTAGGCTAGGACGGCTCTACAATGACATGAGAGAGGAGGTTGAAAGGGATGTATGAATGCACAGTGCTCAAAGAACTCAAAGAACTACATTTATAGGTAGGTAACCTACCCTTCTTCTTCGTGGTCCCTGCACACCCATACTAATGGGTGAGTAACAAGCTGACTTACCGGAAGGAGAACATATCATTGCAGAACCATGGAGAGGGCTCGTCTACCAAAGGACGCCTGCTGGAGTTGCCTCACGTCCAACCAGTAATGCCTCACGAAAGTGGAGGGTTGAGCCCACGTCGCAGCTTGGCAGATGTCATGGTGGGCGACACCACTGGAGAATGTGACAGATGTGGAGATGGCTCTCGTAGAATGGGTACATGGACCCTGAGGGGGATCCAGGTGTGCCAATCTGTAAGAAAGGGTAATAGTCTCTGAGATCCATTTTGAAAGGTGCTGAGACGAAACAGGCAAGCCCTTCTTGTGCCCAGCATAGCAGACAAGGCACTGAGTCTTTCTGAAAGTCTTAGTCCATATGTATGCATAAACCTTCCGTGTGGAAGGTTTGGTAAGAGTCGAGGAGGATTCTCATGAGTGTGGGAGAATCCTCCATGCTGTCAAACAAAGGGCTTTGAGATCCTGTGAGGGCCCAGAGACAGGAGATCTTGACGTTTGGGTAGCTGCTGAAACTCTTCCGATATGTCTCGGAGAGTTGGAAATCAAGTTTGCCTGGACCACCAAGGGGCGATCAATATGGCGTCTACCATTGGGGATGCCAGAAGAGACACTATCCTGTGGAGCAAAGGCAATATTGGGAAGGCATAAATCATGCCAGACGACCAGTCTATCAGAAACGTGTCTCCCAGGGAGGTGCTGCCATGTCCTGCCCTGGAGCAGAATAGAGGAAGCTTTGCATTCAGGTGCGATGCAAAGAGGTCCACCATTGGGGTCCCCCTATAGTGGGTCAGGTCCAAGTACACCTGATGATTCAGTTCCCACTTGTGGAATTGCGAATGCGTATGATTCAAGGCTAGAGTGTTGCAGCTGTCTGTCCAGTGAATCGCAATTAGGATGATTGTTCTTGGGATGCACCAATCCCAAAGTTGGATTGCAAAGTCCAGGAGGCGCTGGAAGCGTGCATTGCCCTGCTTGTTTATATAATGGACCGTTGTAGAAATGTTGAAGACGACTTGTACTGCATGGCCCTTGAGGGATGTCTGAAAAGCCTTCAGGGCTTTGAAGACCTTCAGAAGCTCCAACTGGTTGATGTGGAGACCCCACTCCTTTGGGAGCCACATCCTGTTGACACGGAGGTCAACTGAGTGGTCACACCACCCCAGGTTGCTGGAATCTGTCGTCAGCTGCACCTGGGGATGGGGGTCTTTGAAGTAGCGGCATCCAAATCTACATCAAGAGGCAATGGTTGTGGTGACCCTACAAGCCTCTGTGGGGTAGAAAAATCATATAATGCTTCTGGAGCAGAGGACTCTTTTGTAGCGACAGGAGTGGAAGGGGAAATAACAACAGGCTTGTCTTAAGATTTGCTTTGCTTAGGTTTCTTAGAAGCCTCCATTTTCTTAGTTTTAACTTACAAAGATACAGCCAAAATGGCAGACTGCATTTTAGGAGCAGAATCTCCCTCTGGTTTTAACGAAGTGCGCCAGAGAAAATTGGACAACCTAGCTGCCCGATTCTGTAAAGTAAACTTATTAAACTTTTTACAGTAAACACAAGCACTAGTTTGATGTCGCACCCCTAAACAAAAAAGACAAGTATCGTGACCATTGATCACCGGAATCTTGTTCTTGCAAAGAGAACGTTTATATACTTCCCTTTGGCAAATCAAGTCTTCAGCATGTTGCGATGTAATTCTTACTGTGATATTTAATGCCAAAGAATCAAACAGATCCATCCTACTCACCCACATATAACAATAAGCTCTTTTCTTTACATAAACAAATCCTTATTTTATAAGCAAATTAATATACTGTTATCCAATGACAAATACGTAAGTGAACACAAACCAAAATCTAGCGAGAACTGATTCGGATCCCCCTCCCCCTTAACATAGAAAACCTGTGCTATATATGAACTGCTGTTAGCATTACCCACAGTTACTGCTCTGAACTTTGCCGGGGGAGTTGCTAGCAGGTGTCAGGTCTACTGCTTACACTCAAGAGACCAATCAAGTGAAGTGGATTAGGAAATAGGGCATTCTGCATGGGACTGGTGGAAGAGACATATGAAGTAAAGCTGAGTCTGAGTCTGGTGGCTAGAGGCTAACTGTCTGAGCTGTTGGCAGGTTTATATGCTTGCTTGTGGCCATGCGCTGTGCTTCAGGGGGAGAGGCTACATCAGAGATGAAATGAATGATGAGAAAGAGTGAGTCATCTACTTGACTGGGGGAGAAGCAGTAGTTATTTGGTTTACATATGAGTCAGGATGCCTGCAAGCTCATAAGCAGGAACTTGTGGGGAAAATGCAAGACGGTTACCCTTGCTAGAAGAGTAACTTAAAGGTAAAGGTCTCCCTTGCTCGAAAACCAGTAGTGCTCAACTCTAGGGAGCAATACACACCTCTGTTTAAGGACCACCTACAGTATTTGCATTATACCTAATGAAAGTAAAATTAAATGTTTCTGGATAGGCAATAGAGGGTGGCTGCAACTTGGGAAGTAGAAGCCTATCAACTATAAGAGGCAAATATTCTGAGGAATGTGGCACAGAGAAACAGGGCTATCAGGAAGCATGCTGTATCGCTGCAGTTACAGAACTCATATTAGACCCTCACATGAACAGTGATTCAGAGCTGCTAGAAGAGAGGCGTTAGGCCCTACCGCAATTAGGGCCTACCTGGTCGTGATAGAGGTAGTGAAAAGGCAATACTTCACCACCCTTATTGCCTCCGCAGATACTCGCCCAGCTGCCCTGTTTCGGGTGACGAGGGCTCTCCTTGGCAAAGGAGGGCCGGTGCCCGGTTGGCAGGGTACGGCTGAGGACTTTGCTGATTATCTGATGGAGAAAATCACTCGGATTCGCTCGGGGCTTAATCCTGGAGTGGATGGGGAGGGTCCGGAGTTGACCAGACAGCAGTCTAGCCAGGTTAGCTGGGATTGGTTCGATCCAGTTGCCCCTGAGGAAGTGGACAGGCTCCTTGTGGCTGTTTGCGCCTTTACATGTCTCACCAGGCTGGTGAAAGCCTCCAAGGTGGTGACAGGTGGCTGGGTCGGGGCAATAATTAATGCATCACTATGGGAGGGGGTGTTTCTTGCACCATTAAAGCATGCTTTGGTGCGCCCTCTCCTAAAAAAATATTCACTTGATCCAGCAGTCCTAACCAATTATAGGCCTGTCTCCAACCTTTCCTTTTTAGGGAAGGTTTTGGAGAAGGCTGTGGCACGTCAGTTGCAGGGGGTCCAGGATGAAGCAGACTATCTGGACCCCTTCCATTCATGATTCAGGCCCAGATATGGTACAGAGATGACATTGGTCGCGCTTATAGATGATCCGTCCGTCCTTGCTCTTCTTGACCTCTCAGCGGCCTTCGATACCATCAACCACGATATCCTTCTGGAACAGATCAAAGGATTGGGGTTCCAGGGCACTGTGTGGTCCTGGTTCTCCTCATTCCTGAAAGGCCGGACCCAGTTGGTGTGGTTGGAGAGTGAGAGGTCCAGCCCTAGGCCCCTCCAATATGGGGTGCCTCAGGGCTCTCTCCTCTCCTGTTTAACATCTACATGAAGCTGTTGGGTGAGATCATCCATTCCCACAGGGTGAGGTATTATCAGTATGCAGATGATACTGAATTGTACATCTCGGCCCGTGGTCATTCAAGCGACGCCGTCAAAGTCCTATCCAGGTGTCTGGAGGCTGTGGGGTCTGGATGGGGGCAACGGGCTACAGCTGAGTGGCTATGGATCAGGGGCCCAGCGTTATCCTGGGAGCTACCATCTTTGGTTCTGGATGGGGCTATTTTGCCCAAGACAGACCTGGCGCACAACTTGGGTGTCCTCCAGGACTCACAACTACTGCTTGAAGAGCAGGTGGCAGTCGTGGCCAGGTGGGCTTTCACACAACTTTGTGTGGTTCGCCAGTTGTGCCCACTCCTGGACCAGGACACTTTACTCATGGTCACATGCGCTCTGGTCACCTCCAGACTAGATTACTGTAATGTGCTCTACATAGGGCTTCCCTTGATGACCATTCAGAGGCTGCAGTTGGTCCAGAATACAGCTGCCCGGGTGGTGACGGGGTGCGGGTGTTATGCCCGTGTCTCGCCATTGCTCCGGGAGCTGCACTGGTTACCAATTTGCTTCCGGGTGCAATTCAAGATGCTGGTGATTACCTTTAAAGCCCTACATGGTAGTGGGCCAGGATACCTAAGAGACTGCATCGTCCCAAGAATGCGTGCCCATCCGACTATAGCGGACTGGAGGGGCTCTCTAACTGTACCATTAGCTAGAGGGGCTCGCCTCTCTAGCACAAGGAGGGCCTTCTCTGTGTCTGCTCTGGCCCTGTGGAACCTCCTGCCGACAGAGTTACGGTTGCAGACAGACTTGCTGCCCTTTAGGAAAGAACTCAAAACCTGACTGGCTGGGCTGGTGTGGGGTGCTGATGGGGAGGTGGCTCCTGCCCGCTGGCTCATTTAAACTTTCCCTCTTTGCAGATGGGGTGGGTGGGTTTTTATTAATGGGTTTTAACGTGTTTTTAACAAGGTTTTAAAAAGATTTTTAGTGTGAATGTTTTTATGAGTCGCCCAGAGTCACCCCAGGTGAGGGGGCGGCAATACAAATTTAATAAATAAATAAATAGCAGAGAAATCAGAAGTTGCTGGTGCTAGTCTGTGGATCAACAGATTTCTGCAATTTCCTAGTTAGGATGCCTTCTTACGTCTAGGACAGTGGTGGCAAACCTATGGCACACGTGCCAGAGGGAGCACTCAAGAGCCCTCCCCTCTCTGTGGGCAAGTGTGCTGTTACCCCAACACAGAGTCCAACCTGCCTCTCTGCCCAGCAGCCCAATGGAAGCACTTCCAGGTCACTATCTTCCAGTTAGCTTAACATTTACATCAGGAAAGGTTCTACAATTGATTATTAAATAGTGTGCATTTGTTTGTCTGTTTGTTTGTTTAGGATATGCGTTGCGATCTCAGAGCATAGTATCACAATAAATACAATGCAAAACAAGTTTAAAACATTTCAAACTACATCTTAAAACAAACAACAGCAAAGAAGTCACCACAGCCTATTAAAGCCTTGATCAATCCACAAAAGCAATGGTGAATAACCATATCTCATCTTGGCACTGATATAGTGTTGTCAACAGGCACACCTCTAAAGAGGAAACATTCCATAACTAAGGTGCAACAGCTGAGAAGGTCCTCTCTGTCTCTGCATGGTGGATGATTTCTCACGGCAAAAGGAGGACCCCCTTCAGCAGACCTTAATAATCCGGTACATGTATATAGGACAAGGCATTCCTTCAAGAATCTAGGTCTCAAATTATTTAGGGCTTTATATGCCATTATCAGCACCTTAAACTTGGCCAGATGTGTACTGGCAGCCAGTGAAATTCTTTCAGAGAAGGTGTCATATGGACTCTGAAAGATACTATTAACAATCTAACTGCTGCATACTGCACTGCCTGCAACATCTATGTCATCTTCAGCCCTATATAAAGTATGTTACAATAGTCAAACCAGGAGGTTACCACTGCAGGAACGATGGTAACCACGTTATCCCTGCCAAGCAATGGTTGCAACTGGGAGACCAATTGAAGGGGACCCTATTCACTCGAAGCCACTGTGGTTACCTGAATCTCAAGTGATAAATATGGGTCAAATTGTATCCCCAGGCTATGTAGCTACTCCTTCAGAGGGACTGAAACCCAATCAAGAATAGGAAGTCTACCTAACTGCTGGACACAGGAACCATCAAAACACAGAGCCTCTATCTTCTGAAAAGTTGGCTTCAGTTTACTGGCCCTCAAATGGGCACCATGAGCATGCTTTAATGATCCTGCCCAGCAGTTTTATAGATACTGACCAGAATAGAGGACCAAACTGATGTATGTGCACCCCACAGCTTAATCATCATGAGGATGAACAGAAATTTAAATATATCTCTGAAAAACCTCTCTGAATAGGGATATGTTCCTATAGTCAGTTCATTTCTGGCTGTAGTTTTTAAATTTAATTGTGTTTTCCACTTACATTTGACCCTTGACCCTTCTGACTTATTTTATCTAATATGGAGATGTTCAGGTGAATCCATGAGACAGCTGTTCACAATCTGTAAACAATTGTCTGGATTACTGTCATGAACTGTACGTGAAGTTTCCATTTAAAACAGCTCAAAAAATCAGTTATTTCATAACAGGATCAGAATAGGCATAATATTAACTGATTTAAATTAGCTAATACAAAAATCAATCTGGCCTGCTATGTTAATAGAGTAAACCATACTGCCAGCAGCTCAATGCCGAGTATCAGGCAGTGGTTAACTAACTTGACAACCCTGAGGACTAACAGCCTTGGGTGCCGAAGTCCACAGGGAAGGAGATGGTCCCCAAGTGGATTAAATCCCATTTGAATCCATCCTGATGGAGGGCAGCAGCTTCATTAATACTGGCCTGGGGCTGAGGAGGACTTTCCGTGCCAAAAGGGCTCAGGACCAGAAAGTGACTCGTGGAACTGGGTCAGTGGTACAAGGCAGATGAAGGCCCACTGCATTATATTCTCTCAGGACATTCTTCATGGCTGATTATATTTGCAGTCAGAATATTTGGATTTGGATACGGCAGAAGAATAAAAAAATATTTTATTAATGTTTTGACATCTGCAATGACTGCCAAGTCTGTCTGTCAATTCTGACTTTAACCTTCAAATTACTAAATGGCTTGATGCCATTTTTTGTTTTTACCTTTCTGTACTGTTTTTCTGTTTTCTTGGCGATTTCACTGATACTTATTTTAATTCAGGAGTTCTCAACCTTTTAAAGCTGGGGGCTGGGTCACGCTCCCTCAGACAGCTTCGGGGGCCAGATGGCCATTTTGTCCTTTATCCACCACATGGCACTTCCTGGTGTGGTGGACATGGGGCGGGGGGACATGAAATGGAGCCACTGGCTGCATCTGGCTCATGGGCCGCAGGTTGAGAATCCCTGCTCTATCACCTTTGGTTAAATCCTTTGGTTATATCCAGGTTCTAAAGACAGTAGTTTAATCTGAAAACAGTCCAGTAGAACTTTATAATTGCCTGAAAGGATGGATTTAGAACTTATTAAACAAGTTGGCTTGATGTTTCAGTGGGCACATGAACATATCTAAAGTATGCTTGTACACTGTACACCAAGCAAGTAGGTACAATTAGAAGGGTTCCCTGCTCTGCTGTGTGTCTTTGTCTTGCAAGGCAGCAACAAAATAAAGGCTGTTATTACCTGAAGGCACTTTAGTGTTAGTAAAACTAAGTAAAAATAGCACTTTGTAGAATTCAGTTAAATCAGGAGAGTTAAAATGTACTATACTGAACAATTGCATCACTGAGTTCCATCCCTGGCTTTTGACTTTTTTCCTCCCCAAAAACATGTCGGCAGTAAGGATGTTTATAAATATCCAAAACGATTACAGAGCATTTCGGTAGAATGAAATTTCTGCCTTGGTATGTGTGATTTTTGTTTGTTTTGTTTTCACAAAATATTGGTTTATTGAGAGATATGTTAGCCTCAATTGACATATTGACATTTCCAGGAAGGGTGGTTATTGTCTTGAGAAATACAATTGTACACTGACAGATTCCTATCATTATTTGGAACTGTTGCAATACGTTAGTGAGACAAGTGTAATAAATAATGAAAGTGAATCATATTGGGGAGAACGGTGTTGGAAAAACAGTGGAATACATAGTGCTGACATGAGCTAACTTCTGCACAGCCATGACATCATGTAGTGGTAATGTCATCCGCTACACTGAGGAAATTGACTTATGGTATTATAACTTCTGCTACAGGATGATAATTAACTTGTGTCGCCACTGTAACTGCATATCTGAATAATTAGCAGCAGAGAGGGTAGCTGGATTAACAATGAAGTCTTCACTTTGTGTCCTACTAAATCCCTGGAGACTTTGTAGAAGCAGCTCAGTTAGATGGTACTGGTCATGCAGGAAGTAAAGGTGCATGTAGAATCATTCTTTTTATTGTTTCTAGTACTTTAAATTCTATTTTCAGAGCTTCATAAGCTTTATTATTTGACAGCTGTGGGCATGTTTCTCACTTGACTACATCTGATTTGCAGTTTCATTGTTAGCTGTTGACAGCCAGGGTGGAAAGGCACGAATAAGCCTATTTCTGGGTGAATTACATAACAGGGAGAGGCTCATCAGTTTCACTATGGCGTGACCCGGTTTGGTTACATGTATGTCAAGTTAGCAGAAAGCTCTAATTAACCTTCCACAGTAAAAGTGAAATTGCTTCAGCAACTATTAGTTCACTAACTGCTTGTTGCTATTGTTTCTATAGGCGAATAAGATTAAAAGCTGGTATGGCTTGGGTTGTAATATGCATATTAAATACAGTAAAACCCCTACTTACGAAAAAAAAGTCAGTTCTGTAGGCTTTTGCTTAAATCTGTTTTTTATGTAACTCGAAGCAAACCCATAGGAAGAATTATTTTTTTAATGTAAATCGAAGCAAACCCATAGGGAAATGATTTTTTACATAACTCGAAACAAACCCATAGGAAAAAGAATCTTTATGTAACTCGAAGCAAACCTATAGGAAATTGTGTAAACCGGGACATGGTTTTAGCACAAAATCATTATGTAATTCAAATTTTATGTAACTCAGGGCATTTGTAAGTCGGGGTTTTACTTTAATTCACTTTGATATCTCCTTTGTAACTTCATGGATCACTGGTACACACTATGAAAATCCCATACTTGCAACAGGCAGACTAGTATGGTTGACTGTGAGATGGAACGGCAAAATTCCTTTCCCCCAGTGAAGAAGAATCAATAGTGCTGTAGCTCTTTTACATGAAGTTAAAAGTTGCTTGAAAAGAAGACAAATAAATGGTTAATGTTTAAAAAGGATGTACAGTAATAAGTATTAAGATGAGGTACCAGCCACCACCCCACCACCCCAAGCCCTGACCAAAATGTGTTTATTAGAAAAGCTGAACAAATCCTCCATGTGTATAACTGTATACATGAAGAGTCGTGTCCCTGGAGTAAATACTCCTGTTTTGGCAATGCCCTAATTGTGTATACGAACAGCTATATGTATTTAGTTCCCTTTGGATGTTCTAATGAATGTTCATACCTCATTGAAAATAATGTGCCACTACAATGTTCTTTGTCACTATATTAATACTTTGTGCTTAACATATAATGTGTATGTATCGGGAATTCTTTAAGGATTTATGTCTCTGTAAACTCAATTAACTGTCAGTAACATCTGCCAGTTTTGCTGATCCCTTTCTAACTTTAATATGTTGTTGAATTATGAACTTCATTTATTATGCTCTTGCATAAATAGTATTTTGTTAGAAGCGGAGGAAGAATGTCCTTTTCACTCTTGTCCCACAACCCAGAAGGCTACAGTAATTTGGTATATAGGTTTTAATTTCTAACCCTATCATCCCTGGCAAAGATAAATGACAACTTTTGCCTATATGTGGTCTATTAGGACCTTAATTTGAGTGCACTTTATTTCTTATGTTGCCATTTCCCTTTGTTAGTGGGGAAAAACATGGATAATACAAGATCAGCATGTTGTTAAATTAAATCAGGGATTCCCAACCTACGGCCCGTGGGCCGGACTCAGCACGCAATGTTATTCCAACTGGCCTGTCTCTGTCTTCCCCTCACCTGGAAGTGGAAACGGGCACCCATGGCTGACATAAACACGGAAGTGGATGCATTTGTCAGCCGTAAATGCGCCCACTTCCGCTTCTTGGGGCAGGGGTGGTCTGGCCTGCTCAGCTGTTCTGGGGGCATGGTCAGGCCCGTGGTGCAAAAAGGTTGGCAACCCCTGGCTTATGCAATATGAGGCATACTAGTTATGTCACTGGGTTAACCTGTAAGCCTTAGCTTTAAAACTACTGTTTAAGTGTGGAAGAGTTGCTATATTGTCTCTGTATCTGTCTGGAGCCTGAACTATTCCTGCTAAGTAACCTAGGGCTGTCTTTGACCATACCTTTTGCTCAATCACTGTCTGCTATTGTATTCTGAAACCTTTGGTGCCTTTGACACTTGCCTGCCTTTACTATGCTGTCTTCTCCCTGTTCTGTAATGCACTTTAAGAACTCTTTTAGCCCTTGGCTTATATCATATATATACTCATTAACCTAACACAATTTCCAAGTCCAGCAGAACAGAACCTTCCAAACAGAACAAGGTTCCAAATGAATGCAGATGTCATATATCATACAAGTTACAGTATCTTAAAATACTAGCAATAGTTCTTTTCTTATTCTCACCATAGCCACAAATACCAGCAGTCAAAGCAATACTAGTGATCTGTAATAAGGTATCACATTCAAAATAATCTAGTACAGTGATACCTCATACAACGTCCAAACTTGGTTCCACAAGTTTGGACTTTATACGGATTTGGACTTTGTATGAGGCATGCAAAATCCTAACCGTGATGCCTCATACAACGTCCAAATCCTTGCTGCGATGCCTTGTACAACGTCGTTTCCATAGAGATACATTGTACTGTAACAGCACAGACTTCAGGGCTAAGTCAAGGAAATAGACAGGAAACTGACAGAACTTTAAGAAATCATTGTCTAAAGGCTAAATACATTACAAAAACACGTCAAACAACATGTCAAAAAATTCAAACAATCCAAAATCACGTTCAAAACCACTCCTAAACACTCTTTGTCTCGTGCAAAACCCACAAGAGCAATGCACACATGTGTTCTGCCTTTTATACTGCCCAGGTGCAACCTGGGAAAATCCCAATGCCTCATACAAGTTGCAGTGACTTTGTAAGAGGCAACTTTTTTCAAGGAATTAGGCGATGTTGTATGAATTTGATGTTGTACGAAGCGGACTTTGTATGAGGTATTACTGTAATTGGGATGGGTAAAGCTTGCAAGGCCACCTGAAAAAAATGGGGACAGCAAGTATCAGTGACATGGGTCTTCATCCAGACCATATTCTTTTCAGTTCTGAGAACTAAAGTGGCCACTACCATAACTTCATCTTTGTTTCTTAAGATATAAAACAGCATGGATATCAGTAAGCTAAGTCTGGACCTGTTTCCAAAAAGCTCAGAGCTGGAGGTACAACAATAAAAGTTTAATAGATTTCCACCATATGAAGAGATATAAAGCAAAAACCGCTTGTCTTTTTCAAATGGCAGATTACATGACTAATGTCCACTGATAGAATGTTCTAATGCCTAAGTATAATTAGTAACCTAAACTAAAATCTAAAGATTAAAAATCCAAACCAGCAGCCGGTACATGAAGTCCAAAAGCAACATAGTGGCTTAAATGTTTTCTATTTCTATACACAAGGGCTCTTTACAGATATTTACAGCTGACTTAGATGATTGATATCAAGTTTCTTCCTAACATTGCTAATACACAAAAACACACAGCAGCTTAATAGACAGAAATGACATGTGACAGGGTTTCCTAAAACATTTCTATTTTGGACCTCACAAGCTAAATTGCTTTTGCTGGCCCCTTCCACCTCTCAGCATGGTTGACAGACAAATTGATCGAAACATTGGAAAATAATATCCTTGCAAAATTTCTCTGGCTGAGTTTTCACTCTCTTGAATTTTTCATACAAGAACAAAATGAAAGATTGCCTTCTTGATTCTTCCTCCATTATGTGTCCCGATCTTATGTACTACAGGAACATACAATACTTCAAACAGCAACAATACATTGTAAACAAAATGTACAACATTTTTCAAAGAACACCCAGGCTGTATGGAGTTGAGAGACTGGGTAGCAGGCTTGCTTGCCCTACAGATTACGTTGTTCAGTTATAATGAATTCACACATTTGAAGTTGCCTTAGGGCCTCTCATTAGACTTAGAGGTATTTATTACAGGAAATATTGCTTGTATCTTTTAAGAAGCAAGATAGCTAGATGATTTGATTAGAAATGTTGACAGTTAAGGTATATAAAAATGTATCCATACATTTTTCCATTTTAATATCAGGATTGTTCATTTTTAATGAATTATTTAACCCATTATGAACCATTTAATTTTACACCATATAAACACCCCCTGTTGTGTCTAACACATGTGTGCAAATGTGTGCACATACACAGATGTTGTATCTCACAAAACTCAATTATTTTTGTTCAAAAGCTCAACAATATCACTTTAACTGAAATAATATAAATTTGATCCTTCAAATATATCAGACCATATTATTTCAATACACAGCAAGTGTACACATATGTACTTATAAAAAGAACCCCACATGTATGTGCTAGATAGCTGAGAAGATTGCGCTGTCATCTTTAAGTGGATCTACTTTCTGAAGTTTTGATGCCACAAACCCTCAGGCTCTTATAGATTTTTTAAATTAGTTTCTATTACTGTACAATAAAGGCAAAAAATCTTCATGCATTTAAATTCAGACCTCATGAAAATTCTTATAAACTAAATTATTTTCCTTGGTACTGGCAGGTCAAGTATCAGTGAGCAGTCAATCTCTTCTGGTTCAAATTCAACATCATAAAAAGGTGATAGCTCTGCAGCAGTGCACATTAAAAAAACTGGCTCTAAGTGAAATATTTTTAGAAGTTACCGAAGAGAAGAAAATAATTTTATTCTAGTCAATGGCAGCATTAAGAAACACGTTTTGAACTTCTCTGTAAAACTACCATTTATGAACCTCAGACTGGCCTCAGCCCATGAATTACTGTGTATTATACTTGAGATAATTAATCTAGATTTGTCAAATAGAGCGGAGGTGATTATTTGAGAAGGTTTTCTTGCAAATGAGAGCTCTATCTAGCCCCCTTGAAGTGGCCAAACTCAAACTATGATTCATACTAAGACCATACTCCATCTTTTCCTTACACATCTAATATACTAGCAAGCTAGAGTTAATCTTCATCTTTCCAGTTTAATGCTACTTGAAACAGTGGTTTAGTATACCCTGCATGCATTTCCTCCACCACCCCTCGCCACCCACCCGCTCGACAGCTTCCCCAGACCTGCCTTCCCTGTCCTAGCGTTCAACGAGGGGGGGGGGTGGGGTTATTTATTTATTTATAGAGATTTCTATACCGCTATTCTCATCCCAATGGGAGACTCACAGCGGTTTACAACATTTAAGAAACAAATGGTAAAGGTACAATGTAAATCAGAAACACAAATAAATTACAGGTACAATAGAAATTTCCACAATATGGCAAATTCTCAATTACAAGATACAATAATACAAAAACACAATATAAGCAATATAAAGCATGACTGCAATACAGCCACACTAACAACACCAACTCTCACATACACTCATTCCTACCACACACCCCAGCAGATAAAAATACAAAAACAAAATTTCTAGTGCCTCCACAGCCTTTTTAAAGTCCTGGCAGGAAGCGGGCAATGGAAGGCGGGCCCGAGGTGCAGCGGTGGCGATGTTCAGCATCTTTGCTGTGGGCCCCCGCCTGTCAAGAACAGCTGAGGCAGCAGCAGCAGCAACTCTGGCGCCTCCAGTGCCTTTTAAACTCCCCACCCAATGGCCAAAGGGAGGGGAGCTAGGCGCAGCTGTTTCTCGTGCATCACACAAGGCAGCTCGAACGCATGTGCTCTTGCCATATTATGAAGCAGAAGATTGAGGATGAGACAGAAAGGAGACATGCTCTTATAGAGCATAGGCTCCTCCCCGAAACACCAGAGGACTCTGGGTGGTTGCCGCCTTGGGGAGGATGGGCGGAAAAACCCATGCACGTGTTAATTCATGTAACGTGGCTATTGGTATTCTTGTAATATGCCTTTGATGTTGTCTCTTCACCTTCCTCTGGGTCTCCCTTGTGCTCTTTGTCCTTCTCTTTTCACATATGCCTTGTATGGTATGGAATTCCAAGACATTCTTTCCAAATGGGCAAACCACTTGGTTATCTCTGTATGTAGTTTAAGACTGGTTCTATTCCAATCCTTTCCCTTAGAAGGAGGAGGAGGCAGCAGTGGCTAAGGGTTTGGAATGAAACTGTGTTGAGTTGTAGAGGGCTGGGTAGGCTGATGGCAGTGACCTTTGCACATTTTTATATACAAGCCAATAACTGCTTTCTTATGTAACACTTCTTTTTCAGTAATGGCTCCAAAGAAGACTGCATGGGGAGGGGGAGAGATGGTTGAATAAAAGAGAAGAGGCCAGCCGGGACACCCAATAAGAACTCACAGCGGAAAGGCTCAGCTGCCAAGCAGGAGGCGAGAGATGCCAGAATGCAGGCAGTAGACAACATTGTACTGCTGAACTTGTCTTAGTCAGTTGAAAAGCTGGGTAGAGCAGCAAGCAGAGGCTTTGGAATGTTCTTCAGGGGGACACTGGTGTGTGTGCATACTGGTGCCATTGCAATGGGTCGGCAGCCATTTGCAGCAACCTTATACCCTTGGATTTTCCCCATACCAGTGGTGATGTATGTAGGGGAATAATCACATCACTTGCCTTATTTTGGGAGGCTGTTTAGGGCTGTTCTGAAGATATGCTGCCCAATGATTGAGACACAGCTGTTGAAGGCCATCTTCTCCATCACATTCTTTGGGGAATTCAGACTCAGGGAGGTCGTAGCTGGGTCTGCAACCAATTAACTCTGGACACACCTTTAATATGAAAGATACAACAGTGGAAGAGAACAAAGTTCATTTGGCAATTACAAGATAAAAAGCAGACCAGAGAGAGTGAAGAAAACAGATCTTGTATTCTGCAAGGATGACATAGAATCATAGAATAACTAAGTTGGAAGAGGCCTTTCAGGCCACTGGGTCCAACATTTTGTGATACATTTTGTATTCTGAAAGGGATGTCATTGCCCACTCAGAGCATTAAAACAATATCTACATGTTCATCCACTGCAGCCTGGCCCACTATTTATGCACACTAACAGATAGCCACCCACTAAATTCCAATTTCTTGGGATCATCTTTGAAACTAATTTGTTCTGTATCAGGGCTGCTCCTGTAGCCACTAACTTGGGTTCATGGGGGTGGGGGGAGCATAATGACAGTAGGGTAGTGGAAATCCAGGACATATACATTTTACATTATGATGGGGGTATCTGCTCACATAATAGCCTCATTTATTCATTTGTGGCTGAAAAAATAGCTCTGTGGATCTGTAGTGACAGTATTGTTCACGGGCCAGGATGTACGCTAGGTCAACAAGATGGGGAAGCCATCTGGGACTGGATAAGAGACAGCGAATTCAATGGTTTGATTGGAGAGAAATGATACCCATGCTGAGTTTTTAAAAAAGGAGTTCCAGCAGACAGATATGCTATTCATTCAACTAGGTGAAAATGAATTGGCAGAAAGGACTACAACCTATTGTGTGCAGCTAAGTGTGAATTAATTGAGCTAAAATCTTATGTCCAGATACATTGGTTCTGTGGTCGGATTGGCTTGAGAGAAGGCAGTGGTGTGGGACTGCCAATTTTCTTTTCTCCTGCCCAGGTGCCTCTCTTTTTAAAGTGATGTTTTAAATGTTTTAGATAATTTTAGTATTCAGTTTTACTGTATGGGGGATGGGTTTTCTAACCAACACTGTAAGCCGCCTTGGGTCGCTGAGGCAAGAAAGGCAGCCATACAAATCTACAAATAAATAAATAAAAATCCGGCAAGAAGTGACATTGCCAGAGGGAAAAATAACAAAACTGGCAGTTTATATGGGAACATCTGAAAAGAAAATCCAAGCTTTTGAAATGTGGATCTACAGACCGCTGTTAAGGATATCATGGGTTGACCACATGACTAATGTAGAAGTATTGTGCTGGATGGATAAAGAACAAGAAAGTTCGGTTTCACTTACCAGTGATAACTTTCGTTCTTCGAGTATATAGTTTGTGAATACACACTATTGGGTTATGCGCCTGCACAGAACATCGATCGGAGGCTTTAAAACTGATTGGCTAAAAGTTTTGGAGGTAAGACTGCCACCCTTAGGCGCCAGATCACCATTTTACCTCAATTCCATACTTAAGCCTAGCACAGGATAAACCAAATGATCTCATCCGTGCAGCTCAAAAGGGGAGGCAGGGTGGGTAGTGTGTATTCACAAACTATATACTCAAAGAACGAAAGTTATCACTGGTAAGTGAAACCGAACTTTCTTCTTCGTATAGTTTGTGAATCCCCACTATTGGGAGATTAGCAAGCTCACACTTACTGGGTCGGTGGGCAGTAGGATGAGATGATCCCACGATGAAGATGACAGTCGGGCAGGATGGACCCTCAAGGATGAGGCGCCTGGAGCCCTCTGGCAAGGACGACACGATCAAGTCTGGCGTCCGCAGTGGCTCTGGTGTCCATCCAGTAGTGCTGGACAAATGTAGAAGGTCTGGACCAAGTGGCAGCCTTACAAATGTCCTCAAGCGGATTGCCCTCCAAAAAGGAGGTGGAGGTAGCAACCACCCTTGTAGAATGTGCCCTGACATGTGGTGGAGGTGGCAATGAGGCAGACTCGTAGGCCAGGTAGATGGTTGACGTAATCCATTTGGAGAACCTCTGGGAAGAGATGGGTTCACCTTTATACTTTCCCCCATAGGCAACAAACAGAAGCTGTAATTTCTGGAACTCGTGCGTCCTGCTGGTGTAAAACAATAAACCTCGCTTCACATCCAGCGTGTGACAAGTCCTTTCTTGGGTGTTGCTGGGGTTCTGGAAGAAGGTTGGCAATGAAATAGTCTGAGCCATATGAAATTGGGAGACTACCTTTGGTAGGAAGGTGATGTCGGCGTGGAGCACCATGCGGTCATTGAAAAATTTGAGAAATGGGGCATCCGCCCCCAGAGCCACCAGCTCACCATCTCGTCTAGCAGACGTGATGGCCACCAGAAAGGCAGCCTTCCATGTAAGGAGACGAATGTCTGTGGTAGCCATCGGCTCGAAAGGAGTCCTAGTGAGCACGTTCAGAACAGTAGACAATGACCACTATGTGGTCAGTCTTGATCGGAGGGAAAGCGTTTCATAGGCCCTTGAGGAAACGCTTCACCGTTTGATCCCGGAAAGCACCGGCTGCAGGCGAACCAGCTGGAGAGTAGGCTACAACTGCTGACAGATGAACCCGTATGGAGGTAATGCTGAAGCCCGACTCTGCCAAATGGAGGAGGTAGGCCATGATGTCTTGCAGTCCCACCTGTGGGGAAGACCCTTGCTGGGATTCCAGGAAGGCACAAAACCACCTGTATTTGGATGCATAGGACTTCCTCATAGAGGGGTGCCTTGCTAACTCCAAGATCCTGGACAGTCTGGGATTATCCTCCACGCGGTGAGGTGGAGGCTGGGCAAGTCCGAGTGGTGGAGTTGACCTTGTTCCATTTGCAGGAGAGTCGGCGAGTCCGGCAGTGTGCGAGACTGCGACAGAAGTGGATACCAGATTCGTAGTTATCTCTGTCCAAATAAATCAAATCCCTTTTTACTCTTTCTAAATCTTGGCCTGTTAATTCACTTCTTAACTTCGTTCATTTCTGAAATACTTCCTCCTTCTGACTTTTGGCATGTTCTGTTTCCAAGCTTTTTATCTCGTTTTCTAGATTTGACATTTTTGACTTCCTTTGTTTTTTTAACTTTATCATCTCTTTGATACAATCCCCTCGAAATACTGCCCTTACAGCATCCCACACTATATTCATCTCTAGCTCCCCTGTGTCGTTGAGCATCCAATTCTTATGCCATTTAGTTTTTAACTTATTCAAAATCTTCTCGTTCTTTGTTAAATATGTGTCAAATCTCCAATATTGCTTGTTCTTATCCTGTTTAATCTGGATTACTACCTTAACCTTTGCATGGTCCGATTCCCTAATTATTCCTATTTCCATTTCTTTTAATTGTCCAACTAAATTGTTTGAGACCATCACATAGTTGATTCTTGAATATGTTTCATGCATTTGGGAGAAAAAGATGTAAGCACGTTCAGACCCCTTTAAAACCCTCCATGTATCTCTTACTCCTAGCTTTTCCATCCATTCCCTTAGACCTGAATTCTTTTTTGTCTTCCTTACATTTGAAGACATGTCCAAAGCTGAAATAATCAGATTGAAATCCCCTCCAATTATTATATTCTGGGAATCCACTTTTTGTAGAATTAGCCTTATTTTTTCTAAATAATCTTCTTGAGCCTGGTTAGGGGCGAAGACATTAACCAAAGTTATTATATCTTCTCCTATCCTTCCTTTGACCAGCAGAAACCTTCCCTCGTCATCCTTTATAATTTTGATTGTAGAAAAATTTAATTTTTTGGAGATCAAAATAGCAACACCTTTTGCTTTTGAGATTCCAAACGATTTTTCGTATATATCCATCCAACTCAAAAAAATATTATTTACAATGTCCGATTTTTGGTGTGTTTCCTGTAAAAATAAGATATCGGGTTTCTCCTTTTTCAAAGTGTTTACAATTCTCTTTCTCTTAATCACCGTCCCCAAACCTTCACATTCCACGATATTATTTTTAATATATCAGACATAATTAATTTGGGTGAACAAGAAGAACAATGTGAACAGACAAAATTACAAACTATACGCTTTACTGTGAATTTATGCCCTTAATTTCCCACCACCCAACAAATGCAACCCATCCCTCCTGAATAGATTTGGCTTGTCCCAAAATGTTCCCCAGTTCCTGACAAATCTGAAGCCCTCCTCTCGACACCACCGCCTCATCCACGCATTGAGGCTTCTGAGCTCTGCCTGCCTGGTAGGTCCTGCGCGAGGGACAGGCAGCACTTCTTTTTTTTTTAATATTTTTATTGAGTTTTTTTTCAAAGACATACAAAAAAAGAAAAGAAAACAATAACTAACAATACAATACACATACAGATCCAAAATATCATCTTAACAGACATTATTGAATGTCAGCCATTACATATCTAAACTCATTAATCAGTATATAACCACCTAAAAAAAGAAAAACCGTTGTTTTAAAAACCAAGATAATAATAACTTTCTGAGCTAACACTAATCTTTAACTAAATAATAATCACCCTGTGAATATATACAATGCCCGGAGAGTTTATTTTCTACTCATCTCCAAAAACTTCTTTGAAATGGTACTGGTCCTGAATTATCATTTGCCATACAGGAATGATCCACAAATGGTTTCCATATGTTCCAAAATCTGTTCTCTTTTAGGTTATCTCTTTTCACTTTAATCTCCCATGTCAATTTATCATTCAGTGCTAAACTCCACATTTCTTTATACCACTCTCCAATCTGTATATCTATATCATTTTTTCCAATTCCTGGCTATACATTGTCTACCCGTTGTCAGTACAATTTCCAGTAATTCCTTTTCCTCCTTATTTAAACCCAAGCCTTCCACATTCGTTAAAAGAATGATACTTGACACCAGCTTAACACTTCTACCCATTATTTCACCAAACTCAGCTTCTATTCTCCCCCAAAAATCCCTTATTTTTTTACAACTCCACCACATATGTTCGTATGTTCCATCAAATTCTCTACATCTCCAACATAACTTATCTCTTTTATTATCCATCTGGTAAAGTCTTAATGGCGTCAAGTACCATTGCCACAACATTTTAAAATTATGTTCTTTAATTCTCACAGACATTGTTCTCATAATCCTCTTTTTCCATTTGTTTTTCCACTCCATCTCCCCAATTGTTATATTCAAACTTTGTTCCCACTTCCGTCTCAAATCCTTCTGTGGATCTACCCCTCTATTCAGTATATTGTAAAGCTTACTCACAAGACCTTTTATACTATTTTCCCCTTTTCTAATTCTCCATACCAACTCCTCAAATTCTGTATGCATTCTATTTAGCCCTACTTCTTTTCCATATTTTTTGTTCCAATTTTCCACCTTCAACCTCTGAAACCAATTCAAATTTAATATCTCAAATATTTTTTTCCGCTCAACAAGAGACTCACATATTTTTAACCAATCCTTCAATAAAAGCATCCCATTTTTATCCAATATTTCAATTTTTTCCTTATCTAACTTTATTGGGAAACACATCATATCAGTCAGTTCTAAAATTGGAGAGAGATTTGGGACCATATCCTTTTTTACCTTCTTCCACACCTCCACGAGACCTCTCATCATAGTAGTATTTGGTCTTCTCACCTTATCCTTTATTCCTAAAAAAATCAAATTTCCAATATTTCTATATTCTTTCATCTCCAATTGCACCCAAATTGTTTTTTCTCTTGCCAAAATCTTCACAACATTCTTAACTTGAAAACCCCGGTAATATGCTAGCAAGTTTGGAAATCCCAAACCCCCTTTTTTTTTGAGACAAGTACCATAACTTCTTTGGAAGCCTAGATTTTTTACCTCCATTGCAAAAACCATTGAACATCTTTTGAAACTCATTAATTTCTTTCTCTTTCAAATGGATCGCTAGTGTCTCAAATAAAAAGTTAAGCTTTGGCAACAATATCATTTTACACATAGCAATCCTTCCGAACCATGACAGCTTTGACTTCTGAAGCTCTTGTATTTTATTCTTAAATTCTACTTTCAAGCTGTCATAGTTCAATCGTTTAAGTTCTTCTAATTTGTTTGAAATAATTATCCCCAAGTATTTCAACTTATCCTTAATTTGTATATTAAGTGTCAACACTGTCCTACCCATCTCACTTGGTTTCAAATTGCACAATATCAATTCTGATTTATCCCAGTTTATCTTTAACCCAGTTATATCTTGAAATGTCTGTAAATGATCTTTAATCCTGTCCATTACCAACTCCGGGTGCTTTACCATAAGCAATGTATCATCTGCGTACATACTCACTTTATTACCCATGATCCCTTCTATATTTAAATCCTCCCTTATACTTTTAGCTAAGATTTCCATTGCCATTATAAACAGAATAGGAGATAATGGACAGCCCTGCCTCGTACCAGCTTCTAACTTTACCACATCCGTAAGCCATTTACTCACATCCATTTACTCTAACCCTAGCATTTCCTTTTTGATATAGTAAATCTATAACCCTATTAAATTTATCCCCAAATCCATATTTTTTAACTATTTCCTTGATTGAGGACCACTGCAATGAATCAAATGCCTTGAAGATATCCAATGATAATAGTCCCACCTTTTCCTTTGTTTGATTTACATTATCTATTAAATCTAATACCCTTCTAGTCAAATCCGCCATATGTCGTCCTTTTAAAAACCCAACTTGATCAACATTTATATATTCCCCCATAAAACTATTTAGACGGTTAGCCAATATTGCTGTAAAGATTTTCGCATCTTGATTTATAAGTGAAATTGGTCTGTACGAATCCACTCTTTCCAAATTCTTACCAGGTTTTGGCAGAAGAACGATTGTAGTATTATACCATGAAGTCGGAATTGATCCTCCATCTAGTATATAATTATATAATTTCACCAATTTCGGGACCACCACCTCCTTGAATTCTTTATAGAACTCTGTCGATAATCCATTGTCCCCAGGGGCTTTCCCTATCTTCAATCTGCTTATTACCTCCTTAACCTCTTTATCAGATATCTTTTCTTCCATTTTCTCCCTATGCTCTTGTTTTATCCCACTCCCTAACTGTTTCTCCAATATCTTTTTAAGCTTTTCCAAATCTACTTCCTTTTTTGCATATAGTACCTGATAAAATTCCCTGACAATTTTACATTTATCCCTATTCTTATTACATCTTAAGCCTTGCTTATCAACCAATACACCAATTTCTCTTTTTTCCCTTTTAACCTTGGCTGCTCTTGCTAATAATTTTGAATTCTTATTACTAAATTCAAAATATTCTCTATTTAGGTAAATCAAATCCCGTTTAACTTTATCAATATCCTTACCCATTACTTCTGCCTTAAGTCCTTGTAATTTCATAAAAAAATTTTTATCCTTGTTTTTTGCATGCTCCTCCTGTAATTGTTTTATTTCTCTTTCTTTTTCTGTCTGTTCTGCTTTGTATTTTTTATATTTGAAGCTTGCCAATTTTATACTCTCCCCCCTAAAAACTGACTTCATGGTATCCCATACAACATTAAAATTAACCTCATTGTTGTCGTTCCACTGCCAGCTTTCCTTCCAACTTTCCATAATTACCTCTTTACTTTTTTGATCTTTAAACAAATTAGGATCGTACCTCCAATTTCTTACTCTTCGTATATTTTTTTGTGCTTTTAGTTCCAAATATACTTTAGCATGGTCCGATTTCTTAATAATCCCCATTTCCACACCTTCTATATCCCCAATTAAATTTTCCGAAAGAAAAACATAATCTATTCTTGAGTAGGTCCCATGGACGTGTGAAAAAAAAGAATATGCCCTTTCTGAGCCCTTATACTCTCTCCACGAATCCTTCAAACCCATAACCTTCATCCAATTGTCCAACACCTTCCCTTTCACACCAATTCCACTTCTAGCTATATTTGTACAATCTAATCCTGACCTTATCAAATTAAAATCACCAGCCACAATAATTTTTGCAACATTTTCCAACTCCACTATTTTCCGGATTTTTTCCAAAAACTCTGCTTGGCGGTCATTCGGAGCATAAATGTTTACCAACATAATTTCCTCATCCTCCAATTTTCCTCTTAACAACAAATATCTACCCTCTTGATCCGCAATCTTTTTTGTAATTTCAAATCCCAACTTTCTTGAAATCATAATTGCCACCCCTCTTGCTTTCGAAGTACCGAACGCCATCTCATAGTGTTGCATCCATCCCAAATAAAGCTTATTCGTATCTTTTGACTTCTGATGTGTTTCCTGTAAAAACAATATATCTGGTCTATCCTTTTTCAACGCCAATTCCAATCTACATCTCTTAAGAACAGAACCTGTACCTTTCACATTCCACGATATTATTTTAATACTTCCCATAACCAATTTCTTCTTCCAATTTTAAACTCTCCATCGGGCGTGCCACCAACAACCCTACCACCATACCCACTACATAAAACACACACTTTCACTCTCCCCACCTTCCTGCAAAAAGCCGCCTCTGTCAACCAAAGAGGGGAGAGGGGGGACATGTAAGATGCGCCCTACTGTCGATGCTACGCGCTTTTACCTATTCTACCTCTATTAGCTCTTTAAAGTCACTACAATCTAATGCTCATTGCTCCTTACCTACCTCCTCCTCCACCATGATCAAAGACGGCTCCTCCTCCTCCTCTCCCCGCTGTGGTGTTCCACCTGTAGCCCCACCGGCTTCCTCCCCCTCATATTCCCTCCCCAAAGCTCCAGAGTCCATCAGTTCCTTCTTAAGATTTTTCCATTCTTCCGAATCTGCTCTTACCAATTCCAACATACTCAGATATTTCAATGGATTAGTACCTTCATCAATAACTCGCATTCTCTTATCATAGAAAAAACGCAATTGTTGCGGAAATCTCCAATTATACCTTATGTTTTTACTCATCAATAGTTTAGTAACAGGCCTCATCTTGTACCTCCATGTTCTTTCTTTTAGTGAAATATCATTATAAACTTCAACATCTGAACCATCAAATTTCAACGCAGCAGAACCAACTCGTTTCAGATGAGCCATTACTTTTAACTTATCTGCCCAATTCGCAAATTTAACCAGCACATTTCTTTGAACCACACTCCCTCTTCTTGGACCCACCCTAAATACACTTACAAAATCCTCCTGAACAAATTCTTTCCCCATATTCAGACCGTTTCACCACTGAACCACCCTCTCTCTTAACAAATCCGGTGTGCGTTCCACCACCTGACGGATCACAATGTTCTGCTTTCTCATCAAATCTTCCACAGCATCAATCCTTCTCTCTTGTTCTTCCAATTTCAACTTATTCTCCCGCACCACCTCATGAGTCCCTTTTACTTCCTTCCTTATGGCATCTACCTCTGTTTGAACCAATTTCATATTTCCCTCAAATTTTTTTAAACTTAGGTCCACCTTTTTTGCAAAATCTGCCACTGATGACATCATCTTATCCTGTTTTTTCATCATTTCATTTCTATCTTTCACCCTTGAATCTTCATTTTTCTCCATTTTTTGAAACAGCTTGCCAATTTCCACCATTATTTGAGTCTGATCATATAACACTGTGGGCGGGGATGATGACTGAGCGGGTTCCTCCATTGGTGCTTTTCCTCCCTTCTTAGGCTTTACAACTGGTTCTTCTTCCTTTGCTTTCCCTCTTGTACCTTTATCCATGATAGTGTGATGTATAAAAAGCCCAATGCTGCAGTTCGTTGTAGAAGTTAGTCACTGAAATAAAGCTTGTAGCACTGCAGCCACTGGTTCCACAGATCCAATAGGGAAATTTATACGCAAGCAGAAGATGAACGAGTTACTGTAATCCACTGAGATAAAACAGAAGGAAACGACTCTCCCAACAGGCGGCTTAGGAGAAATAAGAAGAACAAAAAATGTTGATCCACAGCAGGTCCGTTTCCCCAAAGCAAATAATCCAATCAGTCTTCTTCCAACTGCAGTAAAAAGGCTTCAGGGGAACAGTCAGCCCAAGCTTCTCCTTTAAAAAAAACCAAGCCACCAGAAAAGAAAAAGAGGGGGGGGAGAGACCAGAAGGGGAAAAAGCCCAAAATCCAACCAGCAAGGAGAAGAGGTGAGGAGCAATATATTCCACAGTAAACAAACAAGTATTTGTAATCCACACGGTGAAGGAACCAAAAAACAAAAGCCACCTAATCCTTCTCTTGAAGCGGACAATCAAAGCACCATTTTCCAGCGGCTGCCTTAACTTTTGGGTAAAAAAAAAACCCTTCTTCTTCTGAGGAACAAAAAAAAAAACTTTCTCCAAGCTGTTTAAGCCGGGGAACTCCTAGTCAGCTTCCAATATTAAAGCCCAGTCATGAATAATTAATCCACATTGTTGTCGTCAAGACATGGCACGATCTCTTGGTGTGTGGAAAAAAACCATAGCCCAAACACGATCACTTTCATTTTCCAGAATCACCACCATTAACGAAACAATCACTTGTTTTCAACTACTTCCACCCATTTCCATTTCAAAGCCAGGGCTCATTGAACAAGATCTCCAGCTGAGTTTAACCTTTAGTACTCCATTCAAGCACTTACATGCAACTGTTTTCGTGCCAAACAACTTCTTGCCAGCTCCGAAACTTCCTTTGCAGTCTCGCTGGTCACTTTCTTTTTCCAGGACCGGCCGCCATTAACGAAACCACCACTTGCTCTCATCCACTTCCACCCGCTTCCATTTCAAGGTCCGGGCTCATTTAGTAAAGAACCCCAGCCAGTTTTAAAAATTTAAAGTTCCACTCGTGCACTTACATGCAGCCTGCTTTCAAATCAAGCAACAATTTGCCAGTTCCAGCCTTCCAAAGCCTTCTGCGCAGTCACGCTGGTCCCCGTTCTCGGCTCCTCGGCAGAAAAGCCGCGACTACCGTCACAGCTTCAGCCGCACAAAGAAGCCTTCCGAACTTCGACCATCCAGCCTCAAAAGATTGCAAAACTTTCCAGGAAGACAGGCAAGGTTCTTATCTTTAAAGTTTACCACTTTAAAACTTCTCCAATTCACTCCGTCACATTAGTTACCACTTTGTTAGGCACGAGCGTCCGAAACTAGATGTTAGTCGGCGGCCATCTTAGTCACGCCCCCAGGCAGCACTTCTGAAAATGCTACCTCTTCCTAACAACCTAAATTTGGCTTCCAGGACAGACCGCTTGGCCTTCCCAACATCATTGGTACCAACGTGTAACATGACCACTGGCTCCTTCCCAGTTCTCTCTAACAATCTATCTAGATTTCTTGTGATGTCTGCAACTTTTGCACCTGGCAGGCAAGTCACCATGCGGTTATCATGTGCATCACAAATCAATTTCTCTGTATTTCTAATTATTGAATCGCCTAGTACAAGGAGCCTCTCTCCTGCAATCTGTTCATCTACATGCACCTCAACAACCATATTAAGGGAGAGAACCTCAGTTTGTTCCTGTTGTTTATCTTCCTGGATCTCATCAAGTGTGATGAAGGAGAGATCATCAGGTGGAACCAGTTGTTCCTCTGTGTGTTCCTCATCAGGTGTGATGAGGGAAAGAGCCTAAAATTTATTCTGTAATTTCAGACTCTCAGAGTGATCCCCTACTCTTCTCCTCCTTTGAGTGACATTCCTCCAAACATCTCCCTCCTGAGTTAGTCAAAGGCCTTCTCCCTCAGAACTGTGCCCTGTCTCTTCTTTGTCCAGCATAGTCTATCCAAAAACAGCTCAAGCTCCTTAATTTGTTGATGGTTAGATATGCAGGCCTCTAGCTGCTGGACCTTCTCTTCTAGTAGTGCAACCAGCTTGCACTTACTTGCTGTATTTCATTATTCTGACTTTCACATCGAGACTGGAAAACTTTACCACCACGTATCTATTTGTTTCCCCTTGGGCCTTTTGCCCTATACGAAAAACAGTCACGATGTCTTCATCACTTATTTCTCTATCCAGTTTCATTTCCTTTAGCCATTTTATCATTCTTGTTCTTAATTGATCTGGATTCCTTTCCTGAAAATTTTTGACAATAATGGAAGAAAAAATTACTGAGAAAGAAGTGCTAGAGGCAATAAAAAAGCTCAAAACAGGGAAATCTCCAGGCGAAGATGGGTATACCACTGATTTCTATAAGGCTTTTCAGGAAATAATTACTCCAAAACTATGTAGATTATATAATTATATATTAGACGGAGGAAAAGTGCCTAGTTCCTGGAATGAATCAATAATAGTATTAATTCCAAAACCAAATAAAGACCTGGAAAGAATTGATTCATACAGGCCGATTGCCTTGTTAAGTCAGGATGCTAAATTGTTCGTGTCGGTGATGGCTAAAAGATTGAGCACTTTTATAGGAAAATATATACACAGGGACCAGGTAGGATTTATAAAGGGACGACAATTAGGAGAACACATAGTAAGAATTACAAATATTCTCGAAGCAGCAAAAAGAGAAAAGGCTAAGATATGCATTCTTTCGTTGGACATATTTAAGGCATTTGACTCTGTACAGTGGCAAACAATTCAAACAATAGTTCACAGAATGGGATTGGGAGTCAAGTTTTTACATGTAATTAAATTGTTGTATAGCAAATCACAAACAATTATAAAAGTGAATGAGGGTTGCACTAAAAAAAACTGAGATTTCGGCAGGGACAATGCAGTGTTGTCCCTTCTCTCCGATATTGTTTCTGCTTTCTATGGAGCTCTTGGCTAGCGCTATCAGAAAAGAGCAAGATTTAGAAAGCATGGGTAGCCAAAAAGTTTGCCGACGATACTTTGCTAATATTAAAGGATGCAAAAAAATGCGATTGGTAAAGTTCAGGACCACTTGAACAGGTTTAAAAAAATAACTGGGTTAAGATTAAACTGGGGGAAAACAGAAGCAATTGCTTGTAATTATAATCAAAAAGACAAGGATGAGATTAATGATCGGTACAAAATTACTATCAAAAAAGTTAAAATATTTAGGAATCCATATAGCAGAAGACATTAAAGTACTCCAAAAAATAAATTTAGATAAATTAAAGCAGGATCTAAAAGTAAGTATTGTAAAATTAAATAAACTAAAAGTCTCCTGGTTTGCGAGGGTGAGTTTGGGATGTATGAAAATTTTGCCTAAATTGAATTTTGTTATAGGTAATCTCCCCCTAAAAATTTGTAACAAACAATTAAAGGAATGGCAAAAGATGATAGACAAGTTTAGCAACAATGGAAGAAGGCCTAGGATTATGAAATCTTTGTGGTACCAAAATCAAAAGGATGGTGGCCTGGGCATCCCCAATATAGTAAATTACTATAAAGCATTCCAACTGAATAGAACTATAAATCTATTAACTCAGGATAGTGATAAATATGAAGATATTAGCCAGATTGAATACAAAAAACTTGGGGGGAGTCTATTCCTGTGTAATCAAAATAAGAAAGTGTATATTGAGACTAGGTCAGTAAGGGAATTCTACATTTTTTGGAAGGGAATGAAGGAGGAACTAGTCAAAGGGGATTCTCCAATTTTGGAAGTTTTGGATTTTGCAGACTGCCCGTTGAATGGGATTAGAGGTATGAGACAGAAATTAAGAGTAAACAATTTAATACAGCTCAATGATTGGATAATAAAGGGGTATACATACCAAAAAGTGGCCCGAAATTTTTCAAAAGTTAGACTTAAATTGGCTTCAAAAAATCCAGGTAGAAAAGTGGGATAGCAAAATAAGAAGGAAAGATCAGATTGGTAGGAAGTTATCAAAATTTGAAGAGCTGATATATAGTATAAAGAAGGGGATCATGGTCAAGAGAGGGGTGGTAAGTAGAATATATAAAATGATAAATAAAAAAGAGGAACCGCAAAGGATATTGAGGAATATATGTGAAGAAGAACTAAATACAAAGATATGTGAACAAACATGGGGGAAAAAGTGGAATCAACGTATGACAAATCTATTATCTATTAAGGAAAGAGAACATAATTTTAAATTAATCTGGATGTGGTATTTGACCCCAATAAAAGTACACAATATGGATAAAAAAAGCTCAAACAAATGTTGGAGATGCAATAAAATGTTGGGTACTTACCTTCATATGTGGTGGTATTGTGAATATACCCAGAAATGTTGGAAAATGGTGGAACAGGAGATCGGTAATATTTTTTAAAAAAACTATAGCATTGAACCCCAAAGTTGCTATTTTAGGACAATTTGAGGATATAGACGTCGGTGATGAAAAGAAAGAGTCAATGGCTATGTTATTCTCCGCTACAAGACAGATTATAGCTATGGAGTGGAAGAATAAAATGAATATAAGCAAAGAAAGATGGTACAGTCAGATATGGCGGTTGGCTTTAAATGATAAATTAACATTAGAAATGAAAATGGCAAGAGAAAAAATCAAGTATAATCCCTTCTGGCAAATTTGGAGACCATGGGTAGAATATGACCTACTAGCCAAAGATGGAATAAAGCCTGTGCAGGATGAATGTAGTTTCTGGGTGAACTGACAAAGATAAATTTGGTGTAAGAGGAAGGAAAATTCAATGTGTCTGGTACATGGTGTGGGTGGTGGGAGGGTGGTGGGAGGGTAAGGCTATGTGGTATGTTGTAATGTATGTTATGTTGTTTTGTATGGTGAATGTATTTGTATGGTGAATGTATTTTAATTAAAAAAATAAAATAAATTTTAAAACATTTAAAAAAAGAAGTGGATACCATGGGCTGACACGGCCATGCCAGAGCAATGAGGATTGTGTTCGCCCGCTGCTGGTACATCCTGGTGAGGACCTTCTGAACCAGAGGAAATGGGGGAAAGGTGTAGAGGTAGACCTGATCCCACCGTTTCATGAAGGCATCGCCCTCGTAGTTTAGTCCAATGCCCGCCCTGGAACAGTACCTGTGACATTTCCTGTTGGACTCCGACGCAAAGAAATCAAAGCTCGGGGTCCCCCATGCCCTGCAAAGGGACTGAAAAACCACGCTGACCAGCTCCCACTCATGGGTTGTTGAGGTGAGGCGGCTGAAGTGGTCGGCCAGCACATTCAGCTTGCCCTGGATGTGTACTCCAATTGGGAAGATGTGTCTCTCCAGGCACCATTCCCAAAGCTGTACTGCCAGATAGAGCAACGTTGTGGACCTTGTCCCTCCTTGCTTGTTGAGATATGCAACCGCTGTGGTGTTGTCGGATGCAATCTGAACTACATTGCCACTGAGCAGAGCCTCGAAGGAGCGTAGGGCCTTCCATATGGCCAACAGTTCCAGCCGAGGTTGCTTGCATCGGTCAGAACTTGAAAGGATGGCTGTGGAGGGTAAAAGTTCTTCCCTGTGGCCACATTGAGCAGTGTTGTCCACCACACCAGCTGGTCCACCAGTTCTGGAGACAGAAACAACCATTTGGACTGGCTCTCCATGAGCGGATCGAATTCGTGGAGAAGCCATGATTGTAAGGACCGGAACTTCAACTTGGCATGAGGGATCACTGCCGTGGTTGAGGCCATCAAGCCCAGTAGTCTCTGAGCCTTCTTTGCTCTGATGAAGGGCTTGTTCTTGAAGTCACTTACCACCTGTGCAATGTCCAGTAAGAGTTTCTGAGGGGCAAAAGCCCTGGTTGCTAGCGAGTTCAGTACCGCTCCAATGTACTCCACTCGCTGTGAAAGTTCCAACTTTGACTTGGTAAAGTTGATCCTGAGGCCAAGACTCTCCATGAGATGTACGGTAAATCCCGTGTCACAAACGGCTGACGATCTGGTGGGGGAGACTATCAACCAGTCATCGATGTACGGGAAGACCCTGATCCCCTTCTGACAGAGGAAGGCAGCCATCCGAGCCATGCATTTGGTGAAGACCCTGGGTGCTGTGGCCAGACCAAACGGTAGGCAACGGTACTGATAGACAGTTTCCTATCCTGAAACGCAGGAATCGTTTGTGGTCCTCAAGGATGCTGATGTGAAAATAGGCATCCTTGAGGTATTACCGTAAACCAGTCCCGTTCGTTGATGAGGGGGAGGACGGTCCGGAGGGTCACCATCCGGAACTTCCTGGTGTGGATGCATTTGTTGTGATGACGTAAGTCCAGAATCGGGCCGAGGCCTCCGTCCTTTTTCTGACAACAAAGTACCTCGAGTAGAAACCCTTGTCCCATTCGGTTGATGGTACCATCTCGATGGCACCCTTGGAGAAGGGTTGAAACTTCTTCCTCCAGATGGTGGGACAAGGTTGTGAAATGGTGTTTTCCTACCTGAGGCATCTGGTCGAACTCGATGGCGTAGCCAGCAGACAAGATCTTCAAGACCCACCGGTCGTTCGTGATGCGGGACCACACCTGGAGGAAGTTCCAGAGGGGGAGGTACGGGAGTTGGAGCGATAGAGCCTTGGTCTGTGAGACTTCAAACCCGGGACTTGGATTTGGAGTCCGTACGTTTACCCTGACCATAGGGCTGGTAACGTTGCTTGTGTTGCCGTCTTTGTTTGTAGAAGGTAGTCCTGGGTTGATCACCTGATCCACCTTGTTGCTGAGGATTCCCGCGATACCGTTGTGTAAAGGGTTGGAATCTCGGCTTCGTTGGCTGAGATGGCATGGCGAGCCCCAAAAACTTGGCCGTCGAGTTAGTCTGCCTTAACTCGTTTAGCACTTTGTCAGTGTCTTGGCTAAAGAGGCCTTGGCCATCAAAGGGGAACTCCTTGATCAGCTTCTTCATTGAGTTGTCGAGAGAGGTTCCCCTGAGCCAGGTGTGGCGCCGCAAGAGGATGGCGGAAGACATGTCTTTGGCAGCATAGTCATTGATATGTCTTGCCATCCTCATCTGTTGCTCCGCCAGAAAGTCCCCTTCCTCGGCCAGCGAGTCGAGTTCTTTCTGGAGGTCAGCCGGTAGTCTCGCGGCGAGGGTCTTTGTACGCTCCCACAAGTGAGACTGATACAGGCCTATGGTGGCTGAGTAATTTGCAGCCCTGAGGAAGAGTGAACCGGTTGCGTAGAACGTATGACCCACCGTGTCCAACTTCTTCCCCTCCAGAGTTGAAGGTACCGGAAACTCACTAACGGCTGTCTTGTGTTGGAAGGCCTTCACAACTAGAGAGTTCGGTAGTGGGTGTGCCTGGAGGAACTCGACGTTTTCGTCCAAGACTCTGTACATTCCGTCGAGCCTGGACAAAACGGAGTGGGCCGAAATGGGCTTTTTCCATGTTGCCTTCGCTGACATCAACATGGACGGAAGCATAGTGATGTGGACCGGATGGATGGCCTTTTTGTCCAATTTGGCCATCATCTGGTCCACACCCTCCAGAGGCGGCTGATCCACTCGCAGGTTCAAAGCCGTGCCCAAAAGGGTTAACATCACTGTAAGCGATCTCTGATCTTCTCCACGCGGTGGGTCAACCGCACCGATCGCTTGGTCAGGCATCTTCTCCGCATCGACGTCCCCTTCATCCTCCTCCGAGGATGCACTGGAATCATCAGAGGATGAGGGTGGGACTCTCGAAGCCACATTGGGACCGCGCCAGTACGGCCTGGGCGGGTCGACGGGCTGAGCACTCATCACATCAATGTCTGGACCGCACCAAGACGGTATGGGTGGGCCATGGAGTGACTGCTCAACCCTCGAGAAGGTGGCAGAGCGACAGCAGGGCAAGAATCCCTGGGGCTTGCAGTGGTCGGTCCCGGAGCCGCAAAGGCTGCAGGAATAGTGGCCTTAAACTGTTGGGTGAAGGATTTCGCCATGGCTTCGAACATGTCCCTGAACAAGTCCATCTGGGCTGTATCGACACCCGCTGGCTGGGGCAAAACGGTGGAAGGCACAACTGGAGACGAAATGGTGGCAGGAATGGTGGCTACCGGCTCGTCTATGGACGGAGTCCGAGGTCTCGGGGAAACCGAGAGTTGCCTAGTGGGGAGACGTCCCCTTTCACGAGGTCGTGAAGGCAATTACAAGGGGTGAGCTGCAGCCCCAGCCCTGCGGCCCTTGTTTGGCGAGTCGGACAAAAATCGATCACCCCATGCAGAAGACCCTGGCGAGGGACATCTCACAACGGAGAAAGGTGGTGAGGGCCCGGGAGAGACCGGAGGCCGAGGAGTCGGCGGAAGCGACCAACGTTCGTCCGTTTTATGCTTCTTTTGCGTGTCCCCGTTCTTGTCCTTTTTCTTTTTCTTGCGAACAAGAAGAGAGGACAAAGACGAGTGAGTAGCCCGTTCGGGCAGAGGCGCACTCATCGCGGTGGAGGTTGAAGGCGCACCAGCCGGAGCGAGGGCAAGTTCCAGCTAGTGCGTTTTCAGTCTGTTGCTGTGATTTTGAACAGGCAGCCAAGTGAATTTCTTACAATGCACACAGGACTGACTCTGGTGCGCTTCCCCAAGGCAGAAGAGGCACTGGCTGTGCCCGTCCGATGCCAGGAATTTCTTTAGGCAAGTACAGCACTGTTTGAAGGCCGCAGCCATGAAAAATTCTTCCAGAGGAAGGGATTGGAGAATGTTGAACGTTCAAGAAAGGCGAAGAAAACAACCAAAGGGCTGGCCAGCTGCCACCCCCTTGAGGGGGGAAACGGTGACCCGAGCGACGGTAGCTGAGTCCTCAAAAGGAGAAGAAACAGCACCGGGTTGGCAATCCTGCCCGGAGGACAAGATTGCCGGCAAAAATTGTAGAAATTACTTGTCTTTTCACTGGGAATCAACCAAAAAATTGAGGAAGCTCTCAACGATCGTCCTGCTGCTGAGGCGGAAAGAAGAGAACTCAGGTAAAATGGCGAACTGACGCCTAAGGATGGGCGGTACGGTGGGCAGTCTTACCGCCAAAACTTTTAGCCAATCAGCTTTAAAGCCTCCGATCGATGTTCTGCACAGGCGCATAACCCAATAGTGGGGATTCACAAACTATACGAAGGAGAACTATTTAAGACCATTAAACAAAGAAAGTTCCAATACCTTGGGCATATCATGAGGACAGAGGAACAACATAAAGTATAGAATACTCCAACTCGTTTTGCAGGGGAAGATCCTTGGGAAGAGAAGCCCTGGACGTATACGGACTTTGTGGCTAAAGGACCTGAGAGAATAGTGTGGAATGTCCTCAGAAGAACTGTTCCGAGGAGTTAAGAACAGGAAGACTATCGCCATTATGGTAGCCAATATCTGGAACAGATGCAGCACTTGAAAAAGAATATGATATTTTGGTGGCCTGGCGATTTCACATCCTGAGTTGTCATTCCGAGTACCTGAGTTGTTTCATTCTTTTTGGAGTGGGAGATAGAAGAGCTGTAAGAAGTGAGCTGTATGATTGGTTGGAAAGTGAAGAGGTCACCAAAAAGGTCTTAACCCCTCACACTACTTGTGGTGTTTTTAATTGAGATGGATCCAGGTGGTGGTTGGGTACCATGAATATGGAATGCCTCCATAAATGAGCCTTTTATAGGGCAGGACATAGAGATCTCAAGCACACCTAGCTGGGGGGATGTTGCACACCCTTGCTCCCAGGGGGACAGGTGGAGCCACACAGTGGTCTTTTTCCATGGTTAATCCTGAATCTGTTTCACTGCTGTGCATGAGACACCAGGCGGGGTAGCTTTGACACCAGACAGGACAGTTCTCAAACAGACACCATGCCTGGAATCTGATGGAGATCTGTCCCCGCTGCTAGAGACAGGGGCTACTGGAATTGTAAGCTGTGACCAAATTTTATACCAAAGCAAGTTGTGCCAATGTGGTTCATTGCACTCTGGGCCTGAAGCCACCATTAGGCTTGCTGACAAATCTGAGCTTGCAAAAGGTGTTTGAACCTAGCCCAAAGACAGATGCTGTTCAAGCTATCCTTCATCAGTCTTTCTGTCATATTCAAGGAGTCAGAATTGGGAAGCTTCCATTCAACAATACTATCAAAATGGAATTCTGAGTAAACATTATTCAACATTATTGGCCACGTGAATTTATTATATATGTGAAATTGTCGTTTTAATTGCATAGCAGCCTGATTGTTCAAAAAAAAAATATCTCAGCCACTCAAGGCCATACTAAAAAAAACAATTAATGTATAAAAGGATACATCCAAAGCAATGACATCATTTTTAGAAGTTACTTTTCTTTCTATAACCATTCTAAACAAAAAGTTGTTCAGTATTATTTTGTGCTCCCCACTCCGAAAGTTTCCGTCACATTCAACTGCTTATTGTTTACGTTCTTCACCTTTTACCATCTTGCTCATTTACCGTCTTGCCCTTGTGCATTTACAGTCAGTTTGTCACTAAAACAATTGAGTTACAATTCATTTGTCTTCTTAGATTTACATGAGTGTACAATTACTTTTGATACATCATATCTTCTATCCCATGGAAACCTGTCCACAGGCATTTCCTTCTCAGATGCATAAATCCATACCCTTTCCACACCTTTGACTCCTCACACGTAAGTAAAACATATAAGCAGCTCTCTATACCATACAACTGGTTCCAGTCTTTCTTGAACTCTTAATCTTTTTTCTTTTTGCCATTTTTTTCTGCCACATAATTACAGCCCTATTTGCCAGCATCAGAAATAGCACCTTTTACTACAATCTCCCTCCTGCAAAATACACTCTTCCTTCTTTGTACAATACAACTGTCTAGCAATAGCAATTACACTTATATACCACCCCATAGTGCTTAGAGCACTCTCTGTGTGGGTCACAAGGTAATTATTTATTTATTTGTTCGTACTTGTATTGCCGCCCCCTCGCCAAAGCGACTCCGGGCAGCTAACAGACAAAATACAAACAAAAGAGCACACTAAAAACCATTTAAAATCAATTGTAAAACCATCAGTCTTAAAAGACCCACCCACCCTATCCTTACAAAAGAGAGGGGGGATCTTAATGTATACAAGCCAGCGGGCGGGGGTCCGCACCATGTCCGCACCGGCCCTATTACAGACGGAACTGCTGCCCTTTAGGAAAGAACTTAAAACCTGGTTGGCGGGGCAGGTGTGGGGCGCTGATGTCCCCATCAGTGCCCCACACCTGCCCTGGCAGCCAGGTTTTAAGTTCTTTCCTAAAGGGCAGCAGTTCCGTCTGTAGCTGGAGGTTCCATAGGGCCAGTGTGGACACGGAGAAGGCCCTTCTTCATGTGCTAGAGAGGCGAGCCCCTCTAGCCGACTGTAAAATTAGAGAGTCCCTCCGGTCCGCTCTGGTTGGATGGACAGACGTTCTTGAGGCGACGCGGAATCTTAGATATCCTGACCCACTACCATGTAGGGCTTTAAAGGTCATCACTAGCACCTTGGATGGCACCTGGAGGCATACTGGTAACCAGTGCAGCTCCCGGAGCAGAGGTGAGGCACAGGCATAGCGCCCGCACTCCATCACCACCTGGGCCACCGCATTTTGGACCAGCTGCAGTTTCTGAATGGAATTAATATTTTGCCCCCAACATGTTGGGTATTCATTTTACCAACCTCAGAAGGATGGAAAGCTGAGTCAACCTTAAGCGCCGTCAGAATCAAATTTACAATGTCAGCAGTTTTGATTGCAGTACAATAGTTTAACAACTTGTTGTGAGTCCGACCCCCGGCCCAGTTCTGGGCCCCGAACCAGCCCACCTTGGGTATGAGGACTCTGAGGATTAGGGGAGGAGCTGGCAGGACCCCCCTCCACAGGACTGCCCCCCTGACATTGCCTCAGCCTCCGTTGGAACTCCAGCAGCAGTCTGCTGTTCCTCGACAGCAGCCGCAGCTCACAGACAGCTCTGGTGATGAGGCGTGGCTGGATGCTAGACATCAGAGCAAGGCAAAGCGTCTCCAGCAGAGGCAGAGAGAGAGATGAGGGCCAGGAGGTAATTAGGAAGCCTCAGGCCACACCCCATGGGGGGATATAAGGAGCCAGAACGCCGGGTGTGGCCAAGTTTGAGCTTCCCTGTCCCTGCTCCCATTTGCTTGTCTCCTTGGCTTAATGAAACTCTGGACGGAACTTGGACTTCTCTTGGATATACCGTGCTGTGAGTGTTTCCCCAGCAGGAAAAGTAAGAAGGAGGGGGAGAGAGAACACAACTTCACCACCAGGGCTCAGTCTAAAACACATGTGACTTTTAAACTTGACAGAGCATACCCAAACGGGCACTGCAGCAAAAAAAATCCAAGTGTTGAAGAGCAGGAGAGTAATACAGGCTTGGTAGAGCAGGATTTCCCAGCTTTAGGCCGAGTAGTTCATGGGGCTGATGGAGGTGCTACAATCAAATTCTATTTTACACTAGCCACCATTTTCAACAGCTGGCTTGGGATAGACTTTGCTCACATAGAACACCCCCTAATTGTTCTTGTCCTCTATTTTTCTAAAAATAGACGGTGAGAAAACAGCAGTGTCTACCATGAATGCTTCCCACTTAGTGCAGCAGTAGAGAGCAATCAACAAAGTCTGCTTCTTCTTGAGCAAATATAAGCATTCCAATGGAGACTCCTCACCCTGCCCTACTTCCCTCAAGGGGTACAAGCCTACTGTCTGAGAAACTTTAGTGTATTAGAACCAAGACACAGGACACAGCCTCGGGCTGGGTTAACTCAGGTTTATTGCATGGTGGACAGAGGGAACATGAGGTAATGGCGGATCAATAGCTCTTTATATACGGTAGTAACACATTTGAACGTGGTTCCATGATAGCCCATTGGCTACTGTCTGCGTGACGTCATTGCTGGTCACGCCCTTCTTGTCCAGGTGTAGGTGGTGGCGGGAAAACTTCCCGCGCTGTTGCCTTTGATGAGTTTGGACCAAGAGAGCTTGGACGCTCGCTGCTGCCAGCTGGTGGTCATTAGCTCGCGTCCGATTACAGGGTTTATGTGATAGAGCTGAAGGTTACATTGTTACCCGTTGGCAAGGTTACATTGGTTAAGATACATTGTTATCCATGTAGAAGATTACTCCATTAGAACACAACACTCCTCCCCCCTAGGATGAGACGAAGTCTCGAACTCAACACTCCCCCCCCCTAGGATGAGACGAAGTCTCTCAGCCAAGATGGCTTATTTCGAACACGCTGGGGTCTCGATGCGGGCTGCCTTTCCCCGGGTTTGCTACCTTCTCTTTGTCCCCTGTTTTCCTGTCCTGTAATTGGAGAGGGAGACTCGTTAGTGACTTGCCGCGGCTCCGCGGCGTTGTTGGGAGGTGTGTGCTTTATTAGGGAAGAACCGGGGGCACTGGGGGCTAACGAAAAACCCCTCTTCTCGCTTGGATGGGTGGGGGAACACTCCCGAAAACCCCCCCGGCTCGCAAAATCAAAATCAGAATTAAATTCGGGGGCAGCGGTCGCGAACTCCTCTCCCCCTTCCCCGGCCCCTGATAGAGCTGACGTATCAAAAGGGTATGAGTCGGGGCCGCTGCTTTCCCCCCTTGTTTGGGACTGTTGTCCGTTGCTGTCTCCCCCTTGGGCTAAACGGGTGGGGGAGAACCCTAACGCTGAATCCTGTTGCTGAGCCCCACTGACCGGCCCCCCACTCACTCGGTGCCTAAGTTGGTCCGCGTGCCTCCTCCAGAGGAGACCGGTGCTAGTCTCGACTCGGTACGACACTGGCCCCGTCTGTTCCACAACCGTCCCTGGTACCCAGGCTGGACCTGCGCTGGCATAGTTCCTGCAATGCACAGGGTCGCCGACGGCGAAACCTTTCGAGACTGCCAACCCTATGTTTTTTCCTTTGTCCTCGACTCTCGTCGGGTCTAGCCTGGACAAGATCGTGGTCAGTTTTCGCCGCATCAGCAGCTCTGCCGGCGAGTAACCTGACGCTAGGGGGGTCACCCTATACGCTAATAAAAACTGACATACTTGGTGATTTAGGTCCCCTGGGCCCATGCGCCGCAGCGCATCCTTTGTTGTACGCACCAGCCGTTCCACTTGGCCATTCGTGGCCGGGTGAAACGGCGCGGATGTGACATGCCGAATGGCGTTTGCCTCCATGAATGCCCTGAACTCAGCGGAGGTGAAACAACTAGCGTTATCGCTGACCAAAGTGTCGGGTAGACCGAACGTGGAAAAGACTCTCCTTAGCTGGCTAATTGTAGTGGCGGAGGACGTGCTCTTTACTGGGATAACCTCCAGCCACTTGGAGAACGCATCCACTACCAGGAGAAACATGGTTCCTCGGAACGGGCCAGCGAAGTCTACGTGCACCCTGGACCATGGCCCCCTTGCTGCGTCCCATTCCCTATGCGGGAGACGGGCCTCCTCCGGTCGGGAGCCCTGGCATGCCTCACAAGTGCCGACCATGTGCTCAATGTCCGCGTCCAGCTGTGGCCACCAGAAGTAACTCCGGGCCAGCGCCTTGGAACGGACGATGCCCGGGTGGCTTACGTGCAGCAGTTCGAGTACCCTCGATCGCAGGGACGTAGGAACCACCACACGTTGACCCCACAAAAGGCACCCCCTCTCTAGGGACAACTCTATTTTTTTTCGAAAAAATGGGTCGAATTCCGTACCTGGGGATTTATTTATTTATTATTTATTTATTTATTAGTCAAATTTGTATATGCCGCCCGCTCAGGCAGAACCCGACTCAGGGCGGCATCACAACAATTCACAAAAGACATAAAAACAATTATAAAAAATAATTATAAAAAACCCCCCCAACCCACCCCCTTTAAAAAACCCCATGTCCCACCCACCCATCCCATCCACTGTACAAAGGAGGAAGAGAAAGTTCTTATACAAGCCAGCAGGCGGGCACCATAGTCCCATTCGGGCCCCACACCTGCCCTGCCAGCCAGGTCTTCACTCCTTTCCTGAAGGGCAGCAGTTCACTTTGGAGTCTTAGGTCTATTGGCAGGAGGTTCCAGAGAGTTGGTGCGGACACGGAGAAGGCCCTCCTTCGGGTGCTAGACAAATGTGCATCCCTAGTCGGTGGCACCACTAGAGAACCCCTCCTGTCCGCTCTGGTTGGACGGGCAGACACTCTTGGGACGATGCGGTCTCTAAGGTATCCCGGCCCCCTGCCATGTAGGGCTTTAAAGGTCAAAACCAGCACCTTAAATTGCACCCGGAGACAAACTGGTAACCAGTGCAGCTCCCGAAGTAGGGGAGAGACATGGGCATATCGCCCACACCCCATCACCACCCGGGCCGCCGCATTCTGGACCAGCTGCAGCCTCCGAATGGTCGTCAAGGGCAGCCCCATGTAGAGCGCATTACAATAGTCTAGTCGGGAAGTAACCAGAGCATGGGTGACCATAAGCAAGGAGCCCCAGTCCAGGAGTGTGCGCAATTGGCGAATCACCCGAAGTTGGGCAAAAGCCCTCCTGGCCACAGCCGCCACTTGTTCTTCCAGCAGCAGCCGCGAGTCCAGAAGAACCCCCAAGTTGCGCACTGGGTCTGTCTGGGGCAGAACAGCCCCATCCAGTACCAAAGATGGTAACTCCCTGGATAACGCGGGGCCCCTTATCCACAGCCACTCTGTCTTGCTGGGATTCAGCCGAAGCCCATTGGCCCCCATCCAGACCCCAATGGCCTCTAGGCATCCGGATAGGATTTCAACAGCATCACTGGGGTCCCCATGGGCCGAGGTGTACAACTGTGTATCATCCGCGTACTGATGGTACCGCACCCCGTGGGAACGAATGATCTCACCCAGCGGCTTCATGTAGATGTTAAATAAGAGAGGAGAGAGCACAGAGCCCTGAGGCACCCCATATTTGAGGGGCCTAGGGCTGGACCTCTCACTCTCTAACCATACCGACTGGGTACGGCCCTCCAGAAATGAGGAAAACTAGGACAACACAGTGCCCTGGATCCCCAGTCCTTCGAGCCGTTCCAGAAGGATACCGTGGTCGACGGTATCAAAAGCCGCTGAGAGGTCAAGAAGAGCAAGGACGGATGGACAACCCCCGTTGACGCCGGGGATGACGCCGGCCACCCCTTCTGTAGCCATGAACTAACTTTCTCTAGCGTTCTGTCCTTGCCTGTCGCCCTAGCAATGTCGGCCGGTACTATTGGGGGTGAGTCTAAAACCTCTATTAACAAAACCTGGTGATCTCTCTCCGCCCTTTCCTTTTGGACGCCCGACAAGGGCAAAGGAGACCGCGAGAGTGCGCCTGCATGGCTGATCTCCTTTCCGGGCCGGTATTCCAACTCATGTTGGTATGCGTTGAGAAAAATAGCCCACCGCAGCATTCTTGGGGACAGGATCTGTGGCGTGGGCTTATTTGCAGTGAAAATTCCTAACAGGGGCTTGTGGTCAGTCACGATTTTGAACGGCCGACCATACAGAAAATCGTGAAATTTTTTGGTTCCCGCTACTATCGCTAATGCCTCCCTGTCGGTCTGTGCGTAATTACGCTCTGCTTGGGACAGGGACCTTGAATAAAACGCTATCGGGGCCTCCCTTCCGTCGTCCAACACGTGGCAAAGCACCGCCCCCACCCCCACCGGGGACGCATCACAAACTAAGACCACTGGCCGTTTGGGGTCGAAATGAGTTAGGATTGCCTCGGATGTTAGGAGTTGCTTTAACTCTTTAAAAGCCCTCTCTTGCTCGTCACCCCACAGCCATGTTTCCTCCTTTTTAAGCAACCGATGGAGCGGTTCGGCCACAGACGCCTTCCGTGGAAGGAAGGTATGGTAAAAATTTAGGAGCCCCAGGAATGACTGTAGTTCGGTTTTGGATGTGGGGCGAGGAGCCTGCTTGATGGCAGCTACTTTGGATTTGGACGGCTTAATTCCCTCGGGTGTGACACGGAACCCTAAAAACTCAACCTCTGTTTCGAAAAAAACGCATTTGTCTTTTCTCAGCCGCAGCCCCGCTTTCTCGAACACAGTCAGTACTTTATCCAATCTCTTTGCCAGTTCAGCCTCACTCCCCCCTGTTATCAACACGTCATCAAAATAAGGCAACACCCCCTCCAGCCCCTTCAGGAGGCGTTCCACAAGCGACTGAAAAAGGCCGGGTGCCGAGTTCACGCCGAACTGTAAACGCGACACCTGGAACGCCCCTTTGTGTGTGACTATCGTTTGTGCCGCGGCCGTGGCGGGAGTCACAGGGAGTTGCTGATAGGCTTGTGCCAAATCGAGTTTAGCGAAACACTTTCCCCCATTCAGCCTGGCCAGAAGGTGGCTGACCACCGGCACCGGGTATGCATTAGGGCGGATCGCCTTATTAATTGTACACTTATAATCAGCGCAAATGCGCACCTCCCCGTTAGCCTTCAGAGCGGTCACAATTGGAGTTTCCCACTCCGCGGAATCAACAGGAATAAGAATCCCCTGGCCCACCAGTTTGTCCAGTTCCACCTCTATTTTGTCCTTTAATGCGAATGGCACCCTGCGCGGTTTGAGTCTTATCGGGCGGACCTCTGGGTCTAGGTCGAAGGCTACAGGGGGTCCCTTGAACTTTCCCAGTCCTTTTTCGAAAACGGCGGGATGCGCGTCGCACACCGCTTGTATTGGATCCACCCCCACTGTATGCACTCCCCCTATGAACAACCCTAGGGGCTGAAACCACTGCGTCCCTAGGAGGCTACAACTTCCCCCCTTAAGGACAACTAGGGGCAGTTCCGCAGAATGTCTCTTAAAACTGACCCGAAATTTCCCGACCCCCAACACCGGAATGCTGTTTCCCTGTACGTCTCGCAACGTGGACCTCAGCGTTTTAAGCTTGGGCCGCACGTGGGGGTCGATTTTCAAGAACTCTTTCTGGGGAATTATAGAGTAGGAGGACCCCGAGTCAATTTCCATCCTGATAGGGGCCCCTTGTACTAGTACCTCAACGAAGTAATGGGATTGTCCCGCGGACGCGCTGAACACGGGGGCATCGACCTCGCTGTCGTCCGAGATGCGGCCCACGCCGTCCTGCTTCCTCGTGGTCTGGGCGCCATCTTTGGACCTCGCTGGACGGTCCGGTCTGGTCGAACGGTCTTGTGACTGCCTCCGGCCCTCCTTCCGCTTTCTGCATGCCTTGGCGATGTGCCCCCGGCGACCGCAGGTGTAACACTCAGCTTTTCTGAATGGGCACCTCGCGCGCTCATGGGCTGCTCCGCAACCATCGCAGCGGCGCCCTCCTTTTCGGACCTTCTGGACCTCCTCGCCGTCGCTGCCTTCTGTGGACGACTTCGAGGCTCGTCGGGTTGCGTGCACCGACTGCCCGGACCTTCCGTGCACCGAATTTTCCGCTTTTCCGGCTCTAGGACGCCACTCCCGCCACTGGTGCATTTCGTCCACTCCAGCATTCGTGGCTTCCGCGGCTTCCGCGGCCTCTACAACTTCAGCCAGCGTGGGTGGTGGCTCCTTGTTCATCAAGCTGCGCTGCACCTCCTTGTCCTTCAGGCCACACAGAACTCCGTCCCTGAGGGCCATCTCTAGGTTGTCCCATCTGCAGGGGACGGCGGCTATTCTCATGGCTGTTACGAATGCCTCAACCGACTCGTCCGGCGCTTGAACTCGCCTCCAAAACGCGCTCCGAGCGGGAAACATTGCCCTCGAGGGTCGGAAACGCTCGCGCAGCAGCTTCATAATGTCCTCGGCTTTGAAATCGCTCACCTTCTTCGGTGCAATGATGCCCACCAGCGTTCGCTTGGTGTCTATCCCAAGCATTCTGGTGAGGATGGCCCTCTTCCTCTCCTCGTCGTCTTCTTTGACTTTGAGTTCCACCAGTGCCGCCTGGAAGTCCATCTCAAAAAGCTCCCAGTCTTGCGGTTTGGTGATGTTGAACCCGCTCTGTGCCCTGGCTCCTTGGGGATCCATTATCCCACCTTCGTCGCCAATTTAGTGTATTAGAACCAAGACACAGGACACAGCCTCGGGCTGGGTTAACTCAGGTTTATTGCATGGTGGACAGAGGGAACATGAGGTAATGGCGGATCAATAGCTCTTTATATACGGTAGTAACACATTTGAACGTGGTTCCATGATAGCCCATTGGCTACTGTCTGCGTGACGTCATTGCTGGTCACGCCCTTCTTGTCCAGGTGTAGGTGGTGGCGGGAAAACTTCCCGCGCTGTTGCCTTTGATGAGTTTGGACCAAGAGAGCTTGGACGCTCGCTGCTGCCAGCTGGTGGTCATTAGCTCGCGTCCGATTACAGGGTTTATGTGATAGAGCTGAAGGTTACATTGTTACCCGTTGGCAAGGTTACATTGGTTAAGATACATTGTTATCCATGTAGAAGATTACTCCATTAGAACACAACAGAAACACAGTAAAACCTCACATAAAGAGCACCTCGATTAGAGACTAACTCGCTTAAAGAGCAGAATTTTCTCTGGTCACCTCGCTTAACAACTAAAACCAACCAAAAACTCGCTCAACAACTAAATCGGGGTTCACAATCCCCCCCACCAGAAGTCACAATTGGTTACAATGGTGTTTTGCTTAAAGAGCAAACTCGCATAAAGAGCAACCCCGTGGAACACATTATGCTCTTTAAGCGAGGTACCACTGTACTGATTTAATAAGAAAATAGACATCAATATGAGAGACCCTGGCCTGTTGCAACAACTATCCCTTTCTTCCCCTTAATAAGTTTTCTGATGTTCTGTGTTTTTCTCTCTGTAAACGGAATGTCCAATCTGCAATAAAATTAAAACTGATCCATAAGAGAGCACTACTGTCCACAGCAAGGTTGTTCATTCCAAAGGAGACAATAATTCATACTAAAGTAGAAGAGTAGTAGAATCCTAAAACAAAAGGTTTACACTGGCTCAGCACTATCACGCACAAACGCTTATGCCACAAATTCTGGCATATATACATTCTTTTACCTACATATTTTCCAATTTTTTTCTCCAACTCTGCTGGTCTGATGACTAATCTACTCTGTCATTATCATGTGTCTCTTGAATATTGTATTCAGATAATGGCAATTAAAATACAACTATGTCCTTTAAATCCCTCTTCTTTGTATTTTTACCACACCCTTTCCTAAAATATGTTGCTATATTTTTACTGATTTACAGTTTAATCACTCAAGTTATTGTTCAACATCTAGTTAATACAGATCTTACAAAACCCAACTTTCCTACCCTTTTTTGAAAAGACATACTAAATTTTTACTGTGTTAATAATGCATAGAAAGTAGGCTATAGCTGAACAGAAATGTATTAATTTGTGATCTGCCTTGGGGACCACGTTGAACTGAAATACAGATTGCATATAAAAACAAATAGCCAACCAAGTTACATGTTGCATTTTTTATTATTACTTTGAATAGTTACATTTGAACAAGCATAACATTACATTTGTTCGTCTATGCTTTGTAAACAATCTCTGGCTGAATAAAACATTTCCACCTCAATTTATTTATATTTTATTATTTATTTATTTATTATTTAGTATGCTTATATACCGCTTTACTAGTCTATTGACCACTCAAAGCGGTTTACAAAACAATCAAATAAATACAAAGCAAATCATAAGTACAGGGGAAGGGGAGGGAGAGGGGGAGGGGAAATACAACAACATACAGAAATAACAGTGCACTTCAGTTATTTATTTTCAGCTATGCTTATACTGAATATCATATAATTATATTTGGTGAAAGCTTCTAGTAAGAACACAAATTTGTCGTCTTCTGTTTTTAGCAGCAATGCATCTCAAAAATGTAGGTGTTGACAAATCTCATCCTCTCCTTCAAACAAGGATTCTCAACCTGGGGTCTGTGGGCCGGATGCAGCCGATGGCACCATTTCATATAGTCCCCCACCGCCTCCACCACACCAGGAAGTACCATGTTGTGGAGGAAGGGCAAAATGGTCATTCCCCCCCCCCCCAAGCTGTCTGAGGGAGCGTGAGCCTGTCCCCGGCTTAAAAAGGTTGATAACTCCTGATATAAACTATATTCACAAGCAACAAACATGAGAACCCAGATAATGCAGGATTTGTCCTAAGGAATAATCTGACCACAACAATCCACAAAAATATACAATGTTTAATTCTTATTGTTTTTCTCCTGCAGATGAATCCTAAACTTGTATAACAATCCCCAGTAAAGGTCAAGAAAAAATTCAGACAATTAAAACATAATTTAGAATGCTAGAAGAAATAAAGCACTATCAAGTATTAACTCCATCTACATTGAAACAGCAGACAATTAAGTGCAAAGTGAATCAGAAACAAGGTATTTCATTTAAAAACAGATCGTTAACAGTGAAAGATGCACCACTTAAGAAATCTCTTATTTTTTTTAATAGTGACTGTTCACAGTCTTAGATATAAAACTATCAGTAGCATTCTTAACTAAAGGAATGACAAATACTAGAAAACCTCTACAATTTAGCTTCCGTATCTCTGAATTGGTATTTCAGTGACAGATGTTTGTTGCGGCAAAAACCTCTGTCAGAACAAAATTAGGTGATCTATCATTTTAAGATATGGTCTTCATATACTGTTTACTCGAAGATATCACTTGCCTCAAGCCAATTTTGACCAAGAACATTTTGTGATATGGAAGTGATTTGTATATCATCATTTTTGTGATAAATGTAGCTCTTGAACACAAAATAACCTACCATTCCACAGTATTACAGTTAAAACTTGTGCACCAGTAAATCTGTACTACTGCTTTTATTACTACATACTGTATCCAGACTCCAATGTATTTCCCTTTTTTTCCAACAGCAATCCACATTTGCCTGGGTTTAGAGTAGGCAACCTCTGTTTTTAACCCATATCTGGCTTTACAATTGTCAAAATGGGGGGACAAAACAGGTCTAAAGTACACATTCTTTCCTGTCAATGCAAATCAACAGATAAAAGTAAGTATATATATGACACTGGAACAAAATGCATATTATTTGCTCTCCAAAATGGTAACTTTACCTCACACGCTCAAATTTCAAGTTCAACAGAACAAGAGTTCTTTTTCATTTATGTCTGTAATTCTTTTACTAGTAAGTATAAAGGGCGCCCTTGCTCAAAAGTAAAGGTACAGGGGTGCCCTTGTTCGAAAGCCAGTCATATCTGACTCTAGGGTTCAGTGCTCATCTCTGTTTACAGCCAAAGAACCAGCGCTGTCTCCGTCTGCAGACGTTTCCGTGGACATGTGGCAGGCCTGCCTCAACACCAAAGTGCAGAGAACGCTGTTTACTTTCCCACTGAAGTGGTACCTATTTATCTACTTGCAATTTCTTGCTTTCGAACTGTAAGGTTGGCAGGAGCTGCGACAGAGACAGGAGTTCATTCTGTCATGCAGTACTCGGATCTTGAAATGCTGACCTACTAACCTTCCAGCCATCAAGTTCAGCGTCTTAACCACTTGAGCCACCACAGTTGCTTTTAAATGTAATAGTACATTTACAGATATCAAGCCTATGCAGGATCACCAACCAACTAAAGCAGAGTACTTGGCTAGAATCATCTTAATTCCATTTGCATCAATATATATCAATCTGAATAGCAAATAAACATTTTAATGTGTTATGGTTTCCAGACACCCATCTCAGAAAACATGTCCAATTATACCAACACAATTTAATTGATCTCTTATTTTTGCCTTTAAAAACATATTACAGTATATGTGTATATGTATACAGGTGAAACTCAGAAAATTAGAATATTGTGCAAATGTTCATTTCTTTCACTTAAAATGTGAAACAAATATATGAAATATACTCACTACATGCAAAGCGAGATATGCCATGCCTTCATTCGTTATAATTATGATGATCATGGCATACAACATACATGAGATTATATGATGATTATGGGGTACATGAGATGGGGGGTTGGGGTTTTCATAAACTGTACCCCATAATCATCACAATTATAATGAAGTAAGACTTGAACTATCTTGCTTTGCATGCAATGAGTCTATCTCATATAACTGTTTCACCTTTTAAGTTGCATTACTGAACTGAACGACATTTGCACAATATTTTAATATTCCGAGTTTCACCTGTATATATGATCACCAAGTAAATATCTATTGTTAGACCATTGTACTAGCTCATTAAAAGGAAAACAGCATGGTGGTTTTAAAAAGAAATACTCATATTTTGATGTACATTAAAATTTAAGAGTTTCAGTCTAATGATCAGAACATAACATTACGTTTTGCTTTACAAACATTTGACTGTGTTTCTGTGCTACAAATGGACAGAAAACAACCTTACATGTTAGATATTTTAACTCTTCACAAAAATCAGTCATCCAAGATCATTAATTGCGGAAAATCCAGATACTGAATACAATGGACAATACAGTATGTAGCAGATATAATCTTCTTCTGGATGCAGGCTGCAAATTCAAAGCCTTTAATTGACAAAAATTTGACATATTTGCTATGTAAATAAGCTGAGTGCATTATCTGACACACAAGTTTCTTTAAGTTGCAGAAAGCTAGCAAAATATGGTTCATATGGATAATCTACATTTACAATTCTATCCAGCATATTATGCAAACAGTTCATGTCCATTTGTACTCATTTTTAATCCTGGTATGTTCTGCCAAATCTATGGTGGGGAGGCTTTCCATTTGTCAAGATTCAAGTCATGTTCTTATCTAATCACATCACACACCTGACCCAGCTGGTCTTAATACCTTTCTACATTTGGTCCAGATAAGGTTTATTCCAGATAACTTCTTTTTCTTGGCAATCTTTCAGTACATGTTTGCTGAGTCTGCCAATATGATACCAAACTTCCATGCACTCAACTATTAATAATGTCGGTTCTACATTCAGTTCTCCGATTTACTGTGGGAGTGCAGCTTAGTTATGTCTCTCAGTGTCAGTCCAAGACCTTAAATACTAGCACCAAACTGCAGCCAGTTAAGACAATGAAGCTTTTATTTTTATTTTTGTTGTTGTTGCTGTTGTTGCAACAACATATTTAGCAATATGCAAATGAAAATTACACTTGTGGACTTAGAGTAAGTATGTATAAGTGATAGGATTCTGGCCTTATCCCCAATGTTAGCCTCTTCTCCAATTTCAATCTCCAAACCATCTGTAAGCATGATAAAACAACTCATTGGGGGGGGGGGGGTTATACTCATAAATGTCATCAATCCAAAGATTTGGAGTCTTTTGTTGCTAACATCAAAAGGAATGTAACATAGCAAAAATCTCTAGATTAGATTGTATCTAGTCAGAAATTTAGGGAAAAAACTGTATATTTCTTAATATTAATAAAGAAATTTAATAAGGATAGTTATTTCATTTATGTAACTTACAGATGATCATCAATTAATACATTTCTTTCTCTGGATTCATCCAAAGCCTTCACAGCATGGCTAATTTACTGGCTTCTTCTATATCTAACTTTTATTTTATAGGACACAATAACTACATCATCTCCAACTTAATACTCCCCACAGATTATCAAACTCAATTAAATGCATAATACAGGTATCTGGTTGGAAGAGATGCATGGAAATGAATAGGTATTGTTAATGATAACCAAATAAGAGTAGATCTCCCCCAGATTTTTACAGGAACAGAAAATGGGAAATGCTGCAAAGCTTTAAATCTTAATTATTATATTTAAGCTAATGAAGTTTAACAAAGAGATTTAATAACAATAATAATGTTCTTAACAGAAATATATATAAATCTGTACTGAAGCTCAGCTCATACCTTGGCTGGAAATGCCAACAATGGTAAAGGAACCACTTAAGATCCAGTTGCTACCATTTAGGAAAGAATTGAAGACGTGGTTGGCAAAATGGGTCTGGGGGCCAGGATTGTCAACAAGCTCCCCTTTTTGGCTTGTCTGGGGCTTCCCCCCTCCTGTAATTAATTTTTAAAGGTTTGTTAGATTTTATATGTTTTTAGATAATAGATGTCACGGCGGGGGGGGGGGGTAATATTGTTATGTTTTTAATGGTTTTTTAAATTGTTTTACCTATATATTGGTCTTAGTGTACACCGCCCAGAGTCCTTTGGATAGGGTGGTGTATAAATCTATTAAATGACATTAAATTACATTAAAAATAAGTGTCTATTATTAAGTAGGTGGCCAGGATGGAATCCTCTAACTAACTGGCAAAGTGGCAATTGTGAACTGAGTCACTCCACGGCGTCAAATGGTAAAATTGTTTAGCACTACTAAATCACCGTGCTTCCTATTTGTTGGGATCAAAACTTTAAAAAAAATCAACTCTACATGTTTTTGTTGTTTTGGTTTGTAGTCTGACACGTTTGGGATGGGGATAATTATACGGGTAGGAAAAGGACAAAAGCTCTAATCTCCTCTTTCTCCTAATGCATTTGCAGGCTCCAGAGAGTGGCTCCACTTGATTTTTTAAAAAAGAAAATACCCTATAAAGCACAGAGATGTCCTCTATCTGCCTTCTCAGTCCCCAATTTTAACTTGCTTTGGTCATTGCTTTGAAATGCAGTGTTATCTCTATCCAGGTCTTCCCTTCTCCCTTCTTGCACTAAAACAAAATAAGAGGCTTGCTGTTGGTGGTATTGCATTTCTTCCCTTCCTCCAAAGAAGCTCAAAATCACAAATTGCTCTGCAGCAATACTCTCAAACTGCCCCATGGGTACCTTCTTTTGACCACAATCTTTCTAACTTAACCTTGATTTTAAAAAAGGGAAAAAACAGGTTCACTTCATTAGAGGTAGCTACGGGACAAATCCAACTGAATTTGAGCCTGTTGTGTTAAGTTGATGACAATGTTTTGTGAAGGGTGTCAATGTCTTGTCTGAAATTGCTCAAATGGCCAACATTGCAAGAGGAACCACGTGGTAAACATCTATGCAATCACAGTGTGGTTCATGGTAATGTTCTATTTTTAAAGGAAGACAAAGAGGATCCTTCTAAGTTGCCACTGGCTTCCCCTAAGAGCTATCTCCTGGTCTCACCAGGATGTTACTCACTGAGTAGTATAGAGTGCTTCTAATGTTTTCTGCTTACCATAAGTGGCCCTAAGACAGGATATGACATCACAATTGTGAGTCTTAAGCCACTGTTAAAATATTTCCAGGCTTCGTTTTCTATGATAAACTGTTGCAAAAATATTCCATCTGTTTTCAAATTTTGTTAAAAGGCGCATATTATACAGCTCATTACAAATATTACTAACTCTTAGACAATGATTCTAATGTGTATAATGTGGCTAATGAAGTAGAACTCTTAAACTAATCATTTACATGCATTTCATACAGTATTTCTACTGGAAAAAGTTTATAATCATAAACAAGTGCAATCACTTATGTTAAGCAATCCATGTACCCAGTCAATGTAGCACAACAGCCATTATGCAAAATTATGACATTAAGGAAAAATAATCACAACTACTGCCGACTTGGCAATTTGTATTGTTTCCTTGATACACTCAACCCTGTAATGCTCAAAAAGCAAAGCTTGATGGTGAAATAACTCCCCCACCCCACCCATCAGTTCATTGTTCTAAATTAAATGTGATTGTAACTTAGGCAAAGGCATTCTTGTAATGGATGCTGGTACAATACTATGTTTTAATGGGCATCATGGTGAACATAATCTGTCAGAAACAGTCACAATAAAGATGTTCAACTGATTAATGTGCCACTAGAATTGTATTTAATAATTTATATAATTTGTATTGAACTTTAAAATTGCTATTGGTACAAAAACCAAGCAAAAGCAAACTAGTCATATTTCACAGTAGGCAAGTAAATTAGAGAGCTGCAATGGAAGTTTTATAAAGAACTAATTGCTTATGATTTCATAGCAACATTGCTTTAAGCAAAACCACATACATAAACAGTAAATATTATTTTGTCTAAGCAATTAATAAACCATATTCTGGTACCTGTAACATAGTATCACTAAAATAAACTTGCTTCCATAATACTGATAAAATGTATAAAGTATACTTAGGGTTAATTTAGTGTATCCAAAATTGCCATTTAAAATATCTGTGCTATAATATGGAAGAAAAATTATATTTAACATTCATCCAAATAACCCTCTTCTTGTATATATTTTAATACAAATAATAAAAGACCACGAAACACTACACTGTAAGGTTCACCGGTACTGGTCAAGAATATCCTATGCTCTTCTATCAGGATGATTAATGAAGGCACCTTTTTCACAGAATGTCACACTCTGCCTTTTTAACAACTGACCTTTCATAGCATACTACTGAACTCATAATTCCACTTTTGTTCAGTTTCTTATTAGTGGAGTTAAAATTAATACTTATGGGAATGATGGCTAAGGTAATGCACAGTAAATCTTACTGCACATCAGACCTCTTTGCAGTCTATCCAAGAAATAGTACCTGCTTTTGTCCATTTCAAAAGGGAAAAAAATCTACTCAGTGTCCTTTCAAAAGACAAACTACATCAAGTTTAGAACTATATCAGGATAATAATTTCTATATTTTGAAAGCGTTAATGAAAAGCATTCTAATCTATATTATTTGTTGGAAGATTTTTGTTATATGTGTATAGGACAAAGCAACTTCTGATTCTCATTCACATTAAATGAGTCATTTTAACAATAACAACTAGACAATCCAGGTCACCTGTAATCTAGTAAATCCAACTACTCTTACTTCCCACCAATTTGTCAGTTAAAAATTATATCATTCTTCTTCAAAAGTGGCTACAGCAAAATTTAATTGCTGTTGAACTATACCATAAATGTATATTTCTGAGGAATTTATGCCATCTTCGGCAAATAGTGCATTCTCCATTCTATAGTGTAAATGGGGCAATTTCTATGCAAAAAAATGGATGGATTCGGATTAGCAATCCGAAGGAACTATTTCTGAAGACTTCAACCTCCCAGGGGGCCCTGGTTGTAGACGGACCTCATGGCTGAAAAACCTGAGAGACTGGTATGGAATATCCTTGGAAGAATTGTTGCAAGGAATTAAGAACAGGAAGACCTTCACCATTATGGTAGCCAACATTCAGAATGGATACGGCACTAGAAGGAGGAGGAGACAAAATAATGATTCTTCCTTCTGCAAATGTTACAATTCCCCTACTACTATTCAAGTTGCTCAGCTCAATTGGTTTCTCAAAATAATTACTCTGAAGTTCCTAAGAAAGAATTCCAATCTCTGTAAATTTGGAAACATGACACTTTTTAAAAAGTAGAACTGGCATCAATATTTTTAACCACAATTATAGAGCTAGCTCAGTTTCTGAAATAGTACTATAAACTAAAATTGGAACAAAACTATTGAATATTAAAACTTTATGGCTATATTATATTAACTCCATGAAGCTTGATTTGTTTATATATAAGACATTTGCCCCTCACAGGCTCTATATCTACATTTAGTGTTGTGAAGGTCTGAAAATTGGTGAGGGTAACATTTCCCCTATATTTTCCAATTGAAATGTGGACATCTGGTTGTGCTAAAATAAATCCAGATGGCTATGATTTGACAACCTCTGCTATCATAAAACACATTGCTATATTTTGCAGAAGAGGGGATGATGAACCATCAGCAACAACAGATTGAACAGTTTTAATATTAGAGTTACAGTATAACATGGGAATGAACACAATTGATAGTTCTTAGAGTTGAACAGCCACATTGCATCTTTTGCAACTGATAAATAAGCTGACTCAGGGCAAATAAATAAGTAAGAGTACAAAAATGCTATAGCAATTGCACTTAAGATATATACACCCTATAGTGCTTGTAATTATAATTACAAGCTTATAATTACTCATTTTACCAACCTCAGAAGGATGGAAGGCTGAGTCAACCTTGTGCCCCATTAGAAAATAATTCAGATCATGAGCAGAGTTTGGGCTGCAGTACAGTAAAGTAAAACCCCGATTTACGTAAAAAGTCCATTCCGTAGCTTCTTACGTAAATAGGGGTTTTATGTAAATCAATGCATCTCTATAGGAATGCAATGAAAAATAAAAAAGGCTTGAAATTGGTTTTCAATGCATCCTTATTGAGAGTGGACAGACTGAACCTGGAAAATGACAAGGAAGAGCCTCCTTCCTCCTCCAGAAAGTAAGATGAACATCACTTCTTATTCAATCAATTTGCAAATTATGCACTGCTTGGTGGTTCCAACGAGGTTCTACTACAAACAGAACCAGATCTACCTGGGACATTTGATACAGATGTCAGAAGTCTGAAAAAGAGTGAGTGTGTGTAAGGGAAAGAACTACTATTGAAAGGATCTGTTATATGGCTACTACCTTGCTAAATATTAGCAAATTCTACCATGTGATAGGAGATTCTTTCATTTCAATGAATATAGTAATGCAATGCTGTGGAAAGTGATACATCTATATCTATCATTTCCCAATTACAGCTTTATACTCACTCTCTCTCTCTCTAACGGGTACTTTGGAATTTTTTGCTGTGTTTCACCACTTTAGAAAGAGTTTTCAACAGAAAAAGTATGTGTTTTGTTGGCTCTTTTCTAATCACTTTAAGGAAAACCCCTCGGAACAGATTAATTCCGTAACCCGGGGTTTTACCGTACCGGGGTTTTTCCGACTTATGGTGACTCTCTCCAGGGTCTTCTAGGTAGAAAATACATAGTATTGGTTTACCATTCCCTTCGCCTGGAGGTGTTCTCAGATAGCATACCTTGCCCATTACTACATAAACTGACTTTTATCCAGGGAGGCCCAGTGGAGAATTAAACTCTGAAACTCTGGCTCCAAACCGGATACCTAAACCTCTAAGCCACAGCTGTTGGTACCCATACCTAAAGGAACCTAAATGTAATTCAGCTTGGAGACAAGGCCTAGACTTTGATGCTGTACATCTCGGCCCGGGGGGACCCGACTGATGCAGTCAAAGTCCTAACCAGGTGTCTGGAGGCTGTTCGGGTCTGGATGGGGGCCAACGGGCTTCAGCTGAACCCTGGCAAGTCTGAGTGGCTTTGGGTGCGGGGTCCAATGTTATCCCAGGAGCTACCATCTTTGGTTCTGGCTGGGGCATCTTTGCCTCAGTCAAATCCAGTGCGTAATTTGGGGGTCCTCCTGGACTCGCGGCTGCTGCTCGAAGAACAGGTAGCGGCCATGGCTAGGAGGGCCTTTGCACAGCTCCATGTTATTTACCAATTACGCCCACTCCTGGACCAGGACTCCTTGCTCACGGTCACTCATGCTCTGGTTACCTAGATTGGATTATTGTAACATGCTCTACATGGCGACCATTCAGAGGCTTCAGTTGGTCCAGAATGCGGCTGCCCAGGTAGTGATGAGGTGCAGCCGTTATGCCCAAGCCTCGACACTGCTTTGGGAGCTGCACTGGCTGCCGGTGTGCCTCCAGGTGCAATTCAAGGTGCTGGTTTTGACCTTTAAAGCCCTTTGTGGCATTGGACCAGGCTACTTGAGAGACTGCGTCGCCCCAAGGAATTCAGCCCGTCCCACTAGGGCAGACAGGAGGGGCTCAGTGGTGGTCCCATCAGTGAAAGAGGCATATCTTACTGGGACCAGGAAGAGAGCCTTCTCCGTGTCTGCCCAGCCCTCTTACCACCCGAACTGTGTCTCCAGACAAAACTACTCCCTTTTAGAAAAATGCTGAAGACATGGCTATGACAGTGGGTGTGGGGCATGACTGCCTCCACTACTCAAGCCCACTGGCTTGTTTAGCCTGGGTGGGGGACCCTCCCTGATCTGGAAATTATGTTTTTAATCCGGGTGGAGGCTGGGTGAGGGTAGTCTTTTAATGACAAATTGTTGTTTATGCATTTTAACTCTGATATTAGCTGGGGTTTTTTAGGTAATTGTTTTTAGGTTCTGATGTTTTAATTGTTCTATATTGTATTCTTATTGTTATTTCCCTTTCCCTTTTCCCCTTTTGCTGTTAGCCACCCTGAGTGGTGTTCCCACCAGGAGGATGGGATACAAATAAATAAATAAATAAATAAAATACTTAGCTCCAGTCAAACTTCCTGTTCCTGCTCTGGTGCCAGCTTGTAGCTTTCTTTTTGAACGGGAAGCTGGGTGGAGCTAAGCTTAGCAAAGCTTCAAAGCCTTCCAGTCTAGGCCTTTTCTCCCAGGTAAGCCATCCTTACATGGTTGTAAAGAATATCCAGAATAGGAATTTATTAGCAATCAAAAAATATATCTGAAAATCTTATCCTTACTTAAGTTCTCTTTGTTCATGTTCTATTTGGGATGTTGACCTCTGATTACAATTTTTTGATTCAGATTTACCAATGCTACTTATTCCAAGCTATGATGATCTCAAGGATAAACAGATTCAACAACATGACTGATTCATAAAGACTATCCTGTCGGAATTACAGTGTATGCAACAGAATTAGTGGAAATGTCCACAGTGAGAAAGATTCATGTTCCTTGCTTAGTAATACAACCACGGACCTTCTCAAACAGCCACAGCCACTTCTTCAATTTCTGTTCCAATTAATCCCAAAAGAACACAGGCCAAATAGCCGAAATCTCAACATCTTTTGGACTCTTTATTACTTCTTGAAATTAAAACTGAAGTTGGAAAATAGATAAAATACTTTACATTTTCCAATGCAGTACCCTCATACCAGAAATAGCCAAGAATTTATTTTTGTGTCCCATTGCTTTATTATGTTGCATGTTTTTCACTTTTTATATTACAGCCAAGGAGAAGGGGGATTTTAATTTTTTATTTTTTTGAAACAGCTGAGATTTTATTTACTCCCTAATAAATGTAGTTTCTCATTGCCATTTGTTGCCTAGTATTAGAAAAGGTTATTTCAAGAGAGACAAGCAAACACATTTCTGAAAGACATGCTGTCAGACTCACAAACATATCCTCCATTTCACAGAGAGATAAATCTTAAAACCCAGAGGATATCTGCATAAACAGAGTGCGGCTGAACAACTTCAAGAGTTACGAGCAATATTTCCTTGCACAGAGAGTACACATGTGACTAACAAAAATTGCAACTAGCTGATAGAGGAGCCCAACCATGACCAACAGAAATTGCAGCTCGCAACAAACCTAAGAGGAAAAGAGAGACCAGGCTCAAGACAAAAGCAGACAATATAGCTCAACTAAAATGAGATTGTTGCACAGATGTTAAAACACATTTGCAAATCAGTATCTCTTCCAGGGCCTGTTTTTGTGGAGGAAGTCAGAGTCAGGGAGAAAGATCCACTGGATTGGAAATGTCCTCCAAAACCATAACAAGTGACCGAAGAGGAAGTTATGGAAAGTCATCAAAAATGGTGGTGTCTCCCTCAGCTACTGCCATGTTCCCTCTTCCCAGATGCCAAGTAACAACAGTACCCCAAAAAGCTTTGCAACCCCCTTTGGAGTTGCTACCCATAGGATGGGAATTTGTGAGCTAAATTATAAGAATTTTTGAGGTTAAGAAAAGCAGATATCTTATTGAGCTTTACTACACTACATAATTTATTCTCCACATTAGAGCTCTTGCATCTGTGGAATTTTCTTTCGAAAGAGTTCACTCTATTGCATATGGGAGTACAATGCCATTAGCTACAGCCAGTTGTTTCACATGATTATCATCATAGTGAAAGGAAAGCATGTTACATGCTTCTACCAGTTCACATATGTTCACATGCAGGGGATTATTTTTAAATGCAAGTTCAGGCCAAACAAGACAACATGCCTCATGTCTCAGAAAATCTAATGTTTGGCATTTACTGAAAATTAGTATTATCCCAAATTTCTAGCATACTCTGAATGGAATTGTATCAATTATTCAATTTGTGGAATTCACTCATGAGGGACAACTTTCCAATGTTTGCAAGGTTTTGAACCATGAGACTAAAGTTGTTTTAATTTGTTTGTATCTAGTTTTATCAAGCCAGCTTCACTCACCATTGACTTGATTCAGATAGTATACCTACAGCAGGAGTTCTCAACCTTTTAAAGCCGGTGGCCAGATCACACTCCCTCAGACAGCTTCAGGGCAGGACAATCATTTTGCCCTTCTTCCACCACATGGCACTTCTTGGTGTGGTGGAGGCAGTGGGGGCCTACATCAAATGGTGGCTATTTGGCTAAACAGCATAATAATATAATATAAAGATTAAATGGTATAGTCCAGAGATAGGCAGTCTTGGCCCTCCAGCTGTTCTTGGACTTCAATTCCCAGAAGCCCAAGTCAACACACCAGCTGGTCAGGGTTTCTGGGAATTGAAGTTCAAGAACAGCTAGAGGGCCAAGACTGCCCATCACTGGTATAGTCCATAGTCCCTGGGCATTCTTGGAGATATTTTGGTAAATATTATGGTTTTTGTTAATTAAAAAAATCTAAGAAATTCAATTCCACTTTATTTCTAGATCACCTAGGAGAAAATTCCCAACATAAATTCTATGTTACTGGGTTGAAAATCAACATCATTTTCAAATATTTCAACATGCTATAAACTATATTTTTAATTAGCTCTTTCTACTTGGCAGCCATCAAGCTGAATTTTTCCCCAAATGATTGTACTGCTAATAAATTTGCCAGACTTGTCAATCACTTTTTGTATTGTTGTCACTGATGGCCATACTGTTTTTTGCTAATTAAAAAACTATCTTTCCACATACTGCATTTAAATAAGGAATCTAGATAGAAAACTCAGCTGTAATAAATTACATGAAAATGACAAATCACAAAGTAGTACTGAAGATTTCCTAAATGAGGCTGCCCTTTCCATTCTCTCTACACACAAATAAATAGAATTAATCCCCCCCCCCGCAAAAACCTTTGTATAAAAAAAAGTGTTATTTTATGTAACTTGTCAGGATCTTATTTACCTAGTTTCTGAGATTATAAGAAGAAATAACCTTGCCTTTGACTCTTGAAAAAAGTGTAAAATAATTGGTAAATTAAATCCTACAAGTGTTTCCAGAGAGAAGATAACCAAAGTGTACAGCTTAATAGACTAATCAAAAGAAGTCTGCTCTCTGGTATCGTTACTCCAGTAACTGACTGAGGGGAGTAAAACAAATTAAGAATGTTATTTAAAAGGGCTCAAGTACAGAATCCACCTCTGCCAACAATACCCCATGGGGTATACAGAAAGAACCTCCTAGAAGATTGTGTTATTTTTGAACCACAATTAGGTGTACCCCAAGCAATACAACCTTGTGCTCACACTAGATCAGGTAAAAGGAACTACAAGATGACTTCCCCAAAAGGTGGCTTCATTTTGGCAGTTTCACATCTGGGCTAGACACCCAAATAAGTCTGGCAAAATCATAGTTGCAGGAAAATAATTCCCCTCTGTCAAAAAAACTTTAAAAACTGGAAGGAAAGTTCTTACGACATAATCCAACAGGTTAACACTGCACTATGCTGGTTCTCTGAGTTGTATAATCTCTAGCAACCAACTATTTAATGCCTAGATCAAGCCCTTCCTCCATCAACAAAGACAGGAGATTTGCAATCCCTACTTGAAACTGCCTACATAGTCCAGCTTGCATTGTGTAACATCAGACTGGCCTCCACAGCTCATGAAGAAACCAACCACAGCCTTCTCCAAGTGGCTGCAGAGCTGCCAGCTAGGAAGGGTTTCATTGTCAAATGAGAAGCCAGCCAAAGACTTCCAAGCTATTGAGAGTGGACAGACTGAACCTGGAAAATGACGAGGAAGAGCCTCCTTGCTCCTCCAGAAAGTAAGATGAATATCAATTCTTATTCAATCAATTTGCAAATTATGCACTGCTCGGTGGTTCCAACGAGGTTCTACTAGAAACAGAAACAGATCTACCTGGGACATTTGATGCAGATGTCAGAACTCTGAAAAAGAATGAGTGTGTGAAAGAGAAAGAACTATTATTGAAAGGATCTTTTATTTGGCTACTACATATAGATAGATATAGATATATAGAGATAGATATAGAGATGGATAGATAGATAGATATAGATATATCATTTTCCAAAATCACTGTGTGTATGTGTGTGTGTGTGTGCGCACGCGTGCGTGCGTGCATGCGCGCGCGCGTATGTGTGTAAAGACTTTGAGCATAAATGTTGCAATTATAATTTTTTATTCCAAGAAAACATTGCCAACCTAACAAAGAAAAGTCCTTGACCAAAATATCCAAGAATATTAAACTGAGACGTAATCTACTGATGCAAATCATTACATCTATTTGCATTTGCTTACTGAACCCTAACACAGAAATTAAACTACACAGAGTGGGGGGAGAGCAAGCTGCTTGTGCATGGTTAAAAGGAGACATCTTGGAGGATGCAAGCTCTTTCATTAATTTCCCCACTTCCCCTCATTAACAAGTAAAATGTTTTTACTGCTTGAAAAGTTTTAATAAATAGGAAAATGCAGGGTAGCCGGCATAAGTTTTTAATGCAATATACAAAAGCTTTTAATATTTTTACATACATTAATGAAAACGTTAAATTTTATAAGTCTTCTTCTGTGAAAGAAAGAAATAATACATGCATAATTACACATCCCTTATAAATTATTAACTCTTCCATTTCATGAGATACATCAATTAACAAGTCAATTAAATGACCATATAAAGGACTGGTTATTATTAAAAATAATGCATATTATCCCATTCCATCCTCCTTCCAAAATATTTAAATTTTCGGACCTAGCAGAAGGGCCTCCTATAGCTCCAGGTTTAAGTTCCGGCCTTGTAAAAATATGTGAAGGAATATATATACTGCCCTTCACTATTGCTAAAATATTAGGAAATTACAATTGGAAAAGCAATGCGATGAGGACACCCCCACCTCCCAATTTCAGGGTGACATTTTCCTATTCTAATAAAGGACCCCTGAGAGACATTATTTAGGCTTACCTTACAGGATTGGCCAAGTTCTGAGGCAGAAGCAAATATATCACTATTTTTAGAGTAAATACAAGAGATGCAGTTCAACCATAGAGAATAGAGAGGGGGATCCATTGAAAAGCTGGGATTCTACCAAACAATGGTATCACGAGAAAGGTGACACAGCCATTTTGATGATTCCACAGGCCCAGACACGGCCATTTTGATGATTCCACAGGCCCTCTCCACCACCCCTCAGTTCCGCCCATGTAAATTTTGAAATGACATAGACCCAGAAAAGGGATTCTGTAGATATGATTGTATGATAATATAAAGCAGCAGGAACTTGCATTGTGCTCAGAAGTGAAGTAGCAGTTATTAGAATTGTTTCAGAATGACAAGATGTGTAACAATCAGTAGAGTCCCAATGGTAGATTGCAGGTTCCAAAAAGTCTTCAAAGGTAACTTAACGGATAAACGGTTCTTGTCTAACACCACCTTTGGAAAGTTTTAGAGATTGTTTCTTTTTTTTTCCTGTAATGGAAATCTCAGTCATTATATTTGGAAGTGTAGCTCAGGTAGAAGTTCCCTCACAAACAGTAGAAGTTCCCTCACATTCAAGAGAATCCCTAGGTAGTCGAAAGTAATTAAAATAGTAATTAAATTAGTAATTAAAATAGTAAATTAGAAAAAGATGTATTGCTTATTTGTCCAACCGAGTCCAACAATAGATCCAGAAGAGCAAACAAGCATCATGAAATGTTATGTTGCTTTGGTATACTGTGACTATCTGTCTGTCTGGATATTCTGCTACGGTAATGGAGTAAACCATACAGCCAGCGACTCAATGCCGAGTGTTAGGCAGTGGTAAATAACCTGACTCCCTAAAGGGGCCAATGGAGGAGGAATTACTTCACTATTCCGATTCCCAACGGCCATGGAGGCTGATGAGGCAAAGCCAGGTGGACTGGCTGTGAAGGCTGAGGCAGTGCATTGCACTCCCGGTGTCAAATCCTGCATGTCTCATTTCATACGTGCCACAGGAGATGGCTTCATGATCATAGTGTATGGGTCACACTTCATGGCAAGCTGGGATCCACCTTTGTTTAATTCTCACCAGTGACATTTTTCCTGACAAGATTATCCGGGGGGGGGGGGGGTATACTCGGACACGAGCTGTAACCACCAATGACAACGACTGTGGCTAACCTGTGAGCAGACCATTCTCCATCCTTTCTTGCCTGCAGTATCTCAAACAGCCTCCTCTCACAGTAGCCTCTCATGCAATAGCACTACAATTTCTATCAAATGGCAGCTATAATCTAATATATCTAGAGAGCTCCTGGTTAGGGAAGGCTGAGAAATACCAAATGCAATGAACTGGCTCCTTTGGCACAGGGAACTCCTTTGAAGCAGAGAAAGTATAGCATTCAAAGCATTGCAGTATCAGCTGAATACCCTAACAGTATTAGTGTGGAAAGGCACAACACATATGTACCAAACCATCAGCTGCTTATGAGATACTGGCTGTAGAGGCTCTACAGAACTATTTGGTCTAACTCTGTTACTTGTTATGTATTTCTTGAGAGGTGTAACTTTTAAGGCCCTACTCTGGGCATGACTTTAAAGATAAGCACCAGTCCCTTGAAGTCCTAGGACATATACTGAATTATTTTGGATTTAAAAAGAAATGTGCATGATGGAAGTATAACTTATAAAATGTACCCATAAAATGACCTATCAGAAAATTAACAAGAAAAGTGACCAGATCTGGAAAGATCAAATACAGTCTGAGTTGGGAAACTTTTTCCTCTAATTCTTTTAGAATTATGATGAGGTTTTCAAAAACAAATATTACTTCCAGTAAAAAATTGTGCCCCCCCCTTTCAGTTAGATCACCTAGCTAAAAGTATAAACAATCCTATACTTATCACCTGAAAAACCATTAGGAGAAAACCTACCCCAGTTTATTTTTTAATAAAAGAAGGATCACAGTATATATAATAATTCTTCCTGCCATATCCATTGAATCTGCTGAAATAGAGATTGATGTTTGGATATTTCTAGCAGGGGGAAGTAATATTTTTCTAAAACACATATTTTTGGCATTCTGTTGCATTTTCAGAAAAGTAGTAGGCCACTGTTTACCTGTTTGCCACACTGAAGCTAAATGTTAATATATAAACAAATTCCACATGTGAAAGACTAAGAATAAACACTAGAACATTTTATTAATTTAGCTTCAGAAAATGATTAACCACTGGTTCATATCTCACCATTTTCACTAATTATCTTACAAAGCCTTCATATTATCCCCCCTCCCCCCTTTAGAATCATGCTATGAAGGACATGAGAAAGCCTAAAATCAGAAAATTAAGATAGACTAGCTGTCAAATATTAATACTGCTTATATAATCCATAGAAGGTAACCATATTTATATACTGTTTCCCCAGATTAAATCCCCTTTACAGACTCTGGGAAATGCTACACAAACCACCTTACAATATACATCTTGCTTCAGTGAGTTTATAGTTCTAAGAGGACATACTGTGTAGACAGAGAATTCTGTGTAATAAAAAACCTCTCAGTCAGCATATTACACAGGTGATTTTTCCCCCCAAGTGGCAAGATGCCTTGTAATATTTATAGCATAGCACAATACAGAGTAACATTCTAAGGTTATATTCAAATCTCACTTATTTAACCAACTGGTGTCACCCCCACCCCCACATTTTGCCAAGAACTCATGGTAGCATACACAAATTTGTCCAATTCTATTGGAACAGAACAGTAAGTATTGCTGAAGATAGAGACTGATCCAAATCATCACACAGAAGCCTCACCTTGACAGAGATATAAATCAAAGTGGGGAGAGGTATAGCATCATAAGAATATAAGAACATAAGAACAGCCTTGCTGGAACAGGCCACAGCCCATCCAGTCCAGCATTCTGTCTCACACAGTGGCTCAACATTTCCTTCAGGGTATTCCCAAGGAGATGCCTTCACCTGCTTAGGATTCCCTGGAAATGGCATTGAGAGATATCCTGCCTATCTCTCCAACCCGGAGGTTGTCCTTAAGTATCCATAATTATAGCCATTGATACTCTTGTCCTCCATGAACTTGTCTAATCCTTTCTTAAAGCTGTCAAGACTGACAGCTGTCACCACTTCTTCTGGCAGGGAGTTCCATAGACCAGTAATCCTCTGGGTGAAAAAGTACTTTCTCTTATTTGTTTGAGAACTAGTACCCAAAAGTTTCATGGAGTGTCCCCTAGTTCTAGTGTTATGCGATAGGGAAAACAGTTTTTCCTTATCTACTTTGTCCACACCGTGCATGATTTTATAAACTTCAATCAGGTCACCTCTTAGACGTCGTCGTTCAAGAGTGAAGAGGCCCAACCATTGCAGCCTCAGATGGTAAGGAAGGTGTTCCAGTCCCCTAATCATTCTGGTTGCCCTCCTCTGCACTTTTTCCAGCTCCATAATATCCTTCTGGAAGTATGGCGACCAGAACTGTACACAGTATTCCAGATGGGGCCTCACCATAGATTTATAAAGAGGCAAAATGACACTTGCTGACTTATTTTCTATACCCTTCCTAATGATCCCTAGCATTGAGTTTGCTTTTTTCACTGCTGAGGCACACTGGGTTGACACCTTCATTGAGTTGTCCACCAGGACACCAAGGTCCCTTTCCTGGTTTGTCGCAGAGAGTTCAGACCCCATCAGTTTATAAATGTAATTGGGGTTCTTTGCCCCAACATGCATCACTCTGCACTTACTAATGTTGAAACTCATTTGCCACTGTTTTGCCCACTCCCCCAGTGTCGAGAGATCCCTCTGGAGCTCCTCACAATCTCTCACAGTTTTCACTACCCTGTATAATTTAGTGTCGTCAGCAAATTTGGCTACCTTGCTTTTTACTCCTACCTCTAGATCATTTATGAAGAGGTTGAAAAGCAGGGGTCCCAGTACTGAACCTTGGGGACCCCACTCTTTACTTCCCTCCACTTGGAGAAGTGTCCATTTAGTGCTACCCTCTGTTTCCTGTCCCTTAGCCAGTTGCTGATCCAGGACAAGACCTGTCCCTTTATTCCATGACTGGTAAGTTTATTCAAGAGCCTTTGGTGTGGGACCTTGTCAAAAGCCTTCTGATAAACAATGTCAGCTGGATCCCCCTTATCCACATGCTTGTTGACACTCTCAAAAAATTCCAACAGATTAGTGAGGCATGATTTGCCCTTGCAAAAGCCATGTTGGCTCTCCTTTAGCAGCGCCTTCTCTTCTATGTGCCCATTAATTCTATCTTTTAGGATGGTTTCCATCACTTTACCTGGGACACATGTCAAACTGAGAGGTCACCCCTGGATCCTTTTTTGAAAATTGGTGTTACATTCGCTACCTTCCAGTCATCAGGCACAAAGCCTGATTTGAGGGAAAGATTATATATTTTGGCTAGGAGATCAGCAATTTCATCTTTAAGTTCCCTGAGAACTCGTGGATGGATGCCATCTGGTCCTGGTGATTTGTTAGTGTTTAGTTTAACAAGACATGCAAGGACCTCCTCTGTGGTTATTTCTATCTGGCTTAATTTTTTGGTTTCCCTCCCTACGAAGATAGGCTCTGTTTTGGGCATGTGGCCTCTGTCTTCTTCAGTGAATCACTTCCTTTTATTTCTTGGTTTGCATTTGTGCTTGTTTTCTTTTGGTTTTTAAATAATAGTGAGGAGAAAATACATGGAAGGAAAAGTGAAAGAGTAGAAACAAACTGTATAGACCTGTGATGGTGAACCTTGGCACTCCAGGTGTTCTTGGATGGGTTTACTGCACATAAAGAACATCTGGAGTGCCAAGGTTTGCCACCACTGTTATAGACCATGGTGTTGTGAAGTACTCCTATTCAAGTTTCGAGCTGTTCCACCCTCACCCTCCCACACCCCCATTTTCTTTTCCACAAAACAGTCCACTAGCATTCTACACTAATGTTTATTAGACTCTTTCTGGAGTTACATCTACTTTAGAATCTCTTTTCCTGTAAAGTCCCCACCACCATTTCTGCAAACAATGGAATTTTCCCAGGCACTCTTGTGTCTGGACTTTGCTTTTGGGGTTTGGAGAACTGAATTTACTATTAATATATGTGCTATGATTTATTAAAATCTAGGTAGCTCCATGATCAAACTTTAAATTAAGCCCTGGTCTGAAAATGTTAAAAACTACACATCTTCTGCACTGGTAATTAAAGAACAAGCTAAATATTTGGTGTGAACACATCATGCTCTTTGTTTCCACCTCTTTTGCTATGTGCATAAAGACATCTTCAGAGCAAAATCAATGTTTGCTCCACTTGTAGGAGGTTTAGCTGATGTTCATTCACGGGTGCTGAAGACTCCCTCGTGTCACAAACAAGAAGGCTTGGAGTGAAAGCTTTCCAAATGCTTCATCTATTCCAACCAGCAAGGTAAGACAAGATGACTTTCTGGAAGAAGGCACAGGATAAGAAGATTTAAAAGTAATAACATGGATTCTATCAGGAGCAGGCATTGCAAGACTTATAATCCCTTGGTCATTAAAACACACCACATACAGAGACGCTTCTGCTCTGTTACTGACAGAAATGAAAAGTGATTCATTGGGACGGAGGAATACAGAATTTTCAGGGCTACTACTCCAGAGCTGTTTTGAATATCATCTGTTGTAAGAAGGGCAAATGATGCTTTGAAATGTATTGTTTTAAAATATTTATGCAGTGGTTTCAAGATTGATTATAGTGTCTCAAATTTTGCTAATGAATGAAATATCTGATTGGGAACTGCTCCCATGTCAGCGAATATAGCTACAAAATCAAATTGGATCTTAAACAACCTTGCAACTGGAAGAAGCTAGTGAAGAATGTTAGAATGCTACTTTCTTTCTACTCTTTTCTTAGTTTACCGCAAACATACTCTACCAGTATGGGAACACCATCTTAACAAGCAAGGGACTAGTTTAATGGAGGAAGCCTAGAAAAATCTATCCAGTGGGACAGAAATGAAGAACTAGTATGACTCCAAATGTTGGCAGACTACAAATCCCATTTGCCCCATCCAACCTAACTATGGAACAGAGGTAATAATGGATTTTGGTCCAACAAAATCTAGAAGTCCACAAGCTTCCCATTCCCACAATTAAATGTGTATACATATACCTTAATTCTCCTCAATTGCTGTACCATGTAAGGGAATTCTATCTTGAGGGACTGATGCTCTATAAAATATTTTCTAGTGCTGGAAAAAAATAAATTTCATCAATCTGTCGCAATTCCCTTGGAGCCATTAGAAGCAATGACAGAGCATTTCAAGGCCATTGTGATACTCATGTAGTTTATCATATAAACTCTAAGACTTTCAATCTGAATTCTGAATTTCCAAACAAAGCTAGAGCCAAACACTCTAACTGGGGAAAAGAGAACACTCTGAGTCTAAAAGATACATGGAATATCAACAATGTAAAACCAAGTTTCAAAGAATAAGCTTGCAAAATGACTACATGCTTTCTAAAAACTTTCAGTTGATGAAAAGAGTGGGTGAGAAATGGCCCAAATAAAGAAATAAATTTACCTTCTCATGGAATCGCTTTTCAGATTTTATATATAATTGCATCCACTGGTATGGCTGAACCTGGTCCAACTTGTTGATACTACAAAGATATTTCTTTAATTTCTTCAGTTGCACATTTGTTTAATGAAAATACTCAAATTACTTGTCAAAAGAGAACAATTTGAGCTGTTCCTTGCAAAATTCTATGGGTGTCACCAACCTTCTGCCAGATTTACAGCAGGAATGGATCCAACTTAGAACTCACAATACTAGGGGGGAAAACATCACTTCATAGAGACATCCTGGAGGACAATGGTCCATAGGGTTGCAAAAGGTCGGAAACGAATATGCGACTGAACAACAGCAAAAAACAAACCTTAAGCACCCAGACTACAAAATACTGGTTATAAAATGCAGAACTGTGGGAGTTCATAAAACATTTTAGCTTAAAACTTTTAGCTTAAAACATTGACTGTGTGGCATATAGCTGGCAATTGTGGTTACCACAACAAGACCTGCGGTTAGCTACTTCCTGCATCAATAAGCGCTTCCTGCCTCAGCAGAGATTCTGCCTCTATGCAGAGATTCTGGTTTGATGCAGAAAAGCGTCTCTATGTAATCTTCATATATATGCTTTTGGTATTAGCCTTTTACAGCTGAAGTTAGATCGTAGCTACTGCTGAATATACAGGTAACAGCTTTTGCAAGGGTACCGCCACAGAGAATAGCATATATGGTTATGCTATAGAGAATGTCATATTATTGGCTGAATACCACTGCACCTATGCTTGCGTATACATCCTGTGTATGTTGTCGTAATACATCCTGTGGAACCTGTGTATTTTTCAATAAAAACTTGCTCCCCGGTGCTGGAGCAGCTCTCTTTCTTGCGCACCTTTAACTCTGACTGCTGTTTCAGTTTCTTTTGACTTTATGCTTGCACCCTTGTTGAGCTGGATTCTCAACAAGTGCTTGGTCAATCTCTGACCTGATCTCCTTTTCTGTAGCCACCCTCTGGCTAGAATTTCTCCACATCTGGTGCCCCCCGTGTGAGGCAATTCAGATCGTAATCTACCGGATCCAGATTACAATCTCCCTTCACTTCGACCACGCTCACGACTTTAGCGCTGCGGCCCCACAGTTCTCACCCACGACCGGCTAGGTCCAGGACGTCCCTTGTCATCCGTGTAAGGATCCCGGGTGAGTGACACAGTCAAGTTAGAGTACTTAGACAAGACAAGACAAGACAACATGGGCAGTGGTCTCTCTTCTCTGCAACAAAAGTATTGTCAGGATCTTAAACACCTCCTGCAGAAAAATGGACATGCAGTATCAATCAATGAAATAGAGCAACTCGTTAAGGCAATTTACGATGTCTGTCCATGGGTCCCAGAAAACGGGACTTTAGAGTTACAAGTGTGGGACAAAATTGGGACTCAATTTCAAAACCACCCCAGAGTCAGTGTAACCGTACAACTCCTGTGGTGCAAAGTACGAATCTGCTTGCAAAGTCTCACCCCGAAAAATATTTTGTTGGCGCAAGGAGTGACAATATCTCTGCCACAGATTCTGCTGCCATGTCCGTTACAAAGACCGGACTTAAAACGGGACTCTGATCCTACGACACCACCACCATATGCCATCCCACCAGATCCTCCTGATCTGAATAATAAACAACCGAAGAACATTTTTTTGGCCCAAAGCCTGACCACCTCCATGCCACAAATACTGCCACCTGCCACTGGAGATCCTCTGTCCCCAACCGCACCCCCGCCATATGGGCCACAATTGCCTCCGAAACCCCCTGATGAAGGTGGAACGTTATATCCTGCTTTGCAGCAATCAAGTACTGTTACCCCGTTCTCTGCTGCTTTAACTGCGGCTGTTCTGGACTTGGAGGCTGCTATTACATTTCCAATCATCAGCAGTGCCTCAATAGTTGCAAATGCTCCTTCCCTCCCTGCCACCTCATCGCAGATAGAAGCTATTACTGCATGCAGAATGGCAGGCAGAGAGGGTTCTGAGGGCAGCACAGAGGATCTTGGCTCATCCCTGAAGTGCCCCCCATCACGAAAGGTGGAGAAGAGGACCAAGCAGGAGAAGCCGAGTGATAAGCTTGATTCCTCACTTGGGGGCAGGAATTGGAAGGATGAGCCAGAGGGGGAGAGCAGAAAACCCAAAATCAGAAAGGGGTCTTCTCGCAAATCCAACATGACAGTTTTTCACTTGGTTAAGATTCAAATACTGCAACTGAAAGAAGCCCAGAGAAAACGTGGCATGGATCCTTCCTCTATGGATGGCAGGTTTCTGCCAAAATACAAGGTGGGAGAAGATATATTCCAGTTTTTGGCTAAGTTACTTGCAAATTCTGGAGAAGCTGTTCTTTTGGGTTCTTGCATTTTCTACTTGCTGAAATACAGATGGATATGCCTGGAGATTGAAGGACTGAGTGAGTAGCTGAAAAGCTGAAAGATGTGCTTGTTTGGAGGGCGGAGGGTTGCCTGGTTGTTTTGTGACCAAGAACTGTGCTGGAGGGAAGATGGTGTTTAAATTCTAGTCTGAAGAGATCTTCAATCAACATTTGGACTCTTAATTTGGACATTTTAATTTGGACTAAAAAGTTTGTGTGGACTCCAAAGATGAATTGGCCTTATTTGCATTATAAAACCTGAAAACCTCTTTAAAATTGTCTAAATGCTCTGCTGGTGGGAAATGTTGTTAAAATGATATGTGTAGTTTGTTTGCTAGAATTGTTAGAGAAACTTTCTTGTAAGGAAGAAAAGAAATGTGCTTGCCTGTTTTAAAAATGCATACAGTGAACTATGACAAAAAGCATGATTTTACAAGAAGATCATAGTTTTTGTCACCCTAACGAGGGGGGGTGTCATGGAATGAAGGTCCTGCTCATTCCAGTTTCCTGCCTCCTGAAAGGGGGGGGAGATGCCCCTGCAAGATGGCAACATCTAGGAGCCATGGCCACATGGCAGACTTGGGGAAGAGGGGATGGAACCTGGTGTGTGATTGACATGTCTTCTTGTTGGAAGGTCCATGGGGGTAAACCCTAAGGAGGAGGGTCAAAGGGAGGATCCTGATGGGACGGGTCTTGTCCGAGAGGAGGAGACCCTCACACATTCAAGGAGTCGCTCTTGAAAAACTGGCTGGCAAACAGCCAAAATGTAGTCTCTTGGAAAGGGGGGGCGACCAGCCTTCTTCCTCCCCCCCTCCAACAGATTGCTTTAACTATGTGTTTTTGATCTTTTACTGGAATGTATTTTGGGACTTTGCTGTACTTGTAATACAATTATGAAAATGCCTGGAAGAGTTTTTTCACTGTAATCCTACATATGTAACTGAGTTTGTTATATTGCAATGGTGTTATTCGATATGTCAGGCATGTTTCATGTCTAGTTCCATGGTGCAATCTCTTGTGGAGAGGGTTGTAATAACATGGCACTGGTCATCAAACATGGCATGTTCATGTTTCTTAGAGGAGCTGGTTGCCCTGTAGGTGGGCCTCTTGACTCCCTCTTGCAACTTTATGGTGTTAAAAAATGTTTTCTACTATGGATGAAGATGCTCATCTTTCATCACTTGACATAGATAGTCAATTTATTTGAAAGCCAGATATTGTTTAGATAAATTTTGACCCTGATTGGTTTTAGGCCAGATTGAGAAAGAACTTCAGGATCTGTAGGAGATTGTGACTAATAATGTGCATAATGATGTATCTACTGAATAGAAAGGAAGCCTCAGGTTGTGAGCAGTTCAGAATATGTGCTGTTTTACAGAATGCCTTGCCAGCATGGTAGGATGCATTATGGTCCTGCTTGCCGGGAGCAAGGTGGTTAAGACAAATACTAATTGCCATAGGTGTTTTTATAGTAAGCTGCATTATGTTATGTTGTTGTATTCAATGTGTACCAAATCTTATGGCTGTGAGTAAAAACTGTTTTCATGCATCAGGAAGATCCACAGGGTTTACTCAGAACCAAATCTATCAAGCTCGCTATCAGAATGAGATATGTCAGGGAAATTATCGAGCCGTTCCCCGTGTGGCAGAGGAGAACTATGATGATGGGGAATATGTATATTGTTTGCCAACAAATAACGTGGAATATGAAGATGTTAACTCAGAATCTGATAGCGAGATTGAATTCCAGCGTGTGTATAATTGGCAAACGATGTCCCGCAGAAAATAATAAATTTAAGAAGTGGAAATGTGGGAGTTCATAAAACATTTTAGCTTAAAACTTTTAGCTTAAAACATTGACTGTGTGGCATATAGCTGGCAATTGTGGTTACCACAATAAGACCTGCGGTTAGCTACTTCCTGCATCAATAAGCGCTTCCTGCCTCAGCAGAGATTCTGCCTCTATGCAGAGATTCTGGTTTGATGCAGAAAAGCGTCTCTATGTAATCTTCATATATATGCTTTTGGTATTAGCCTTTTACAGCTGAAGTTAGATCGTAGCTACTGCTGAATATACAGGTAACAGCTTTTGCAAGGGTACCGCCACAGAGAATAGGCTTTGGGCCTAGTCTGGCAGGATATAAGCTACTGCGCATGTACTAGTAAGAGATATAGGTCATGCCATATATGGTTATGCTATAGAGAATGTCATATTATTGGCTGAATACCACTGCACCTATGCTTGCGTATACATCCTGTGTATGTTGTCGTAATACATCCTGTGGAACCTGTGTATTTTTCAATAAAAACTTGCTCCCCGGTGCTGGAGCAGCTCTCTTTCTTGCGCACCTTTAACTCTGACTGCTGTTTCAGTTTCTTTTGACTTTATGCTTGCACCCTTGTTGAGCTGGATTCTCAACAAGTGCTTGGTCAATCTCTGACCTGATCTCCTTTTCTGTAGCCACCCTCTGGCTAGAATTTCTCCACACAGAACCACGCATATCTGCATGGTTGTGAAAAAGAAACATTTTAAACACATCTCTATTCATTATAATTCTGTCTGGCAGACATCAATTCACTCCTGTGTGTATATTTGTGAGTTTTCTCTCAGGGCTATTATTACAACCAGAATCCTGTCAAAATTTTACTCAAGAGTGAGCATAATTATGTAAATCATGGTGGCAAACTGCAGCTAATTGTGAGGTGCCAGTTAAATGACTGGCCATGTGCCAGTCACATGTATTGTGACCAACACTTTGTTAATTAGATGCAAAGATCTACTTGATCACTTACTCTACAATAAAATCCAGATAGGTTTCTGACCATTGTTTACTGTCCATTGTTAAAACAAGATAAAGGGAGAAACTTAGTGTTTTATTATTTTATTTTGCTCTATTAGAGATAATGAGCAATTATTTCCGATTAATAAGAGACTGAATGTTATTTCATGCCGAGTATCGACAAGTACCTCTCATATATTTTATCTTGAGAGGTACTTGTCAATCCTTCTCAAGAAGAAATGGTAGGGGAAAAAGTACTAGAAATAATGAAATACACATTGTACCTCCATACATTCTCAGTACAAAGGATTATAAAAAGCTCTAAGTAAGACCTCAATAATAGTTTACTGATACATTTATTCATCAAGCTAAAATATTCTAAACCATTAACAGAGGATCCTAATTTAGGGCAGATCAAATTCATTTTGCTGCTTGCGGAGAAAGATGAAGTGCTCTCCTCCCATTTTCCCTAGCAGCTGAAATTCACTTCAAAATAGCAATAAAATATAACAACTACAAGCAGCAGTCTTGCACCTATGGGTCCTAGGCAAGTCATATGGTGCCAATGAGGCTGGCCTCCAGCAAAGAGAAATAGCAGGGAGCAAGGACTGAAGAAGTACTGTAAGGGAACAACTACCATTTTGCTCTCCCACACACATTTCTAAGCTTCTGCTGTCTGACAAAAATGATGTTCTTTCCCAAAGGTTCATGGCCATATCTTTAAAAGCTTATAATTTAAAAATATTTACAATACGTACAGATCTCTGAGTGACCAGCCATTTTTAGAACATGTACTTTTAGCACATAAGAAAATCAGAAGATCAGTCAATGAATCCATATATTTGTTATCACCTTGGTAAAAACCATTTCCTTCTGTGCGACACAGAACAGAGAAGTAATGTTTTTGTCTCCACACTCATGGTTATAAAACACCTGTAAATTTATGCAGATTTAGTCAACCAATTAAAGCTTGTATACTTGACAATGATTTAATAAAGTGATAACCTCTAGCATGAATGAATCAGGTTGCTAGTTTCTTTTTAATTTTATTTTAATCAAAACAATTAACTATAAGGAAAGTAGCTGGAAATTATATCAGTCTGAGTTTTTTGGGGTCTTCTGCAACAAACACAAAGGGGGGGGAGTGCAATGTAAATTTCAGTTACACATAACACAGGTCTGGGGAGTTGGAAATAAGCTGCATAGGTTTTTGGGGTTTTTTTGGTAAATTTTATGTTTTCTAGCGTGCTGAATCCAAAAATGACCTCGATTTCCCCCCCATCATGTACAGTTTTTTCACAAAATATGAGGGTTTGCATTAAAAAAAGCATGAGTGATGAGAAAATCACTATTTTACTATAATTAACTACACATATTATTTCTTATAATTAAACAAACAATTTCTTCATAATATATATTTAACATTCCGTGTTCACTCTTTTTGTCTGTGAAACCGTTTCTTCTTCTCTTTTATGCTCCTCTGAACACGCCTTTGCTTTCCATTTTCTGTTTCCCATTTGAGCATCCAACTGTAGTCAGCTACAATATTGATGTTCCATCTTCCTTGGTAGTGTCTCTCGATATCACGGACATCCTGGTGAAATCTTTCACCCTGCTCTTCACTGTAGGCTCCCAAGCTTTCAGGAAAACAGTCAACATGGGAGTGTAAGAAATGAACTTTTAAGCTCATCTTGCATCCTTGAGCTTTATATGCATTCAACATGTGTTGTACAATGGTTTTGTAGTGAGGGTCTTTAGTATTTCCTAAAAACTTATGAACTACGTCTTTGAAAGAGTCCCAAGCTTCCTTTTCTTTTTCTCCTATTGTTTCTAAAAAGAGGGGATCGGATAACAGTTTTTGTATGTCGAAGCCAGTAAAAACTTCCTCTTTCAACTTGGCTTCAGACAGTTTTGGGAACTTGGAACACAGATATCTGAAACATTCCCCATCTTTTGGCAGTGATTTAACAAACTGCTTCATAAACCCTAATTTAATATGAAGAAGTGGCAATAAAACCTTTTCTGTTGGAACCAAGGTTGTATTAATGACGTTTTTTCTCCGGGGATTAAGCCGCCTCGAAGTGGCCAGTCAGTTTTTGTCTAATGGAGGTCTCTGGATCGACTGTCCCACAAACATAGATAGCAGGGATATTTTGCATAACCTGCCTGCTGGCCTAACAACATGGTTAGTATTTTAAAGTCTCCACAAACAATCCAGCAATGTTCTTGATATTTGATTTTGTCAAGAATCACAGTTAAATCATTATAGTTTTCATCCAAAATGCACCAAGTGTCCTATAGGAAGTAATGCAAATGTATTTCCATTATGCAGCAAGACTGCTTTGAGGCTTGTTTTAGACAAGGGGTGCCCAAACTACGGACAGTGGGTCCAATTAAGCCCCTGGATATCATTAATGTGGCCCACGACGAGCACTTGGGCTCACCGTGGAACACCCCATGCACCCCCACCACCTGACATCAGCAGTGGTGGCAATGATCATGCTTTGTCCGGGCTGCTCCGAGCAACCTTTTGCTGAGTCCCACCTCCTCTGCAGCCTTTGCCAAAGCTGATCACTGCGTTGGGGAAATCTTCGGAGCCTCCTTGGTTTCAAAATTCTTGGCATTAGGAGAGCTCCCTTGCATGTCAGGGATGACGTCACCGCAGCGCACCAGGTTTACCCTTCCAGCACCATGGATTTTGAAACAGAGGAGGCTCCGAAGATTTCCCCAATGCGGCGATCGGCTTTGGCAAAGGCTGCAGAGGGGATGGGACTGACCCAGAGGCTACTCAGAGCAGCCTGGACAAAGCACAATTGCTGCTGCTGACATCAGAACTGTCAGCAGTGGGAGTTTATTTTGCTTACTTCAAGTTGAAACTTGGGGAACAAGACAAAGCATGGGCTCCGCATAAGGTGTGTAGAAGGTACGAAGTATTTTTCGCAGTTTCATTAAGTAAAACTCTATAAGAAACAGTAAAAACTCCTATGCAGTATTTTGGTTGCAGACCTGTGTAATGAGAGAGAAGTTACAATAGGTGGCATTGTAGAAATAGGTGGCATTGTAGAAATATGCCATAGCTAGAAAGAAATGGTAGAAAAGACAGCAACATATATTTGGGGAAAGGTCAAGAAGCAGGCCATATTTGCTAGGCCTAAATGCAGCATTGAACTTGTGTATACTCTCCCCAAAGTGAATGCGAACAGTTTTCTCTGATGCCAATCATCCCACCACTAATATGTCTTGTGTCTCTTTTTCCTTTCCCTGAATCTATGACTTACTCTTTCACAGTGGTTACAACTGTGCCCTATCCTCGGGCCTCCAAATTACTCCCACCAACACCCAAACAGATCACTTCCTCTTCTGCTCAGTAGGATTATGTTAAAAAACAACATATATTACATAAGACCTAACTTAGTAGTAAAAATCTGCTGGTATATGGTAGAAATGAACTTTAATACAGGATTTCTTGGAATAAAGGTTCACCTTTAGCTTTTGAGGCCAGGAGAACAGGAGGAATTCGGGAAACTCTCTGTGTTCTAGAGCAGATCTTGACATGCTGCCAGCACTCCTAGGAAAAGCAGCCACAAGCTACACCCACTGGGTAATGGTGAAATGGAATGGAAAACCTGTAGTCCTTACTCCAATCAGACCACATCTACATTAGCAACACATTTGTGAATCTTTTATACAAGGTTGAAACAGGCACAAGATGAAAGTGCAAAGAGACTGGAAAAGATACAGGGATCTTTTGTTTATACCCTCTGATTTGTTTCTTTCGGTATATACAAACTGTTTTTTTTTATTAGCTACCAGAGTAAAAAAAAATACTTATTAGTGACTTCAGAGAACAGTGTTGAAGTTTAACTTGCATGTAAAAGCAAATACTGGAACACAGGCTTACCCATTTTGTGGCACAGCATCTTCTTGAAGGTGTATTTCATGTACTCCTATCTCACATCCTGATATCTCAATTCTTCCTATAGGACTGCACAGCACCAAGCACAGCTTCTTACACTGAGTTTTCATGCCTATAGAAGACACCTGTTAAAAAGACAGTCACAAATTATATATAAATAGTATCCTAAAACAAAGCAATTACACTTATATACTGCCCCATAACGCTTAGTGCGCTCTCTAGATCAGGGGTTCCCAAACTTTTCACATCGCGGGCCAGACCATGCCCCTGGAAAGCTGAGCAAGCTGGTCACATGGTTCCTCCCATCATAAACGCTGCAGTAAAATGCATCCGTGGCTGTCGTAAACACATTTACGGCAGCCACGGGTGCATTTATGGCAGTGTTTATGGCAGGCACAGGGGCGTTTACGCATGCACGGGCGTGTTTTATGGCTGTCGTAAACACGTCTGCTACCACTTCCAGTAGTGGCAAAGGCAGTGGAGGCCCACATGAAATGGTGCAATGGGAAAGGTTTGGCCTGTGGACCGTAGGTTTGCCACCCCTGCTCTAGGTGGTCCTAGAGCAGATTATACATTTTGAAAAACTGTAGACTAAACTATAGTTAAATCCTTATTCTGAATAGCAAATATAGTTAATCCTTGTTTTGAATAACAAAAATACTAAACAGGAATATGTCTTTTGTACCATCACCATAATTAATAAATAATGCACTCACATTTATTTGTATTTAAATTTAAATTTTGCTTTTCTGCTGTGAGGCACTCAAAACAACATAAACTTTGTAATTGAGCTGTAAGGATAAATAATTATTCATTCATTCCTAATAGTTTCTCAAAACTAAAGTTTAAGAAAAAACACGAGTTTAATAGAGTAAGTCAATTATAATACCAATTTTAGGCCTTCCCTTTAAGAGGGAACCTCATTTAGAATGGTTATATCAAGGTCAATGCTCCCACATATTGTCAACATCTCTGTTCCATCCAGATTTCCAGTCAATTCTCCTTCATGCACTCCATTACTAACATGATATAGTCATCAGAATACAGACAAATCATAAGAAAACTATCATCAATTATTTAAAAAAGGAACAACAAAAGTCCACCAGATTCAAAAGGATAAAAAATGAAAGAATATTTGTGAACAATATGATCTCACAAGATCAAGTGAGACCACAATAAAATTTGTATCAGCAATCATTCTGGCCCTAGACTGGGGTATCAACCAAAACAGATCCCAGAGGATACTCTAGATCAGCGTTTCCCAAACTTTGGTTTTTGGACTTCAATTCCCCAAAGCACTGATCACTGACTTAGACTTCTGGGAATTGAAGTCCACCACTGTGTTCCGCGAAACATAGTTTGGGAAACGTTGGTTAAGCAATCACACGCTTTGAACACAACAATTGTTAGGTTGTTATATGCTTTAATTTTCCATACTGCCTTTACAGAGTCAACTTCAGAGGTTTGGCCAATAATTCTCATCCATTACCATATGTTATCCATAGCCTGAGGCCAGCTCACAGAACAAAGGACATTATCTTCCAGACTAGGTCTATTCACAATCCTTGTCACTTTTCATAGAACATAGTCTGTAAATGCTAAATGCAAGGTCTGAAAGCTTCTCATTACCAACTGTGTAATGCCACAATGATTATGTTGCATCTGTCTATCAACCATTTGCCACTTTACAGAACAAAGCCTCACAGAAACAAATCTGAATATCGATCAGGAATCTTTGGCCATTCAAGGTCAATGTCTCACTTGCACGAAAGGCACTGTCTGCATCTGCAGAGGTTTCCACGGTCATGTGGCAGGCGGTACCTATATATCTATTTGCAATGTCTTGCTTTCAAACTGCTAGGTTGGCAGGAGCTGGGACAGATGATGGGCACTCACTTTGAAACACAGCACTCGAGTCCCAAACTGCTGATTTTCTGGTCATCAAGCTCAGCATCTTAAACACTAAGCCACTAAGTGTAAAAGGCCACACTAATTTGCAACCTTATCTAATATACTACATACAACATTTTTATACTTCTCTTCCCTCAATTGGTCGTGGGCTATGTATAAATTATTGTCATGAAGTCTGAAAAGTGGATTTGATTTGTGAAAGCTAACATTAAAATACAATGGACCCTCGATTAACGATGCGTTTGAATAGCGTCATTTTCCATTAACGACGCTCCCAATGTGATTATTCAATAATGACAAAAACATTGTTATTCAAATAACAACAGTATTTTTACCGTCATTATTTGAATGACATTTTTGTCATTATTCAAATAACAATGTTTTCTGCATAACGACGCTACTTGGGGAACCAAGCAACGTTGTTATGCGAGGGTCTACTGTATAGCAGTTAGTCTTTAAGCAATTCATTTTTTTACTTTGGGTTTTGTCTTCATTTTATTACCTGTCTGATATGTTTACAGAGCCTAACACGGCTACCACTTCAAAAACTTCAACTATTACAGGCACTGTATTCAGTCTAACGGAGTTAGTTCTCCATAGTGTATGTCACACCAATGTTTGCATTCTTGATTACACATGTATTAGAGGTTGTTTGGTTGTTGTTTTTTACTAAAGGATCACACTTTCCTGAGAACAAAAGTTAAGTGGAGAAGGAAGGAGAAAAATTGGTGTCCTTTCATATCTTTATTAACCGTCCTCCACATACAGCTATTTAAAGGCATGCCTCTCACTTATCTACTCTCAAGTCTCTGCTGGACACAAATTGTGACCAACCAGTCAATGCTGTAGCACAGGAGTTCTCAACCTTTTTAAGCCAGGGGTTGGGTCACGCTCCCTCAGATAGCTTCAGGGGCCAGACAGCCATTTTGCCCTTCCTCCACCACATGGCACTTCCTGGTGTGGTGGAGGCAGTGGAGGGCCACATGAAATGGTGCCATGGGCTGTATCCGGCCCACAGGCCACAGGCTGAGAATTTCTGCTGTAGCAAATATCAGCATAAGTTCTTTTCTTTAAAACAATTTATACTTAGCAGCAGGGTAGTAACATAATTAGCAGCCTAGTAAAATTAATTACATAGCAAAAATTTATTATATGGTAAAATGAAAAAAAAAGACTTAAAATCATCAAGATAAGTTAGAAGAATGGAAGAAACTCAAGCAAAGTAGAACAAAGTAGAAATCCTCACTCTCACTTTTACAATGCCAGTAAAAATTTACAAAATGTAGGATTCCCAACACCATGAAAATGTAAAAGAACAGGACTCTTTCTTACAGGGTATGCCTCGCTCACAAGAGGCGACTTTACACATGGACATCACCAGATGGCCAACACCGAAACCAAATTGACTACATACTCTGCAGCCAAAGATGGAGAACCTCCATACAATCAGCAAAAACAAGACCTGGAGCAGACTGTGGCTCAGATCACAACCTACTGATCGCAAAATTCAGGTTAAGACTAAAGAAAATAGGGAAAACAAGAAGACCAGACAGATATCACCTAGACAGCATCCCTAAAGAATACACGGTGGAGGTGATGAACAGATATAATGGCCTGGACGCAATAGACAGAGTGCCAGAAGAATTATGGACAGAGATAAAGGACATCATGCAGGAAGCAGCAAAGAAAACCATACCAAAAGAAAAGAAGCGTAAGAAAGCAAAATAGTTGTCTGATGAGGCTCTTAAAATAGCAGAGGAAAGAAGGAAGGCAAAAGTCAAAAGAGAAAGGAAAAAATACAACCTTCTGAACACAGAATTTCAAAGAAAAGCAAGGAGAGATAAGGAAAACTACCTAAAAGAACAGTGCAAAGAAATGGAGGAAAACAACAAAAGAGGCAGGACTAGAGATCTCTTCAGAAAAATCGGGGAAATAAAGGGAACATTTAAAGCAAAAATGACCATGATAAGGGACAAAGACGGAAAAGAGCTAGCTGATGCAGAAGAGATAAAGAAAAGATGGAAAGAGTACACAGAGGAACTCTACAAAAAGGACCTCAACACTCCTGATAACCACAATGATGAAAAAACTGAACTCGAGCCAGACATCCTGGAGAGCGAAGTTATAAAGGCCCTAAAGAGCACTGCAAACAACAAAGCTAGTGGATATGATGGTATCCCAGTCGAATTTTTCAAAGCGCTAAAAGATGATGGCGTCAAATTACTGCACTCAATATGCCAGCAAATCTGGAAAACAAAACAGTGGCCACAGGATTGGAAAAGATCAGTATACGTCCCAATCCCAAAAAAGGGCAACGCCAAAGAATGCTCAAATTACCGAACAATTGCACTCATCCCACACGCCAGCAAGGTGATGCTCAAGATAATACAGGACAGACTTCAGCAACATGTGGAGAGAGAACTACCAGAGGTGCAGGCCGGTTTCAGAAGAGGCAGGGGGACTAGAGACCACATTGCCAACATACGTTGGATCATGGAGAAAACAAAGGAATACCAGAAACAAGTTTACTTTTGTTTCATTGATTACACTAAGGCATTTGACTGTGTGGACCACAACAAGATGTGGCAAGTAATTAAAGAGATGGGAATACCAGAGCACATCATATGCCTCCTGAGAAATCTGTACATGAACCAAGAAGCAACAGTTAGGACAGAACATGGAATGACAGAGTGGTTTGGAATAGGAAAAGGAGTAAGACAAGGCTGCATTTTATCACCCTGCTTATTCAATCTATACACAGAGCACATAATGCGAAATGCAGGGATGGAGGAATCACAATATGGGATTAAAATTGCTGGGAGAAACATAAACAATCTGAGATATGCAGACGATACCACCCTAATGGCAGAAAGTGAGGAAGACCTAAAGAACCTCTTGATTGGGCTGAAGGAGGAGAGTGCAAAAGCTGGTTTGAGACTCAATATCAAGAAAACCAAGGTAATGGCAACAGGCCCAATCAGTTCCTGGAAAATAGATGGGGAAGAAGTAGAAGCAGTGACAGATTTTACTTTCCTGGGATCAAAGATCACGGCAGATGGGGATTGCAGCCATGAAATAAAAAGGCGACTGATTCTTGGGAGACAAGCCATGAGAAACCTGGGGAACATAGTGAAAAGCAGAGACATCACATTGCAAACAAAAATTAGAATAGTCAAAGCAATGGTATTCCCAGTGGTAATGTACGGATGTGAGAGCTGGACAATTAGGAAAGCTGAACGCAGAAGAATAGATGCCTTTGAAATGTGGTGTTGGAGGAGAGTTTTGAGAGTACCCTGGACAGCGAGGAGAACAAATAGGTCAATCTTAGAAGAAATCAACACTGACTGCTCATTGGAAGGGCTAATAGTAAAGACGAAGCTAAAGTATTTTGGACATCAAATGAGAAGGGAGGATTCATTTGAGAAGGCCCTGATGTTGGGAAAGGTGGAGGGCAAAAGAAGAAGGGGGAGGCCAAAGATGAGATGGCTAGATGGTATTGTAGACACAATGGGCACAGAACTGGGAGTGCTGAGGGGGATGGTGGAGGACAGAGGTGCCTGGAGAACAATGGTCCATAGGGTCGCAAAGGGTCGGAACCGACTGTGCGACTAAACAACAACAAGGCTCCAAGGCAAATGCATCTAATAAATATGGCAATTAACCACACCCAATGGATGATCTAAAGGGGAGTCATCCAGTTGGCTGCAAAAAACCCTTCCAACAATATCCTCTGATTTATTAAACTGTGCAAAGATTTTAGAAGCCGTGGAATAAAGCCCCACAATCTTGGCTTCCATTCCAATAGTAAAGATTTCAAACTTGGAAAGAACCTATAGTTTGCATAACTGGATTTCACAGCAATTACACAACAGCCAATAGTTTGAACACTGAAATGATTAAATGGAAGTGTGGCATACCCTTAAGGGCATTTCTCTTGGCTTCATACACTGCTGAAATTACAAAGCCAGTGTGGCATGTCCAGAGTCTGGTAGAAACAGAACTCATGCACCAATTCGTTGCCTGACAAAAAGGGTGATCCTCATCACATGAAGCCTTTAAGATCAAGCTTAATTTTGACTGAATTTACCTAGAGCTAGGGAAATGGTTGGTTTTAATTGGGCATAGAAAAGAAATTGATTTTCATGGCTATTTGCAGATCAATTGGAAAAAAGAGAGAGAGAAATGAATTTTGTTTCATCCTTCCTTTTAACCTGAATAGGTATTTAAATAATAATGACTTAAATATGAGGATTTCTCTGTGCTAACAGCAGAAGCAGTAAAGCCTGTTCTCTGGTATTCATAAATCAACCTTATGCACTGCATGCTAATATTAAAAAATCTTGGCATTAATTCTAATCAGCATCACAATTCAATTTAGAATACTGAGAACCAGACTTGTCAAGAGCCAAACGTATCACACAGGAAGCAGAGCAGTGTGATGTGACACCCTCCAGATAACATCTAGAGTCCACATGTAGATGTCCCCAGCTTGGGACAGACTAGAAATATCTAGATGGTTGGTATATAAATAAATATATTTTAGATTTCAGACAGCAAAACTGAAATTTCAAATCAATCTCAGTTCTTCACTGCTGAGCACAGAATAGTGGTGAGAGAATGACAACTTTATTTCTTTGTATTAGAGCACTGTACAATTATTATTCTTTCGTGTCTAGGCCAGACGTGAAACTGCCAAAATGAAGGCACGTTTGGTGAGTTTATTCTGCACTTCCCAATGTGAGATAGATTACCCAGAAACATAAGGTTGCCGTTACCAGGGTACGCCTTATTGTGGTTCAAAATTTGCACAAGCTTCAAGGTGGCTCTTCCTGTGTACCCCACTGCACATTTTAAAATTATGGATGCATTTAAACTAAAATATAGGTAAAATTCAAAACAAATTAAAATGTTAAAATAATTAAATTTTGACCAAAAGAAGATTAACCGAGTAGAATTACCTCAGCCATTTACTAGTTTACTTGTACATGTGGTAAGGACATAAATACACTGACTAAATTGCATCACATTCACATACACTTTGTCCATTAAAAGCCATATGTTTGAATGTGCAAAGCTTTGTGTTAAGTACCTAGACCTCAGTGTAACTACCTCAGTGATGCCCTCTTAGCTCCCAAAATTTCTTTGTCCTAACCATGTTTAAACTGTTTTAAACTTTTTAAAACTGTGATAAGATGTATGATTCAAGAAAAATGGCATAGAAACCGGCAAACCACGCCACAAAGCCTGCCAAGAGAACCCTATTGACCAAAACAAAAGGCAAAACAAAGGAGCAGGCTACATGATACAGGATGCTTAACACCACAGAGTGGAGGAAGGGGAGGAACAGGAAAGGGGGAGGAGAAATGCAATGTCGTAAGGAACAATACTGCATAGGGACATGGAATGTGAGATCAATGAACCAAGGTAAACTGGAAGTGGTAAAAAATGAGATGGAAAGAATAAGCATTGACATCTTGGGCATCAGTGAGCTAAAATGGACAGGGATGGGCGAATTCAGATCTGGAAACCATCATATCTACTACTGTGGACAAGAAAACCTTAGAAGAAATGGAGTAGCCATAATTGTCAATAAAAGAGTGAGAAAAGCAGTAATGGGATACAACCTTAAAAATGACAGAATGATGTCAGTAAGAATTCAAGGCAAACCTTTCAATGTTACTGTGATCCAAATATATGCACCAACCACGGGTGCAGATAAAGCCACAGTGGACCAGTTCTATGAGGACCTAGTACACCTCATAAAACAGACACCAAGAAATGACATCCAAACTATATTAGGAGATTGGAATGCCAAGTAGAAAATCAAAAAGTGGAGGGAATAACAGGCAAGTTTGGGCTTGGAACGCAGAATGAAGCAGGGCAAAGACTGATAGATTTCTGCGAAGAGAACGCACTGGTCATAGCAAACACTCTCTTCCAGCAACACAAGAGGCGACTTTACACATGGACATCACCAGATGGCCAACACCGAAACCAGATTGACTACATACTCTGCAGCCAAAGACGGAGAACCTCCATACAGTCAGCAAAAACAAGACCTGGAGCAGACTGTGGCTCAGATCACAACCTACTGATTGCAAAATTCAGGCTCAGACTAAAGAAAATAGGGAAAACAAGGAGACCAGACAGATATCACCTAGACAGCATCTCTAAAGAATACACGGTGGAGGTGATGAACAGATTCAATGGCTTAGACTTGATAGACAGAGTGCCAGAAGAATTATGGACAGAGATGAGGGGCATCATGCAGGAAGCAGCAAAGAAAACCATACCAAAAGAAAAGAAGAGTAAGAAAGCAAAGTGGTTGTCTGATGAGGCTCTTAAAATAGCAGAGGAAAGAAGGAACGCAAAAGTCAAAGGAGAAAGGAAAAAATACAATCATTTGAACACAGAATTTCAAAGAAAAGCAAGGAGAGATAAGGAAAACTACCTAAAAGAACAGTGCAAAGAAATGGAGGAAAACAACAAAAGAGGCAGAACTAGAGATCTTTTCAAAAAAATCGGGGAAATCAAGGGAACATTTAAAGCAAAAATGACCATGATAAGGGACAAAGACGGAAAGGAGCAAGCTGATGCAGAAGAGATTAAGAAAAGATGGAAAGAGTACACAGAGGAACTCTACAAAAAGGACCTCAACCCTCTGCTAATCACAATGATGAAGTAATTGAACTTGAGCCAGACATCCTGGAGAGTGAAGTCAGAAAGGCCCTAAAGAGCACTGCAAACAACAAAGCTAGTGGAAATGATGGGATCCCAGTTGAATTTTTCAAAGCTCTAAAAGATGATGGCATCAAATTACTGCATTCAATATGCCAGCAGATTTGGAAAACAAAACAGTGGCCAAAGATCAGTATACGTTCCAATCCCAAAAAAGGGCAATGCCAAAGAATGTTCAAATTATCGAACAATTGCGCTCATCCCACATGCCAGCAAGGTGATGCTCAAGATAATACAGGATAGACTTCAGCAGCATGTGGAGAGAGAATTACCAGAGGTGCAGGCTGGTTTCAGAAGAGGCAAGGGGGACCAGAGACCACATTGCCAACATACGTTGGTTCATGGAGAAAACAAAGGAATACCAGAAACAAGTCTACTTTTGTTTTATTGACTACACTAAGACATTTGATTGTGTGGATCACAACAAGATGTGGCAAGTGATTAAAGAGATGGGAATACCAGAGCACCTCATATGCCTCCTGAGAAATCTGTACATGAATCAAGAAGCAACAGTTAGGACAGAACATGGAATGACGGAGTGGTTTGGAATAGGAAAAGGAGTAAGACAAGGCTGCATTTTGTCACCCTGCTTATTCAACTTATACACAGAGCACATAATGCGCAATGCAGGGATGGAGGAATCACAATATGGGATGAAAATTGCTGGGAGAAACATCAACAATCTGAGATATGCAGACGATACCACCCTAATGGCAGAAAGTGAGGAAGACCTAAAGAATCTCTTGATTGGATTGAAGGAGGAGAGTGCAAAAGCTGGCTTGAGACTCAGTATCAAGAAAACCAAGATAATGAGAACAGGCCCAATCAGTTCCTGGAAAATAGATGGGGAAGAAGTAGAAGCAGTGACAGATTTTACATTCTTGGGATCTAAGATCACTGCAGATGGGGATTGCAGCCATGAAATAAAAAGGTGACTGATTCTTGGGAGACAAGCTATGAGAAACCTAGGGAACATAGTGATAAGGAGACATCGCATTGCAAACAAAAATTAGAATAGTCAAAGCAATGGTATTCCCAGTAGTAATGTACGGATTTGAGAGCTGGACAATTAGGAAAGCTGAACGCAGAATAATAGATGCCTTTGAAATGTGGTGTTGGAGGAGAGTTTTGAGGGTACCCTGGACAGCAAGGAGAACAAATAGGTCAATCTTAGAAGAAATCAACCCTGACTGCTCATTAGAAGGTCTAATAGTAAGGAGGAGGCTAAAGTACTTTGGGCATCAAATGAGAAGGGAGGACTCACTTGAGAAGGCCGTGATGTTGGGAAAGGGGGAAGGCAAAAGAAGAAGGGGGAGGCCAAAGATGAGATGGCTAAATTGTATTGTAGACACAATGGGCACAGAACTGGGAGGGCTGAGGGCGATGGTGGAGGACAGAGGCGCCTGGAGAACAATGGTCCATAGGGTTGCAAAGGGTCGGAATCGACTGTGCGACTGAACAACAACCATGAATACTCTTGCAGATTCTCTGTGTGGTTTACCCCCCTAATCTCAATTTCATGCCTCTGTAACAAATCTTTGCCTTCTGTAAACGATTTTAAACCTACTCCTTTGGTAGGTTGTTTGCTTCAACTATCACAATCATCAAAGGGAATAATACTAAACCAGTCTTTCTCATTTTCTCCCCAAAGTAATCTTGTTAAGGCCTGTCAACTTTTCTTTAGCCCTATTATAAAACATCTTCTCCACTAATTTGTCTCCCTCTGGATTCTCTGTGCCCATTACCTAACGCTCAAGATCTTGCTTGCGACCTCTCTTCAGTTACCCTAGCTCTATGACACTTGCTCTTAATTTTTTTAAAATTCTCCAAACTAAATCTCAGTCAAATTTCAAGTCCTCACCCTGTCTATGCATTTATTTCCAATGCCATAAGCATGTGTGAAAAGCTTCTAGCTTCCCAGACTTTCCTAATCTATACCTATAAAATGGTGCGTTAACCGTTGGAATGAGACAAAGGATGTTGCACCAGGCCCCACTAGCCCCGTCCGAGCCTCCGTGCACTCGCCCGAATGGGGTTCGCAGGTAACTGTCGGGTTGAAATTTTCGGCCATGGGCAGGAGACCCAGGACGCAAACAAAAAAAGGGAACTTCAATTCCCAACGTTCCTTGCACTGCACCAGAGCCAATCAGACTGAGCGGCGTGGCAAAAGGAACGTTCGGAAGCGCGCCGCGGCCAATCAAAAAAAAGCCGCAGGAAAAAACCGCTGCAGTAACCAAACACACGCACGCAAAACTACAAGCCCCAGCATCCTGCACGCCATTAGCGCGCAGAACGCTGAGGCAGCTGGCGTGCGAAAAATAAAATTAAAAAAACCCTCCGCCGCTGACCTTACTTTCCACGGGCCAGGGATCGAGCCTGGCCTGCGAAAAAAAGACCACCACCACCCTTTTCTTTCCACGGGCCAGGGATCGAGCCTGGCCCGCGAAAAAAAGACCCCCCCAAAAAAAAGTACACATAAAAACATTCAAAAACAGTCACAAAAACAGTCAAAAAGAAACACAAAAACATCCAAAAAGTAACCACAAAAACATAACAAAGACACCCCCCCCAAAAAAAAAACCAACCCAACCCAACCCAAAAAAAAGGGGAGCTTATCAGTAGACGTCTTCACTCCATGACAACTGGAACTCAACTGAGAAAATAAAGAAAATCCTTACCGGAAGTGACACCCAGAGGACAGAAAAGAAAAATTGTAGAGAGGAAGTAAAGCTCACTACCCCCACCCAGAGGCCACAAGAGAAAAAACATTCAAAAATATTGAAACTAATAAGATTAATTCCCAAATTAATCAAATAAGTTATCAAAACATTCAAAAATATTCACACTAATCTCAAAAAATACCAAAAAAACAACAACCAGAAATCACTTTTCACTCAAAAAAATGCGTAAAAATAAAGATTTAAAAAACCAAAATTAAATTTTAAATTAAAAAAATAATGTACATTAAATAAATTAAATTAAATTAAAATTTGCATAAACATAAAACAAAAACTTTCCAAAACCAATTTAAAGAGCCCGGCACTGAGGAAACCAGCGCACAAAAAATAAAAATAAAACACATACTGGGAGCGCAAGTCCGCCGCAGGCGGATGCAGCGCATCCGAAGCCACAAAAATCACAAAACCTTTCAACACCATTTAAAACAGCCCAGCACCATTGGTTCAATAAAAAAAAAAAACGAAACCCTTTACTATCCAACACTATTTTACAAAGCCCGGCACCGCCGGGCAAAATATGCTAGTAAAGATATAAATCCATCCCTTTATACATTTATAAGGTAGACGTGGAAGCAGGTCCACCTCTAACTTCTATGATACATTTCCAGGTCTTGAAAAAACTGTGTTTCTACCACAAGTCCCAAAATATCACAGACCCATGACCATGCTGACTCAGGAATTCTGGGAACTTGGATGCAAATAAATAACTTTTATATCTTCATTACTTAGTTTCACAAAAATGTATAAACTCAACCACTACTTACTATCAATTTACAGATTAAAATGTGAAGCTGAACAACTGAGATTAGTGCAGGTCCATCTATTAACATTCAGTCTAAAACAGAAATGTGTACTGTATCTAGACTGCTTAACATGTTGAGCAACTGCAGCGTCTTGATTATTTTGTTAACAGTGCCTGTATAGCCAGATCCTATTAAACACAAATTCAAATACAGGAATGAAAAGTAATGAATTGAGATTAGAGGAAAGTAGGTAGTAGATGCATTTATAACAGAAACTACCATGGTTCTACCAATCACTTCACAAAAATGTGGAAAAGCATGCACCCTGTCTGGCACCCTTTACAGAATTCATGAATTTACACTTTTCAGCCACTATCATACACAAGAGGCACAGATTCGTTTTTCTCTGAGCACTGTCAACTGTATACCAGCCTCTGTAATGTAAAACAAGATAATTTTACAGCTAGCAACTTAGACACAGTACTGCAGAGTGACAGTTTGTCATGAGGCAGTAAGGACTGTGGCAGTATGGTGTTGAGCATAAATGTCAATTTTTAAACTGTTATGTCTTGGCAAGCATCAGTTTAAAATGTGTCATGCTGTCCCAGAATTTCATTCTCTGTAGTACACTAAAGTTAGGTTAATCCTGCCATTATTTAGCAAATTTGCAACCTGTTGCAAGTAAGAAACAGAAATGATTGCACTGCCATAACTCCATTTAAATTAGAAATTATTTCCTTATATTAATAACCACAATATGACTAAAAAATTGCTTGTAGACTAGGAAGGATCGATTAGACTTTGCATGGTCTTGAAAAGCACACTAGGACCTTTGTTTTTATGCTATCATTTATTTAACCCACAAAGATCCATGGTGTGAACCCAGGCAATGCCGTAAGCTCTGCCCAGCACTAGTAGTCCCTAACCACCGCGGTTTAACTGCCGAAACGCAGCAGAAAAGCAGCAAAAACAATTCCCAAAACAGAGTGGAAATGCTCCGAAAAGCCTCCTGCCGCCCTGGGAAGTAGCGGTTGTGCAAAAAGCCGCAAAAACAACACGATTACCACTACCGCTGCGGTAAGAGATGTATTGAGACTTCTGGTGGTGGTGGGAGTTTCTGGAGGTGCTGGGGTGGCCACTGCTGGCCGTATTAATGAACTCCATAGGCCAGATTAGGCCCATGGGTAGTAGGTTGGGAACCCCTACTTTAAAGGTTTGCAACTTCATGTAATTACGCATTTTGTTTTTTAAAAAAACCTGTCTCAAATGCTGATACAATTACATATCTACTGTATCTGCCACTAGAACATTCAATATTTCTCTACTACACCAGGAATATTTATCCAACCAATGACTACATCCTAATATTTCATTCTTGAAATGGCATAGGAATATAAACTATCCTTTCACCCTATAATAAAAGTGTTTGTATCTGTCTATCTTCACCACGGCTCCAAGTCCATGAAACATAGACATCCAAATCTTGGCAAAGACATTAACGGGACCCTGAAGATTTGCACTTCAGCATATTTTTTAAAATATGATTTATTAATTTTAATTAATTAATATGTCTGTAGTGGACACACAACAGAATTAAAAGTACCTGAACAACAATAACAACTTACTTTCTTTGTTTTAGAGCTCTGCACAATCAAATTATTTTTGACCAAAGATAGGCTGCTTCAACAGTGATAACTCAGCCATTTATTAGATCTTCTTATGTACATGTGGTGGAGCAATAATTACATGCACATAAATGACTGAATTTCTCAATTCACTGAAAATCTGTCCTGTGTCCAAGCAGCCCCGTTATACCTAATTATTCTTTGGTCTTTTAACTTTGCTTCAAAGTCTATTGATTTCCAAAAGGTCCATCCAGAATCTTGACCTTGTGGGATACACTCTTTGGCAGTCATAAGTTTATAAGTGGCACAGTAGGGAGAAAAGACTGTAACTGAGAATATGAGGGTTCTTTGTGTGCTCATACAATGAATTTGTGTTTGAATTGTTGTTCAGTCTTTCAGTAGTCTCCAAGATTTCTGGTTGCTTCTTGGCATGTCAAAGCTGTACTATGTCTCTATCTTGCAAGTTCTTTTTGTTTCTGCAAGTGTCAATATCAGATTTCTGCCATCTTGAAAGATCAATTTGTTAGTTCAGGATCATAAAGAACTGCTGGCCCAACTCACCGGCCTGCCGAGGACTCCACTGCTGGCACAGCTGGTTTTGGGGCCAGCCCCTCCCTGCCCGGGAGGAACAAAGAACTGCTGGCCCAACTCACCGGCCCACCGAAGACTCCACTGCTGGCACAGCTGGTTTTGGGGCCAGCCCCTTCCTGCCCGGGAGGGATAAAGAACTGCTGGCCCAACTCACCGGCCTGCCGAGGACTCCACTACTGGCACAGCTGTTTTTGGGGCCAGCCCCTCCCTGCCCTGGAGGGATAAAGAACTGCTGGCCCAACTCACCAGCCTGCCAAGGACTCCACTGCCGGCACAGCTATTTTGGGGCCAGCCCCTCCCTGCCCTGGAGGGATAAAGAACTGCTGGCCCAACTCACCGGTCCGCTGAGGACTCCACTGCCGGCACAGCTGTATTTGGGGCCAGCCCCTCCCTGCCCTGGAGGGATAAAGAACTGCTGGCCCAACTCACCGGCCCACCGAGGACTCCACTGCCAGCACAACGGTTTTTGGGGCCAGCCCCTCCCTGCCTGGGAGGGATAAAGAACTGCTGGCCCAACTCACCAGCCTGCCGAGGATTCCACTGCCAGCACAGCTGTTTTTGGGGCCATCCCCTCCCTGCCCGGGAGGTATAAATAAATTTCACCGGCTGGGGATTCGAGGCAGCTGCCACTGCGGTCGACATCTCTTTTCTTCCCAGCCTTGTTAAGGGGGAGGGGTCAAAAGGATGCCCACAACCATGGGCTGAAGGACTTCTTCCATGTTTTCGGACTCAGTGAGTGGGTTTAGGTTGTGTTGCTTTATAATGATGTGATTTTTGTATTTGTAAGTTGAACAATTAATTGTATTATTGACTTGACTTGATTTTTTGTAAAGTTTATTGTGACTTGTATTATTTATGGTATTTTGCACTGTTATTTCTGTATGTTGTTGTATTTCCCCTCCCCCTCCCCTTCCCCCGTACTTATTATTTGCTTTGTATTTATTTGATTGTTTTGTAAACCGTTTTGAGTGTTCAACAGACTAGTAAAGCGGTATATAAGCAAACTAGATAAATAAATAAATAAATGTATAAGGCACAATTTAGTTGGATCTGCCTATTTTATAACAGCTTCGCCTTTTTCATCATCTTGCTCACAGCCTGAAATGTTTCTAATGTTGTTGCAATCTCCAACTAGAAAGTGTTTTTTTTCCTTTCATATTAGACAGCTTCTTGAAAATGAATAGTAATATTAAGTGGTTTATAAATCAATGTTACTATACACAAAGCCAGTTCAACCATCAAGATTGCTCTACTGCAGGAGTTCTCAAACTATAGCCCGTGGGCCAGCCCCGGCCCATGGTGCCATTTCATGTGGCCCACGATGCCACTGTTGCCACCAGAAGTGGACGTGTTTATGATAGCCGTAAATGCACCCCCGGCTGTTGTAAATGTGTTTATGACAGCCATGGATGCATTTTAAAGCACTTACGATGGGCGAAACACCAGCTGTCTGAGGTGGCATAGTCCGCCCGCGGTTTAAAAAGGTTGAGAACCCCTGCTCTACTGCTTTAATATTTAGGACTTGAGAGCTGTGTAGAAAACGTTCCTCAATTTTAGCCATCGTCTCTAGGACAAGGGTCCCAGTCTGTGGCACTGAGCTCTTTCTCACTTATTTACCTTAGAATGTTTAGTTCTAATCTAAATTGGCAGGTTATTAATTTTGTTACATTTTGTTATAAGAGGTGGCCCTCTTTAGGCATTGAATACTCATATTCCAGAAGGTTAAATACTCATATGTGACCCTCATATCCTAGAAGGTTAGGACAGATTGTCCATGAAGTTGATGGGTTTGGTGCTGTATTACTTTATTTTGTTCATTATTTGGTAGCACCCCTCACCATACATCTGGAGATGCCAAGCCAGACAAATAATATATTTTTTCATCCACTTGTTAGATATAATTTATATCAATGGCATAGCAAATTCTGCTGAGGAGTATCACAGGGACAAAGTTGTTGTTTGTGCCAGTTTCCTAAGTTTTTAGCATTTTGTAGGTATTATCTAAGAATGAACATATATGTATTAAAAACAAAGCCATAGTTTTCAGTAAAAAGACAAACTGTAACTACATCAAAATTTGTTTGTATAATATTAAGATATATTAAACTCTTACATTAGTTATTTCGTCTTCGCCACAAGGCTTGAATCCGCGGGGAGGCCACGGAAGGGACATTTCTTTTCCTCAGCTGGACTGGTTTCTTCCCTTGGCCCCATTATGGACTTGTGAGTCAGGGGCAACGTTCATTGATGTTTTTTGTATTTAATATTATATTTTTTCTTGATTTGTAATTTTGTAACTCGATGATATTATTGTATTATTATTATTGTTGTATTATTGACTGTATTGAGTTATATTTACTTGTGTTACTGTATTATTGTGATTGTGTACACTGCTTTGAGTCACCTGCTGGGTCGAGTAAAGCGGTATAGAAATTAAACATGAAATGAAAATGAAATGAAAAATTTCAACATTGGTAGTATTTTGAAAATTTAAAAACAGTCCTTTTACCATATGCACAATCTAAATAAACCACTTTTTACAATCTCCATTCTTTTATAAATGGACCATTTGAGAAATTTTTATTAAGTGTATGAACTCCACCTTCACTCTCATGTTTCCATTACACCACTTCGATTTTTTGGTGTCGTGGTCTCCAATAATTTTAAACTTTACTATGGCACAGGAAAAAAAAAGTTGGAAATTGGTCCTCCAATACTCCTCTATAATTGATGACTAACATTCCCACACCCAAATGTATCAGAATAAAGCATGGCATTCACATTATGACTAAACATTATATGTAAAACTGGAGCACCAATATTAGCCAACAAAATTAAATCTTCTCTGTCGCTAATAATGAACAAGTAGCAAAAAGGTATTCCTTTCAGAAGATTTATCAGTGAGAATATTTATGATGATTTATGATTTTATGTTCCCTACAGAAAAGCTTAATTTTCCTGGCTTGTTCCTGTGACTTTGAAAAAGCCTGTGCTTTGATGGCACTGTGCCCCTTCAAGGGCTAAGGTTCTCTATCCAACAGAGAGAAATAATGCAAAAATGCAGATGTTGCACTGCAATTACTAACCCAAGGTTCAGATAGTAGGCAAGGTTTCCAGTTCCAGCCGTGCATTTTATGTCCTAAATTAGGCATCTCAAACCCATGAGCAAGCTTTGAGCTTGATAACTTACACATAAAATTTCCACCTTTTACTCTTTCTACAGTAATTCAGTCCAAATGCAGCCAATATTTCCAGTACTAAAATCTACTTTCCATATGATTAAATACTGTCAGTATTTAATTTTGCATTTATAAGCCTTTATGTTACAGTAAATACTTCAAAATGATATGTTATTATAATTGACTAGGCCTTAAAAAAGGGAGGAAAAGTTCAATTTCAATTTAATGGTTTTAGGTCTTAGGTCTCTCCTCTCCTCTATAGTACAGCTTAAATTCCAACATTATGAAAATGCACAGGGAATAGTGCTGGAAACACTTTGCATTCATGGTTGTTTGCTCTTCCAGTCCTTCCTATTTGCAGGAATTCAAATATGTTTGATGGTGGGATGCTCCTGTTTCATGCTGGGCAGCCCCCATATTTGCTCAGTTTAAAGTGCTTATACATAGATGTGGCTAAGAAAAAAGAATAAAAAGGAAAAAGACAGCACTTCTCTGAGAGCTGCATTTAAAAATAACATTTAATAATAAAACAACTGACTTCAGAGAAATCTGGGCAAATTTATAAACTATGTATTACTGAAAGGAAAAGGAGTAAGGCAAGGACAAGATCTTTATCTTTTTGGAATGGGGGATACATTTATAAATAAAATGTATTGATTTAGAGGGTAGTTAAATGAAGGTCTGTAATGTCCCACTGGTGGTGGGTACACGTAATATTATTATATAAGTTTATTTTTTAAAAAATGTATTTTTATATACTTGCATTTATAAGATGTTTTCTTTTGTTTCTTTTAGATTTTTTTTTTAAAAAGCATTTAAGATGCATTCTCAACAGGTCTTCATTACAACGGAAGAATTAAAAACAACAGCTTTTGATTCAACTTTTCATTTCAAAGAAAAGTATACAAGACGTGATCTTAGAAGCTAGGAAATTGAGCATTATAGATAAGTAATATCAATGTCTTGACCTAAGTCCCAGCTGTAAGTAAGGTAGTAGAGCCGGCCGAGCAGAAGAGAGGCCAGCCAGCACCGCCGCCGAACCACCCCCAGCCGGGGGGTAAGGAGGAGAGCCGGCCGATCAGAAGAGGGACCAGCCAGTGCCGCCGTCGGACAACCACCCCCAGCCGGGGGGTGAGGAGGAGAGCCGGCCGAGCAGAAGAGGGACCAGCCAGCGCCGCCGCCAGACAACCACCCCCAGCCGGGGGGTGAGGATGAGAGCCGGCTGAGCGGAAGAGGGGCCAGCCAGCGCCACCGACGGACAACCACCCCCAGCCGGGGGGTGAAGAGGAGGAGAGTCGGCCGAGCGGCAGAAAGGCCAGCCATCGCCGTGAGGCTTCCAGCTGGGAGTACCCACCACCTACAGGCTCCAGCCGAGCTCCAAAGGAGAGGACCAAATTGGCAGAAGGGAAGAGAGCAGAGGAGGAAAAGCAGGGGGCGAGACTCAGAGCCCCATGCAAAGGATAAGTAGCTGAATGCAAAAAATGTAGAAGACTTAATATAGCAACTCACATAGAGAATTTATACTGACTTAATATAGAAACTGACATAGAGACTGTGTTTTAAAGTGTGATAATATGTTGTCTAAAATGTTTTAAATGTTTTAAACTTTTAAAACTGTGAAAAATGGCGTAGACACAGGCAAACCACGCCAAAAAACTTGCCAAGAGAACCCTATTGACCAAAACAAAAGGCAAAACAAGGGAGCAGTTTAGATGATACAGGATGCTTAACACCACAGAGTGGAGGAAGGGGAGGGACAGGAAAGGGGGAGGGGAAATGCAATGTTGCAAGGAACAATACTGCATAGGGACATGGAATGTGAGCTCAATGAACCAAGGTAAAGTGGAAGTGGTAAAATATGAGATGGAAAGAATAAGCATTGACATCCTGGGAATCAGTGAGCTAAAATGGACAGGGATGGGTGAATTCATTGATGGAAACCATCATATCTACTATTGGGGACAAGAAAACCTTAGAAGAAATGGAGTAGCCATAATTGTCAATAAAAGAGTGAGAAAAGCAGTAATGGGATACAACCTTAAAAATGACAGAATGATGTCAGTCAGATTTCAAGGTAAACCTTTCAACATCACTGTGATCCAAATATACGCACCAACCACTGGTGCAGATGAAGCCACAGTGGACCAGTTCTATGAGGACCTAGAACACCTCATAGAACAGACACCAAGAAATGATGTCCAAATTATATTAGGAGATTGGAATGCCAAAGAAGGAAATCAAAAAGTGGAGGGAATAACAGGCAAGTTTGGTATTGGAACGCAGAATGAAGCAGGGCAAAGATTGATAGAGTTCTGCCAAGAGAACGCACTGATCATAGCAAACACGCTCTTCCAGCAACACAAGAGGCGACTTTACACATGGACATCACCAGATGGCCAACAGCGAAACCAGATTGACTACATACTCTGCAGCCAAAGATGGAGAACCTCCATACAGTCAGCAAAAACAAGACCTGGAGCAGACTGTGGCTCAGATCACAACCTACTGATTGCAAAATTCAGGCTTAGACTACAGAAAATAGGGAAAACAAGGAGACCAGACAGATATCACCTAGACAGCATCTCTAAAGAATACACGGTGGAGGTGATGAACAGATTCAATGGCTTAGACTCGGTAGACAGAGTGCCAGAAGAATTGTGGACGGAGGTGAGGGACATCATGCAGGAAGCAGCAAAGAAAACCATACCAAAGGAGAGGAGGCGTAAGAAAGCAAAGTGGTTATCTAATGAGGCTCTTGAAATAGCAGAGGAAAGAAGGAACGCAAAAGTAAAAGGAGAAAGGAAAAAATACAATCAGTTGAACACAGAATTTAAAAAAAAAGCAAGGAGAGAATTCTTGATCACAAAGTCCCCTGGACAGCAAGGAGAACAAATAGGTCAATCTTAGAAGAAATCAACCCTGACTGCTCATTAGAAGGTCTAATAGTAAAGATGAGGCTAAAGTACTTTGGGCATCAAATGAGAAGGGAGGACTCACTTGAGAAGGCCGTGATGTTGGGAAAGGTGGAGGGCAAAAGAAGAAGGGGGAGGTCAAAGATGAGATGACTAGATGGTATTGTTGACGCAGTGGGCACAGAGCTGGGAGGGTTGAGGGGGATGGTGGAAGACAGGGGCACCTGGAGGAAAATGGTCCATGGGGTCGCAGAGGGTTGGAGTCGACTGTGCGACTGAACAACAACAAAAAAAAATCAATGAAAACAAAACACATGTAAAAATCACACTGAATGTTTAATACCTGACAAAAAAATCTGTTTGATAGGCATGACATCATTTTCTCTGTGACTGGAGTTTTTTTTTAAACCATTTGAATGAGCCAGCTTTCAAAATATAGTTGTAATCTTGCAATTCAGTTTCCTGGGGACAGAAAGATTATGAACATTTTATTCCAGTTCTGTAGAGGAAGAGAAGACAATCTGACTATGTAAAATGTCAGATCCAACCCTTATGCCCAGGTGTCTAAATCTGGCAGAATAACATGTTCCTCAACATCAGGGGTGGCCAAACTACAGCCCCAGCCCATGGCGCCAAATTATCCAGCCTGCATCGCCCCTGCCACTACTGAAAGCGGAAGTAAATGACCTGCACATGTGCAAACACTGCCATAAATTCACCTAGGGCTGTCGTAAACGCATGTACGACAGCCACGGACATGTTATACGGTGGGAGGAACCACATTACAGTGGTCCATGTGACCGTCCCACAGCATGAAAAGTTTGGGAACCCTGTTCAATATGCTTATTATGGAAAACACAGCAGTATTTCTGCTCATTCAAAAATCAGAGCAGAGAATAGTGATTAAATCAAGTGTTTCATATTTCTCTTAAGGCTAATACTGAGAACTTTGAATGCGATAGTACCATTTTTTTGTTCACAATTCATCGTCATATTAGGCCAATTCTTGATCTACTGTTTCAAAGAGTTACAGTGATACCTCATACAACATCCAAACTTGGTTCCACAAGTTTGGACTTTATACAGATTTTGTCTTTGTATGAGGCATTTCCTTATACCATTCCTCAATTTTTATATTGACTTCATTTTTCCATTTTCTCGCAATACACATTCTACCCGTTGTCAGCATTATTTCTAATAACGCTTTTTTTATCTTTGCTTAAGTTTATATCTTCCACATCTGTCAGCATTATGGTATTTGAACCCAGTTTGATTTTTGTTCCCATAATTTCATTTATTTCGTTCTTAATTCCTTCCCAAAAATTCTTTACCACTCTACAATTCCACCACATATGCTCGTATGTACCCAATGCAGTCTTACAACGCCAACACATTTTATCATTCTTTTTATTTATCTGATGTAATCTCACTGGGGTCAAATACCATCTCCACAACATTTTATAATTGTGCTCCTTTACTCTTACCGACAGAGTTCTCATAATTCTTTTCTTCCATTTATTTTTCCAATTTTGATCCTCTATCTTTATCCCTAGATCCTGTTCCCATCTTACTTTCAATTCCTCCTGTGGATTACCTTCCTTGTTTATCATTATATATATTTTGCTCCCCAGCCCCTTTGTTCCTCTTTGTCCCTTTCTTATTTTTAGAACTAGTTCTTCAAATTCAGTCCTCTCTCTTTCTAATCCAGCTTCATTCAAAAATTTACAATTCCACTTATTTACCATCCCTATCTGAAGCCAATTCAATTTCATTTGTAAATACAAAGTTGTTTTTCTCTCATTATCTCTACAGGCCCGTATCCAGTCTTTCAGCAGGAAAACTTCATTTTTATCTAATACTTCTTTAATCCTTTTATTAATTTTTATTGGAAAATCTGCAATATCCTCCAATTCAATAATGGGAGAAGTATCTGGTACCAACACCTTCCTCACTTTTTTCCATATTCCTAATGTTGTCCTCATCATTTTATTTTTAATATCTACTTTCCCAATGCCACTTCCTAAAAAAACTATTTTTCCCATATAACTAAGTTCTTTCATTTCTTAACCACTGAAAAGTTTGAAGTGGTAGGTATGTTAGTCTGTGTAAGCATATCTGAGAGTAAATAAAACAGAACAGCAAAAAAAGACAAAAAACATTGTGACACCTTTAAATACAGGAGGTGCCACAACATTTAAGGTGCCACAACATTATTTTTAATCTTTTTAAATTTAATTTAATTTAATTTTTCTATTTATTCGCCGCCCTCTCAGGCGAGCCCGACTCAGGGTGGCTTACATAATCTAAAAGACCCTACACAGTAAAAGCAGTGAAAAAACCCACCCACATTAAAATCCCACATTATAGTCTACATTAAAATCCCACATCAAAATCCCACCCATCCAAGAAGCAGAGAGAGGGTGTATCTTATGGTAAAAGCCAGCGGGCAGGAGCCACATTGCCCTCAGGGCCCCACACCTGCCCCACCAGCCAGGTTTTAAGACCTTCCCTGAAGGGCAGCAACTCCGTCTGTAACTGTAGCTCTATTGGCAGGAGGTTCCAGAGGGCCAGTGCAGACACGGAGAAGGCTCTTTTTCTCGTGCCAAATAGGTGCCTGGCTGATGGAACAATTAGGGAGCCCCTCTGGTCCGCTCTAGTTGGACGGACAGACATTGTTAGGATGATGTGGTTTCTTAGGTATCCTGCCCCACTGTTTTATTTACTCTCAGATCTCAATAGTTTGTCACATAAAAAACTAAGTAATCTATTTATCAGTCGCTTCTTCCTGTAATAGACTAGTTCTCATCAAAAAACACGCTCTGGTCACCTCTAGACTAGATTACTGTAATGCGCTCTACATGGGGCTGCCCTTGACGGCAATTTGGAGGCTGCAGCTGGTCCAGAAAGTGGCTGTCCAGGTGGTGATGGGGTGCGGGCCACTGCTCCAGGAGCTGCACTGGTTGCCAGTTTGCCTCCGGGTGCAATTCAAGATGCTGGTGATGACCTTTAAAGCCCTACATGACAGTGGGCCAGGATACCTAAGAGACCGCATCACCCCAAGAACGTCTGTCCATCCAACCAGAGTGGACCGGAGGGGCTCTCTAACTGTACCATCGGCTAGAGGGGCTCATCTCTCTAGCACAAAGAAGAAGGCCTTCTCCGTGTCCGCTCCAGCCCTATGCAACCTCAGCCGACAGAGTTATGGCTGCAGACAGAATTGCTGCCCATTAGGAAAGAACTTATAACCTGGCTGGCAGGGCAGGTGTGGGGCACTGATGGATAGGTGGTCCCCGCTCGTTCACTCGTTTAAACTATCCCTTTTTTGCAGATGGGGTGGGTGGGTTTTTAATGGGGTTTTTAAATGATTGTTTAGTATGGAGGTTTTTTATGTTTTTTATGTCTGGTTGTAAGCTGTCCAGAGTCACTCCGGCAAGGGGGAGGCAATACAAATTTTAAAACGAAATAAATAAATAAATAAAATTTCAATTCAATGGTGGTATCTGGAAAATTGAGACATTTTAACCACAGAGCTATTTTGAGCTTATGTGACATATATACTACTGAAATGCTGTCCATATTGTTAGCAGGTAGCTCTGAAACCACAGGGAATAGTGTTGCTGTTGAAAATGTTATTAGATTTCTGCATATTGAGAATAGATCCATCTAAACGAAAGAAAGTAACACAATAGCATACCCGTCAAGCACGGCTCCGGAAAATACGGGACCTGCACAGAACCCTTCTGCGCAGAACCAATCTACGCATGTGCAGCGCATACGCAATAACTATTTTCCCCACCAGTCAAATTACGGGATGGCGGAGGGAAAGTGGAGGAAGCGGCATGGAAATACGGGAAATCCCGGCCAAACCGGGATACTTGACAGGTATGTGCAATAGTTAGCCATTACCACACTTTTCATAGCATACACTGACACTCAGTACTAAAGGTAACTTTGTGTGTAAAGGTTTGTCTAGTTCAGCCATTATATTTTATCACAACTACATTAAAACTGAGAATTCAAATAGTCTATCCCAGGGGTGGCCAAACTACGGCCTGTGGCCGGATTGCTGCCAATGCCAGAAGTGCTCCGACATCATTGGAAATGCCAAAATTGGTGCTTTTTTCCACCAGAACATGGCAAAAAATTTTTTTAAAGGGCATGAAAATACTCCCTCAATGCTCCCTCTTCCAAGGGAAGCATTTGAGGAGGGGAAAACACCCAGAAATGCGACACAATTTCACAGCCGCTGCCACTACTGCCAGGAGGAACTATGTGACCGGCCCACACAGCTGACTGCCGGGGCGTAGTCAGGCCCCGGCAGGAAAAGTTTGGGTTCCCCTGGTCTACCCATTCAAAAACTAAGGCCATGGAAGAACAGTGGTCCTTAAGAAAAAAACGTATGGAATAAGAAAACTAACCAGCCTGAAGATCTGGTATGTTTTCTCTTTTGTTTTTAATCTCCAGGCTTTTCCTCCTCATTCAGATAAGACTGCATTTCCAATAGCCCTAGATTCACTGATACATCCAGTGTCTGAAAATGTGCACCTTTTAAGCTAGGTATTTGCTTTTATCTACACTAAGTTACACAGGGGCATTCGCTAGGCGCAGTGTTTCCCAACCTTTGGTTTTTGGATTTCAATTCCCAGAAGCCTAAGTCAATTCCCCAATGCACTGATCAGCCAATGTACTGACTTAGGCTTCTGGGAACTGAAGTCCACCAGGTTTCCACAGAACATAGTTTGGGGTTCTATTCTAAACCCATCAGCATTACTTAAGGAAACTACTGAATGGCATCCTGAGGATTTTAAGATGGATTCCAATAATAATGTAGGGAGGAAAACAGAGCTACAAGATTAGAATAACCTCAAAAGCAGCCCCTTGATTTTAATCTTACAAACAATGGATACCACATTCAGTGAGTCAGGACTGCACACCAAGCACAAATACCATTTTTAAAATACAATTTCAAGGCTGGTGTTCACATGTAGTACTCTGTGACATGCCAATAGATGAAAGAGTTATCATCAACATGTAGTGGGCAGTCACAGAGATTTTATTCCACAACTGTACACCTCCTTGCTCCTTCTCAAGAAATAAACATAGCAAATCAAGAAAATAGTTTCGGGGAAAACAAAAAAAATATAGATAATTAAAAATAATGCTAATCTATCCACACAGTTTTTAATAGGCTGCAGAATCCTATGGTTTCGCAGTACAGAGTTTATTTTGAGAGAAAGTGATATGCGGAGTTCATATAGTCTTGGTCATAGATAAGTTGTAAAGAAATTGATCTGTAACCTCTATATTTTTATCACTAGTTTTAAAAATCATAAAATCTAGGTTTATTCTGCATTTCTAACTGAAGAATGAAATACAAGTTTAATATATTAAAGCTAGCCTCAAGTGTTTCAGATTTCCATAAAGATCTCTGTGTCTAAATTAGTGTGATCTTTTCCAACACTTATTTCTGAAAAGAAATAAAAAGGTGTTCAAATACTTGCATTCAAAAGGCCTTTTGAAAAAGAAAAAGTTGCTATCACAGTATGAAGAAGTCTTTGATAATTAGCCATTTAAAAAAACAGGAATCTAACCTGCTAATGAGCACAATAATTTTTAAAACATCTGATTAAAACAGAAGAAATAGATTATGCTAATGAGTTTTGTCCAAGACTTTACCTAGTTACCTCTTCTATAGATCTTTTTGAATCAAATATTAATTATATTGTAATGAAAGCACAAAGTCTAGACTAATTGAGTTTGTGAGTCATGTACCTAGAAGGGAAACTTTTTTGTGAGGGCAAAGTGAATGATCCCAACAACGAACTAAAATGAGTACATTTAAGTTTCACCTTCAGCTCTTTCCAACATCCTTTAGAAGTCAAAAGAGAAGTCCTATGACTGGTTTTTCTTCACCAGCTGTATTAGTCTTACTATTATTTTTCTTTTGACATCAATATATTATTTGAAAGAAATGCACTAGTTAGGTGGCAGTTAGCCACTTCATTTGGAAAACAAAACACTCCGAGATGAGAAGTCATAACTTTACATGATTCCAAAACATGTTTGCCTTTTCTTCAGAATTAAAAAACCAACAGCAATCCTAGGTTGTGGTCACTTTAGTGCAACTGAAAAAGTGCCAAGAAGTTTTTGAACTATGCAAAGAGATAAAAGGGGGAGGGGGGACCTATCACTATGCTCTCCAGCCAGTATCCAAATAGGAAGCAGGTTTTGTTTGTAGCACATCAACATCAAGTATAGCACAGTATCTCTCCCCACAGAGGCAAATGGAAGCCACTCATAGGAGCATGGGATCATTTTAATGCACACAACATCCCCACCTAATTTTCATCTGTTTCTGTGGTCATGTGGCAAGCATGACTAGACACCGGAGTGCACAGAATGCTGTTTACCTTCCCACCGAAGTGGTACTTTTCTTGAAACTTCTTGCTTTCAAACTGCTAGGATGACAGGAGCTTACTCTGTCATGCAGCACTCAGGTCTCAAACTGCTGATCTGCCAACCTTCCAGTCGTAAAGTTCAGTGTCTTAACCACTATGCCACCACAGTCCCAAATCTGACTCTACCTTCCAGTAAAATAAAATCCAATTCCTTTAAAAGGGGGGTGGACCACCCTGTGCAAAAGCCTGATGATTAATTCACTACAAGTGTCATCTTCTACCATCAACACTCTATGCTCCTCCTTCTCACTACTCTTTATATGACTTTACACATCCAGTTCTGAATGCCTTACAACTCTCTAACTATCAAACTCTTTTTCCCCAAAGCCTATGTTGACAGTGTGTTTCTTAGTCTAAGTACTTCATTTACTAAACACCTTCTCTTCCATTCCTTTTGCGAACCATCTCTGCCCCTTTTCTCCAACCTAAGCCTCTGGGCCATGTCAATTTTACATTCTGCAATGGCATCTAGCATTGTACGCTGAAGTAGGTGCATTTCAAGCTATCCATATACAAACATTGGTACTTGGAAAACATCTATGACATTAAACATTTGATATTCACCTGTGGGTTCATGGTGCACAAATGACCTAGACCTGGTACTCTCTCCTTCCAATTCTGCACAGAATCAAGAAAATATTTCAGTAGCATAGTCTGCCCAGAGAACCATCACAGCAGGAAATGCCCAACATGCTGAAATCCCATCATGGATTTTAAGGGATATCATGAAGAGAAGAAACTAATTAAAGTTGAAATATCCTGAATATAATCTTTATCTGTTGACTCAGCTCAAGAGATTAAATCCCTATATACTTGGTTATATGAGAGAAAGAGAGAGAGAGATTAGTGATCCCTTCCCAGCTGTTGAGGAGCAATACCTGAATATAGATTTCTTATGGGAGTCCATAAGAGAAGACAAAACATGTGATTGGAATGATGTCAGTTCCCCAAAGACACCATCTCATACTTATACAGAAAGAAAGACATCTCCATACCTTTATATGTATACACAGGAGGAAATATAATGGAGTGATGCCTTTATTAATGCCCAAAGCACAGGAATAATGGACTACAACAGTTCATCTCTGAAATAAGACAGAGCTGGAATATGGGATGCTGATGCATATTTCTAATGTTATTAAATGAATATGCTCATTTCACTAATAGAACACCTCTAGCCCTCCTTTTATCAAACACTGACAAACAGAAATACCAATGTATCCAAGTATGGCTTGCATGGCATTTTGTTAATGCCAATTGTCATAATGTTACATTCCAAAAGGTAGAAAAACAGGATCTTTTGAAAACTAAAATAAAATGGCTGGTTTGAATTTTTAAAAATGTAGCAGCACAAGAGACGTTTATGATGTAAAGTACTGAAATCCAGTAAAGACACCTGATAAAGCATAACAAGTTAGGAGGTATCTACTCACAGGTGCTACAGATCCTACCTGTAGAAATTAATTTCTGACCCATTTAAATTGGGTTTTTTTTGGGGGGGGGAGAAAGAGAACACTGCTACTGTAGAAGAATTAGTCCTATAATCATAAGGACTAATATAACCAATATAAATTGTGAATAAATTCTGTTTGCTTTCTGTCTTTTGGGAGATACTTGTCATAGTTGTAGACTTACATTCGCAGTTACAGTAAAACCCCGACTTACGCATGCCTCAAGTTATGTAAAATTCAAGTTACGCAATGATTTTGTGTTAAAACCATGTCCCGATTTATGTAAATGACCTGATTTACATAATGCGATTTCCTATGGGTTTGCTTCGATTTATGTAAAAGTTCATTTTTACTATGGGTTTGCTTCGAGTTACGTAAAAGTTCATTTTTACTATGGGTTTGCTTCAAGTTACGAAAAAACCGATTTATGTAAAAGCCTATGGAACGGACTTTTTACATAAGTCCAGGTTTTACTGTACTTCCATTTGGGTTCCTTCCTAGCAGGTAAACATACATGCTCCAGTTTTGTATCCTATCCAGAGTGCTGCAATATTCTCTACATGTTTCTGGCTTTAGAAAGTGTCAGAATATCCAACAGGTCCAATGTACCGTGGGCAGGCTTTGGAACTAATACCAGTTAACAAGAACAGGAATGCAGTCCAATTCAATACAAAGTCTGTACTGGTTTTAGAAGCAGTTCTACATAAAGCATATGGTAGTAGTCTAAGCAGGGTGCAAGTGGGATACATGTGACTCTGGATTGATTTGCCTTCAAGATAAGGAAGCAAAAAGCAGGCTTCAAATCAGCCATAGCTGCTATAGCTACTCTGTCCACCAATGCCACTGCCCCTCCATAACTAGGCAAACATCTATGCAGTGCATATGATTGTCCAAGTGGGGTGGAGTGGCATTCAGCTGCCTTCCTATCATTACATAGACAAAGTCTACAAACCACTCATTTTTGCATCAGAAAACCCTAACATATTAAACTGCATATGTGAGTGTTAACATTACATTTTGAATGAGGTTTGGGATATATACAAAACTGTAAATTTATTTATTATATTTGTACCCCACCCATCTAGGGGATTTCCCTACTCTAGGTGGCAAAAGCAACTCCTTGTCAGCATACCACCACCTACTTTTTTTTGTAGTTTTTGAAGGTCCAATGTGAGAAGACACCATTATCAAAGAGAGTTGAGCAGAACACTGACAGTAAACGGTAAAAGTAAAGGTCACCCTTGCTCGAAAGCCAGTCACATCCGACTCTAGGGTTCAGTGCTCAACTCTATAGCCGAAGAGCCAGCACTGTCTGCTTCTGCAGACGTTTCTGTGGTCATGTGGCAGGCATGACTAGACACCGGAGCGCATGGAACACTGTTTACCTTCCCACCAAAGTGGTCCCTATATATCTACTTACAATTTCTTGTTTTTGAACTGCTAGGTTGGCAGGCGCTGGGACAAAGACGGGAGCTCATTCCGTCCTGCAGTATTCGCACTGACAACTCATCTATAAATATATGGATTTTCATGTTTCTGTATAATTTGGTGAATCACATATTTCAAGAAAGATGGAAAACTGTGTAGAAAGCCAGTTATTAAGCATACATCTGGCAAGTGTAGGGACAAAGGTGCCGGACTTTTACACAGCAGCAACAACAACAACAACATTAGTGAGGTAATATGCACGAAGTATATTTTGCTATGATAGCCTGGCTGCTTTCCCTCTGGTCCTATGACTCCTAAAAGCTTCAACAACTTCAGTTGCAGGTAGCAAGACAACCTCTTTTTATCCCATACAATGTCACCAGAGCTGGAAAACCAGCAACCCTAGAAAGTGCTTTGGCTGTCATATTTGTCACTTAAATGTCAGATGTGTGCACATGCTCCAAGTCAAAATAAAATGGAATCAGCAATAATTCCTCCTCTTAAGGAAAAATATTTGTTAGTAGACTTCAGCATGACAGCCACATTCCACAGTTCAGTGCTCACTACAGACTTGCCACTTGAGGGCAGAAGGAGGGATTAATTGAAATAAAACATGAATATATTAAACAAAATGCACTGCCAGATTTTTTTAAAAAAGAGGCAACACGGATAACAATGTTCCATCTATGGTGTTTTAATGGCAGCATTTTGTTTTTATGAAGTCAGACCCTTAAAAATTAGAAAACAAACTAGATACACTTCATAATTTGAGGTTAAGACTCTAGAACAGAGGTTCCCAACCAGCCTGCAGGCCTAGTCCGGCCCACAGAGCTCATTAATACAGCCATGGTGGCCACCTCAGCACCTCCATGGCGGCGGGAATTACACCATTTTTGCAGCTTCTTGCACAGCTTCCGCTGCTTCCCAGGATGGCAGGAGGCTTTTCGGAGCATTTTTGCTCCATTTAGGGATTTTTTTTCACCGCTTTTCTGCTGCGTTTCGGCAGCTAAACCACGGTGGTTGGGGACTTCCAGTGACGGGCAGAGCTTACATCAGTGCCTGTGTTCACATCACGGAAACAGGAAGTGCCCAACCGCTGTGGTTTAGCTGCCAAACTGCGGCGGAGAAGCGGAGAAAAAAAATCTCCAATGCCACCACCACCACCAAAAACATAAGCAATGGGAGCAACCATGCCTCTGGCCCCGAAAGCTGAGTGTCAGGGGTGGGACTGGCCCATGGTAGGAAAACGCCAGGGACCCCTGCTCTAGAACTAAAGTGGCACCAGAAAGTTTCCTGTCCCAAACTTAGTAACAGAAAGAAAAGCAGCATCTGCACAATGTTAAACAAAAGACTGCATCAATTCAATTTTAACACACACATATACAAATGCATAATTTAAAAAAAATCTGTGCTACTTTTACAAAGGCTGTATTAATTCCTGACATATAGATCCCATACTGGGTTTATCCTAAAAATCAATGGCATATACATGAACGCATGCAGGAGTATTAAAAGAAGCACAATTAACAAGCAGTAATAGGACTGTGTTGAATATCCAAGCCATATGAGAGCTTTACTTCCTAATATTCATACGTACAGCATGGATATTTGCAAGGAGGGTCCCTCATGGAGAGCTGCGTGCACAGAGACTACTGCAACATGTGGAACTCTAAACTACGGGATCCAAACTATGGTAAGGTTTACACAAACAAAGCTGGTTAGAATGAACATGTCTTGGGTCAATCCTACCTGGCATGCACAGTTATCCTATCTGCACTTCTATGCTGGTCGTGTTCCTTACAGTGACACCTTCTCGTATGTTATTTTGTTCCATGGAATTTAATTGGGTATCACTGAGAACTGAGGTAGTCCATCCTCTTTAGCTGCCACACATAAACTTGTGGTTGTGCCCACTCACTCTCCGGAAGGTTCACCAGAATTTGAAAATTGGCTTTTAGGTATGATTCTGAATGGTTGAGTTTATAATCAAAACTGCATAATATTTCTCACAATATTGCCATCAAAATCCACCAAAATGTTCCAAGAACTGTTTATGTTCTTTGAGGAAGGCAAGTCAGAATAAACTAGGAGATAATGCAACTAGGCATAACACAATAAAAGATATTACCTTTGCAATGCATTATTGCTGCCAATTATAAGAATCACTTCAACTTAATTTCAGAAGCACATCCACCCTCAGTTGTAACAGTCTCTTTTTTAAATTTCAGACTGTATTACATTAAGGCAATAACTCACCTTCCAGCTATAATATTGGTCTCCCTTATTGCAAAAATACATTTCATAAATACTTCATTGACAAGTCAAGTTAATTCAGGCTAATTTTATTGTATTTTGGTGCTATCTCACATTTGTGTGCAATTACCTCTATCATTTTATTGCTACGCCCAAAAATAATCGGAGCAATTATTTGAAGGGGGGAAAAGTATATAAATTCTAAGTCACAGTTGCTGGCATTTTTGATAAAACAGCAGCTTTATTTCAGAAAGTGGCAGGGACATCAGATAAATCATGCATCAGTCAAGCATAGCTGACCCCCAAGTGCATTGCACAATATCAGAAGTGCTTCAAAAGAAACTTTCCTGCATCATCCATCATCCTCCATAATACCAAAATAGCTACACCTGAGGAGCCAGGAATAGATAATAATAATATGGAGAAAATCACCCAAGCAATATGAGTAACACTATTAAAAAACACTACCCTTTAAAGTAAAACCACGGGAAGCACTAGCGTCTGCTTGTAAACAAATACGAATATTTCCATAGTCATTTTCAAGATCAAGTCAAACTAACTGTTTTACAGTAACTGGCATTCCAGACAAACACTATTTACAATACTCATATAGTCTTATGCTGAAATAAATATATAAATCTCTATCCCCGTATTTTTAGGTGCATACACAGAAAATAAAGATAAATAGCCTTCACCAATACACAAAGAACTTGGTGGCTGTGAGGGTTTCTTCACACATAATAAAAAGCAGGATACCTATCCCAACATCCATAAAAGAACTACGTAAGATCTTGGGAATGTGGACTGGGCATATGATGCAGTGAAGGTTACCATGCGTGTATCCACCTCATGCCATTCTGAGTCAATTAAATCTGCAAAGCGTAGATGGGGACTGATGGCTGCTGTTAAGGATTAGGAAAGCCTTCTCGGTATCCACCCCGGCCCTATGGAACCTCCTGCCACCAGAATTGCGCCTCCAGGCGGAATTGCCCCCCTTCAGAAAGGCATGAATGCCTCTTTATGGGGAAGAGATTGCCTTTTCCATCATAAAATATTTACAAATGAAACCTAACACCAATTTAAAGGGCTCGGCCAACTACAGGCTGGTCTCAAATATGCCAGTTTTGGCTACGGTAACTGAAAAAGGTGATGATATGGCAGACCCCTCTGGATGACAGATTTCTTGAATATTTTTTATTTGGCTTGCAGCTGGGTTACAGATCTGAGACTGTTCTAATTCCCTGACACACCTTACCCATGCCGTATTGGGTAAGAGCCTTTGCAGCACAGTGGTTAAACTGCTCTACTGCAGCCAAAAATTGCTGGCATTGTGAGTTCGATCCTGACGGGAGCCAAGGTTGACTTGGCCTTCCATCATTCTGAGGTCGGTAAAATTAGTACCTAGCATGTTGGGGACAAAATGTGAATTCCCTTGAGATTGCACTAAGCGCTATGGGGTGGTATATAAGTGTAATTGCTCTTGGTTCTCAGATCTTGAGACATTATCAGCCACAGTATCTTCCTGGATCACATAGCTCAAGCTCTTCATTTGGAGGCACTATGCTGCTGTGATTCCTGATGGAGGGGTGTGTGTGTCATTTTTCAGCACTGTGGGCCTTTGTTTATCAATATCCTTTTAGCTCTATTCTCTCCCACCCCCACCACCATTTTATTCAATATTTATATGAAACTGCTGCAAAAGCTCTGAGGTGAGGTTTCCCTCAAATACTGATGACATCCAGTCCTAATGAACTATGTCATCTAACAATGAGGAAGCAGCTGACACTTTTCAGAGCTGCTAGGTTTTGATAATAGACAAGGCAAATATGAACAGCCTGAAGTTAAACTCTCCTACAATGGACATGCTACTTGTCAGCAGAAAGGCTGGGTCAGACTTGGGGTTCAATCTCTCCTAGAAGAATTCATGCTCTCTCTGAATTAAATAACTATTTTCTACCAGCAGTCATCTGATAAACATCTGTTGGCTGCTTGGCCATAAATATAGCAAGTGGAAAAAGCAACATATCTTATAAAAGAACAGGAGCCAGTTCTGGCCATGTTTATCTATGAGTCTGAGTTGCAACAAGAAGCTTACATAAAAACCTTCCATAGAGTGAATTGGAGACTGAAGAAGGATCAAGGTGTCCTTTGTGTTGAGTCAACAATTGATGGGTGTCCAGGAGATTCTGTTGGTGCAATATATGGCACCGAAGCCACATATAAGTAACTGTAGACAAATGCTAACATCATCCTCACTACTGTATTTCTATCTATTATGTAAGAAGGGAGAGCTGGATGGTGAAAAACGCTGACAGGAAACTAATTTATTTGTTCAAAATATGGTACTGGAAGTGAGGCTTTCATACCTCAGGCATATCATGGAAGGCAAGACTTGCATGGAAAGACAATAATGCTCAAGAAAACTGTAGACAAATGCTAACATCCTCCACACTACTGTATTTCCATTTATTATGTAAGAAGGGACAGCTGGATAGTGGAAAACGCTGACAGGAAACTAATCTGTTTGTTCAAAATATGGGGCTTGAAATGAGGATCTCATACTTCAGGCATATCATGGAAGGCAAGACTTGCTTGAAAAGACAATATGCTGAAGAAAACTGATGCCAGCAGGGGAAAAAAGACTAAAGGCGAAATGGTCGCGCACTCATAGGATCATCAAAAGTCGCAGGTGACCTGATGACAAAAGATTTAAAAACAGGGAAACAACCTAAGTATTTTCAAAACTTTCTGTGGGAAGAAATAAGAATGTATTTATTTATTTATTGTTCACATTTGTATCGCCGCCCCCTCGCCGAAGCAATGTGAGAGAGCCATGATGTGTGCAGATTTAGAATGCATACCAAATTAATAAGACTCTCTAATGTATTGTTTTCTAAGTAGCAACCCACACTGTTGCTTTCATTTTTTATTTCTTCACACACTACATTTTAATGTCTAAGATTAAGGTAAAGGTAAAGGTTTCCCTTGCTCGAAAGCCAGTCGTATCCAACTCTAGGGTGCAGTGCTCATCTCTGTTTCAAAGCCGAAGAGCCAGCATTGTCTGCTTCTGCAGATGTTTCCATGGTCATGTGGCAGGCATGACTAGACACCGGAGCGCACAGAACGCTGTTACCTTCCCACCAAAGTGGTCCCTATTTATCTACTTGCAATTTCTTGCTTTCGAACTGCTAGATTGGCAGGAGCTGGGACAAAGACGGGAGCACATTCCATCCTGCAGTACTCGGGAATCGAACTGCTGACCTATATTTTTAAACCTGCTTCCCACTGTTCTCTTTTTTCCCATTGCACGAAGTTTTTGAAGCTAGTTGGCTAACTCTGAGTTGAGTGCTGCAACCACAGAGTTTGGGAGTTGGATTCTCCACTGTACCTTCTAGGATAAGAGCAAAATTGTATTGTCTTAGTAAAGCTGCACAGGCACAAAGCACCCCTAGAAGAAGGCAATGATAAACCATTTGAGTAACTTTATATCTAGAAAACCCTGGAAAGGGTTGCTGAAAGTCAGAATTAACTTGGTGGCCCAAAATTACTATTAAAGTCTGCAAAGAGAGTGACAGGAAATAAACAAAATAAATAGAAGGGTGTGGAGAAAACAAAGTAACATTGTTGCCTAGATCTATTCAAGGGACTGCGGTGGCATAGTGGCTAAAACGCTGAATTTGATGACTGGAAGGCTGGCAGGTCAGCAATTCAAGACCCGAGTACTGCACGATGGAGTGAGCTCCCGTCTGTGTCCCAGCTCCTGCCAACCTAGCCGTTCAAAAGCAAGATGCTGCAAGTAGATAAACAGGGACCACTTCAGTGGGAAGGTAAACAGCGTTCCGTGCACTCCAGTGTCTAGTCATGCCTGCCACATGTCCACAGAAATGTCTGCAAACGCTCTTTGGCTGTAAACGGAGATGAGAACTGATATGAACGGCTTTCTAGCAAGGGCGACCTATTCATTTGGTGGTGGTGGTGGTGGTGGGAGGTATCTTGAGTTTACACAAAGCTGGTAAAAAGCTGCCCAATAAACCAAGAACCCATCTTCTGGATACAAATGTCATGGTATACTGAATAAGCAGATCCACAGAAGAAAAAGCAAGAGAGAAAGAAATAGAAAGGCAAATGCAAAGGCACCCTGTAAATAAACAACTATAAAATGCAGCCTGCATGCTAAAATATGCTGCACCTCAAATGGGATATCAATTACTTGTATTTACTCACTATGACCTCTAGTTATTTATTGCTACTTAAATTTAATGAAAACTTTTTTTCACAGATATTTTCTACAAAGTTCATGAAAGAGATCATTTATGTCCATTCCTTCCATTTGTAATATTAATTCAACTACAAAGTTGAACAGCTTCACTTTTGTTACTTTAAAAAAGAAGAATATCCGTCTCGTCATAGGCAGGCAAAAACTGCTCAGTTAACCCTAAAAATACAGCAGTGATCAATTAGGTTATGCTCTGTGGAAGATAGATATGTGATGCGGAAAGGTCCACTGCTGCCTGTTACCAACCATGACAGAGCTACTGAGATTTACAATGCAGCATCAATCTTGTCAACCGGATTCTTAACACTGACTGCTGGACACTGGGGAAAGATGCCAACTATGTTATGTGAATTCTTCTGCAGAATTATTACTTTGTGTGTAGACTTAAATGTGCTAGTCTCACAATTACAGCAACAGCAACTTACTTTTTGATGCAGTTGTGATGCCATGTAAGTACAGTTGGCACTCAGCCTATAAAAAAGAAAAACAGATAAACCTATTAAGAAAAAAACAACAGTATGTATTTCATAAACAACAGTATGTATTTCATAAACCATCTTGCTCTCTCTTTTTTTCTTGTGGCATGAAATCACATTAAAAACGCTTTGGATTTTAGAGAGTACAATATGAAACAGTGGATGGGAATTTTCCTTTTCTTGTGAGCAAACAGGAATTTTGAAGTTCAGTAGGTCATCTATCATCTGTAATGAGTCATAATCAACAGGCGACATTATGAGACTTCTCTCATCGCTTGCCCTTTAAAACGGGGATCCACGGGATAAGAGAATAGCTTGAGACACCTCTGAAAGCCTGTAAAAATATTGCTTAAAATATACCATATTCATACCTCAAAAAAACCTTTTTCTTTTTCCCCATATACATATTTGTTTCCTTCCTGATATTAAACAAGATCTACACTGAAAGTAATCTGAGATACAGTATAAGAAAAAGATAAAAGAATAAAAACAAACACAAAGATGTAAATCCAGGAGCTTTTTCTATAAAGCTCTAATTTTGATAATGAGGTTAGTGTGTGCATGTTTGTTTGTTTGTTTGTCTATTTGTTTTGAACTGACAGCAACTAAGAACAGAATTCCTGCATGTTTACACATTTACACGAAACCTAGAAACCATCTGAAGTAATTTCCAAATAAGTACCGTAGGTTCTGGACTGAGATTGTGCTAGATTTATAACATATCAGCCAATCATTTTAGAACTTTTAAAAATTAACTGAATTTGTTTTATCTCAAAAGTGGTAACTTTTTACAATAAGCATAGAGTAAGTACCTGGTAAACAAGTTACAGTACCTGAATTGTCCTACCTAATGGCAACAAACTTTTTATCACTCTTCTCCGTCCTTAAATTTATAATCTCATTCAAAAGATTTCTGTCCACTTCGCATAAAAGTATAAATGACGAACCTACACACCTGGGGACTCTGGATTAAATTTTTTCACTGGAGATTTTTTGCAAAATCAAGACCAAAAATGTTTGGTATAGTAAGGAATGTAAAAGTCAACAGCACAAAGGCCTGAGCCCAAAGACTTCAATAAACACAGAATGTATCAAAAGAAGTCTCATATATGGTGGTGTATCATGTCTTACAACTTGAAAATGTAAGCAATATATGAGTCTTTTTAAAAGTCTGAACAAGTCACTGCAATAGATTCACTTTATTTGCTGGAGGTCTTTTTCTCCTAAGTCAGACACGTGTACAGGGAGTATTCTCAGATCTTAATTAGAGGGGTGGGGATGTTGAAGCTTTAACAAGAAGTGGACTTCTCCCAAGTGTTTTAGTTAAATGTGTGTTAAAAATAAAGAGCTTTGAATGGCCCGAATAGAAAGGATATCCCTTTCAATCATGCTAACCCGATTTCGTACAGGTAGTACAACTAGCCAAGACCTAGATTTCAAAAATAAAATAAGGTGGAGGAAAACATTTAACTTTCAATACTAAGCCTTTTACTTGTGATTGATCAAGCAGGTGTTCTATAAGAACAAAAATTATTTCCAATAATCAATGCTACCATATTTCTATTATCTATCATTTCAAGTACTATTAAAAATACCTGTGCTTCTCTTAACTATCCATAACTATCTTTTCCTCTCAATCTACTAAGAAGGAGTCTTTGTTCGTCACTAGCTCTTCATCAGACCAAGTCTACTTTTAAAAACTTTGCTTTAGCTGACAGCTAAATTAAAAGGTCAAAAACTACTTTGAGACAAGAACACCATAATGTTGTCATCTAGAGGTTGCCAACCTTTTTAAGTTGGGCCGGGTCACGCTCCCTCAGACAGTTGAGGGGGCCAGACTGGTGGTCCCACCACCATTTACGACAGCTGTAAACACATCTGCAGCTGATTCCAGTGGTGGCGGTGGCTGGAGTGAGGGCAAGGGCCAGATTATTTGGCACCATGGGCCGGATCCGGCCCATGGGCTGTAGGCTGCCCACCCCTGTTGTAGTCTAACCATTTAGAACAGGTAGAAATGTCTTTTTATCTCCATAGTAAAATCAGCAATTCTTTTTATTCTGCAACAGCGTAAATTGTCCAGCCCTTCTTCCTTATTTCATTAACACAAGTTTATCATTCTACTCCTTCCTTCCTTCTTTCCTTCCTTCCCTTTCTTTCTCCCTTCCTTCCTCTCTCTCTATTTTGTTATGCACTGCTGTCAGATTATCAAAGATTATGAAGTTACAACAGCATGGCATAACTGAGCGACAGTATTTTAACTTCAAAGTGACCTCACTCTTCATAAGCAGCTTATTATGGTTTAACACATTTCTTAAGACTATTTTTCTCTGGAACGAAGTGAAGATATTCAGCAGCAATTAAAAAAATGGAACAGAAGCAATGCAAACAACATACTTCAGAAATACTAAATACACTCAACCATCCCCACAATAAAAAGCCGTCGGAAATAATCAATTAGCATTATACCATTATTTAAATATTGTCAACCATCACTTACACACTTTGCATTTTATAATGTGGATGTAATGAAGGTCTTATGCTTTTTGTTATCCAATAAAACTCCCAAATGATCCCTCTCTTCCCAACCATACCCAAAAGAAATAAATGGAAGCTTCTCTTCACAAGTAAATTTGAGATTCCCTATGCTCTAACAGAGCACTTAAGGTAAAGGTAAAGGTTTCACTTGCTCGAAAGCCAGTCATATCCGACTCTAGGGTGCAGTGCTCATCTCTGTTTCAAAGCCAAAGAGCCAGCGTTGTCTGCTACTGCAGACGTTTCCGTGGTCATGTGGCAAGCATGACTAGACACCGGAGTGCATGGAATGCTGTTACCTTCCCACCGAAGTGGTCCCTATTTATCTACTTGCAATTTCTTGCTTTCGAACTGCTAGCTTGGCAGGAGCTGGGAGCTCATTCCATCCTGCAGTACTCGGGAATCAAACTGCCTTCCTTCCGCCTCCCAGTCAACGTCTTAGCCACTTGAGCCACTGCAGTCCGTAGAGCACTTAAAGGCAGGTTGGGGAAAAACAGGGACTATCAAAGGTCAAAGCACTAGATCTCTAGTGATGAGGTAGACTCAAGGAAGATTGGTGATGGTTTGTTGTTGTTGCTGCTGCTGCTGCTGTTGTTGTTGTTGGCCTTTCAGCTCTTCTGCTGACTAATCAGAGAAAATACGATTTCTGAATTCCACTAAGGTACACTTACCTTTCTACCCTATCATGCAAAGGCATTTCTGTTGAGGAGATAACCAGTGTTGAGGAGATAACCAGATAAAGGTAGAAGGACTACTTCAGGAAAGTAAGAGTGAGAAAGAAAACAAGCAAGAAAAGCAGAGAGTCAAACAGGTGGAAAGAGGGCAGAGGAGAAGGATAAAAGGGAAGGGTAATGTGTTCTTCTTCTTCTGCCGTATCAGAATCCGAATACTGTATTGGTAATCATCATGGTGATCAGCCATGAAGACTGTCCTGAGAATATAATGCAGTGGCCTTTCATCTGCCTTCTGCATCGCAGCATGACACCGGCACCACTGATCCAGTTCTTCGAGTCACTTTCTGGTCCTGAACCCTTTTGGCATACAAAGACCTCATCGACCCCAGGCCAGTACTGTATTGATGAAGCTGCTGCCCTCCATCAAGTGTTGGACATGAAAATTTAGTGAACAACTCCTGATGTGTGTGGACTAGAGATGGAAAAAGACCAGAAATATTCAGGGGAAAAAAAATCTAATGAGCCTGATTAAATTTCATGTCTATTCATTGAATCTTAGTCCCTTCCACACACTTTTTTTATGGGAATGGGTGCTTTCTGTCCATTTCATACTACAAAGAGGGAATATCAATAATTATCTTTGTCACTAATGTTGATGGTTACTTCTGTGTTGTTTTTTTATTCACCTGCTCCACAAAAACTAGCAAAAACAAAGAGGTTCCTTCCATACAGTTCAGGAGATCATTGCCCCATTTGTTAAAATTACCAAAAAAAAAAGTAAATTCCATTTGTAATAATTGTTTGTTACAATAATGTTACACTGAATTTTTAATATACCAATTGTGATAATTTTATGCCAAATCAAATTGTACAGTCATATTTTATGTTCCTAAAGTAGCAATGTGACTTTCAATCTGTAAAAAAAAAAGTGCTAATTTTGCATTTTTTTCAATTCCCCCAAATATTTCTGTTTTTTCTGAGACAGGAGACCAACAGCACTTGGAGGGCCATGAAGAGTCCACTTGTGATTGTTAGACACTACAGGGCCCACTTGTGATTGTTAGACCTCGCAAAACATTTGCATCGGGTAACGTCATATTCGCATAACATCATGGTTTTTATGCACACAAGATGCCTCGCATAATGTCCAAAACCGCTCAAAAAACAGACGTTATCCGAGGTATTGGTATAGGATCGTTGGATAACATCCGTTTTAGACCATTTTTTGGACATTATGCAAGGCATCTCCCATAGGAACCGCATAACGTCCAAAATCGCATAACGACCAACTCCGTAGAATGGAGTTTGGACTTTATCCGAGGTACTACTGTACTAGCAGCACACTCCATTATCTAATGCCAAACCTTAACCAAACATCACCATTTCTACATAAGTTGGATATAAGAGCAGATTTGTGTGAACTCCCAGACATCATGAAAAAACCAATGAGGTAGAGCAGGGGTGCCCAAACATTTCAGGCCGTGGGCCAGTCACGTGGTTCAGGGAGTTGGTCACTATGACCTGGGGCCAGACCCAGCCCCCAACACCAATTCATCCAGCCTACGAAGCCCTCGTCGCTCCTGGAAGCAGAAGTAAAATGCGCCCATACGGGCGCGCTTTACTTCAGCTTCCAGGAGGGACGACGGCTTTGTGGGCCAGATGAATTGGCATCAGGGGCCGGATCTAGCCCCCGGGCCATAGTTTGGGCACCCCTGAGGTACAGTGGTGGTGGGAAGAGGCATGAATGAAGATCCAGCATGTTCTCTTGGAACAAATTACTGAACCAATTGTTGTCAGAGAGGGGGGGAGAGGAAATAATGGAATATCCTGGCAGAGGCTATTTCTGGAACACCGAAGATTTTATTACAGATCTCACTTTGTCTATGCAAATAATCAAACTGGTTTGTGCATGCAAGGGAAAGAAAACTGAAATGAAACTTTCAGAATCCTCTCCCAAGTATGAGCTTTAACACATCCTGAAAGCAGGAGAAAGAAACGTTGGCTTTCAGAAAATTGATAGCATCACTCAGTCAGAAGTCATAATTTTTCTTTAGCTATTTGGTTGGCTTGAAATGTCATAGATGCTTTAGCAATTTACACAGCCAGACACAATTGAGGCCGAGTGCATTCTCTGCTTGGGAGATCAAGGAATGCTGTTGGAATCTGTTCCAAAGCAAGCTAAGGCTCTGCTTTCACAGCTGGACATTAGAAGTGCCTTAGCTTGCTGCTGTAAGTGATCCCAGCATGAGAGAAGAACAGTAAATATGGTTGAAATCAGAATCTACCTTCATTTTGGCCAATAAATAGAGGCATTTTTATAAATCACAATTAAAATGCCCCATAAGGAGGGGAGAAATATCTCCACTTCATTTGTTTCAATAAATCTAAGGGTCATTACTTGCAGCTTCTGCTACAAAAATCCCCCCCCCCATAAAACACCCCTCTACGACCGTGATGGCAAACCTTGGCACTCCAGATGTTCTTGGACTTCAATTCCCAGAAGCCCAAGCACCCTGCGAATCCACACGAATGGGTTTACTGGGATTCATCCTGCCCACGCTGCCCTTGACGCTCCCGTACAGGCACGTTTTACTTCTGCTTCTGGGAGCGACGAGAGCAGTGTGGGACGGATGAATCGCAGTAAACCCATTCGTGTGGATTCGCAAGAACATCTGGAGTGCCAAGGTTCACCATCACGGCTCTAAGAGGTGGGAATTGGAAGGAGATCCCACAGTTTTTATTTATTTATTTATTTATTTATCAAACTTATATTGCTGCCTTTCTCGCCTCGGCGACCCAAGGCGGCTCACATCAGTATAAAACAACCTTTAAACCAAATTAAAACAGTAAAATGCTTAAAATGTCCACAAGGACATACACCCCTAACCATTCTTAAGGGCCCCCCCTCCCTCCGGGCTAGATTAGCCAGTTACCATTGTAAGGCTCATCCCTCTGCTAAAATATTATTACTTGTCTCATGGAAGTCTGATGTAACTGCTTTCTACTCATTTAATCCCATTGCTTCTTGGCCTATCTGCTTTTTTAAAGACATAATATTCTCATCTCTTCTTTTGAAAACAATTAAATATTTTTAACCAGACAACATATTCCACCCAAAATAAAGAAGCTGCACCATAGTTGGCTTAGTTCTTCCCTACATCTTGTTTCAGAATTGTCAAAGTTTTTAATAAAACCACACCTTATATTTCATCACAATTAAAAAGTGCAATGTTTAAAAATAAAAGATAGAATGAGTACAATGTATAAAAAATATAGGTGGAAGCCAAAACATTATTTTTCTCCAAATGAGCAGGGAAACCCTGATATGGAACACTTGACACTGTCAGATTTTGGCATTCAAATAAAAGCTATTATTACATCAATCCAGATTATAAATAAAATTCCATATGAAAACATTTAAAGTACATTAGATTTTTTGGTCAAGATGAAAAGACTTTAAAAAACCAAGCAATCTATTCTAATTGGGTTCCCATGGTAACTGTACAATTGGGTTTTTCAATGTAACATCCCAAAAGCCCAATACACACTTGTAAAATATACTTCAAACAGCCTGAATTGTTTTTACATTACAGCACTCCCAGGAAGATCAATTACTATACTTCCCCACCCTAACTATTAGTGGCAGGAGATGTTAACACTATTGGCCATATTAACATATGTCATGTACGAACCACCACATATCACCGTAATTATTTAAAACCTAAGCTGCACACTTTTAGATCCCTCAAACGTGTTTCCATATATAAAGCCAATAGCAGTTGTCATGTTTACCAAATGTGAGAAATGAAACCCAAATATGTGCCAAGCAATTTTGCTTTTTATATTGATTTCAAGGATAAACAGAATCAATCATTAATAATTACATTATAAGATGACCCCCAGGGTTAATCATATTCTTAGAGACACTCACTATGGAATTATCAACTACTACTAAATGGAGATAGCTGAAAAGAATTCAAATCCACATTTTTAAATATTAATGGCACAATATAAAACAAAGCATATCCACTAACACAGGACTGTTTTATTTGCAGTAATTATGGCAGTAATCTTCTTAGCCTTAGTATTCAAGAATGTGCTTGTCATTTGGTTTCAATTTTAGAGCAAAAGAACTCTTAGGCAGCAATCCATAAACTCATATATCTGTACCTGTCTTATTTTCACCCCCACTGGGTACAATCCATAAAGCACCAATCCAAAAGAACCCCCACTACTTCTAACCTTGCATTTCATTCCACAGGTGCTTAGTACCAGGTAAAGCAAGAATACATACGCACTGTACATATTTTTACTGCATAAGACAAAGATGACTGGTAGAAGTTTCTCTAGCCCTGTTCATGTATTTTAACTTAAAAACTGGTAAGGATGCATGCAAAGCCTTCTTCCTCATTCATATGTCCACTGCAAAGTTCAGGAGAGGCATTTGTAAACACACTTTGTTGTTCACACTTAAAGTCCTCCATGACTGAGAATCTTGCTTTTGATCATGGAAGCAGGATAAGCGCCCCGCTATGCACAGCTTCTCATATCTTCATGCTGAGCTCACACGTCAGATATCTCAAGGGAGAGGGAGCAGAGGGGAGTTCTTACAGGCCACAAGAAAGTGTACAACATGAAACCAGCACCCCCACTTTTCCTAGCAGCAAGGGAGATGGAGCCATGGGTGATCCTGATTTTCACTACAGGGGCCATTCAACAATTACATGATCCATTTGGGGGGGGGGGGAATTGATCCTCCCACCCATGCAATCCGACCGTAATTTCGCTTCAAACCCCCCCCCTTTTAAAAATTACGTAATCCAGAGCTTTTGTATCGAAACTCCAATTTTTAGAGCTTTTCACTATTGGTGCCTAATGCAGAACGTATCGGTGAGGATTCTCGATGCATCACACCCTTTGTGAAGAGATTTTTTTTGGAGGGAGGAATTAGGATGTCAGGTAAATTCCGATAGTGTTCTTCTACTATCTTCTTTATAAGGGTTATAAATTTCTGTTGGTTAGAAATAGATTGCACAAGCAATTCAATAATCTCAAATCGGATCAAAATTCACAGAGATCATTTTTAAACCTAAAAAATTGCCATGTTTCGAAACCACAAGAGCTCCAAATGGATTATGTAATCTTTGACCTGACCCTCCCCCCACGTAATTTTCCGTAATTCAGATGACAGACCCCCCCCCTCGAGGATCACATAATTGTTGAATGGCCCCACTGATGATGGCTTACATTCCAGATTGGAAAGGTGCCTGCAGTCACAGGAGGTGTCCTCCAGGCAGACATGTTAAAATCACTGGAGTAACTACAGGTCACCATTTGGAGATACTTTTTCAGGGAGCTTGGTCCATCTCTGCCTACTGCAGGGACAGAGAATACAGGTCCCTTCAATTTTGATTTCACCAAACCAAAACCAACCAACCAAACAAAATCCTAGCACCATAATAAAATAAGCAGCTGCACTGTTTTCATGAGCAAATTCAAATCATTTACGAGCACCAAACTACTGCAAATCACCGTAAATAAATGCTGAAGTAGTACCTTGTGCTCAGTACTGAAAATAATTATTTCATTGCTTGCATTCTGTTCTGATTGATCTATATCACATAAGACAATTTAAATTTCATTATAAAAGCAGCTGATTAGTCAGCACTAACATTTACAAGTCAACATTAATATGGTATCTGCTACAAGAGAAGTATGAAGGAAGAGAGTTCACAGATGCTTTGAACAATTAACATGACACAAGTCAAGCAACATAAACCTTAGTTATTTCCAATTGTGACAACCTGAATATCTTTCTGGTGTGTTCTGCCTTGACTAGACCACTCAGTGGTTTAGGCAAAGTCAGAGGTAGTTCACTGTGCCTCTCAGGAAAACAACCAGCCTATATTGGGAAAGCTGCCTAGTCCAAGATGCCTAGAGAACTGTGTCTCTACCTGGAAATGGTCTTGACAACACACAATTATTATTACTATGTTCTGTCTAGGTACAGACATTATTTCATCACTGTATACAACCTGATCTCTAAATGTGCTAAAATCTGAATAAGAATATTTCATATTTTTTTTACCAGTAGTCTTCACAAAAAAGGGGCAACAATTCACTGTCCTTATGCTGTTCTTGGTATATATCCAGAAATCTAAGTACAGTAATTAAAATCCTAACTATGGCTTCTAACTAACCACTATATGGTTAGGGACTATCACACACTAGTCCCTATACAGTATTCCATTTCAGACATGCAAGTTCACAATGTGACACTCAAGAAAATTACTCCAAGGTAGCATATAAGAATATGCAACAGAGATCAGTATTAGCACATACAGGTGGTTGTGCTGTCAAAATACTTTTTTAATTTATGGTAGTGGCTCAAGTGACTAAGACGCTGACTGGAAGGCGGCAGGTCAACAGTTTGATACCCGGATACTGCAGGACAGAAGGAGCTCCCGTCTTTGTCCCAGCTCCTGCCAACCTAGCAGTTCAAAAGCAAGAAATTGCAAGTACTGTAGAGACCACTTCGGTGGAAAGGTAAACAGTGTTCCATGCACTCCGGTGTCTAGTCATGCCTGCCACATACGTCTGCAGAAGCAGACAGCGCTGGCTCTTCGGCTATAAAACAGAGATGAACACTGAACCCTAGAGTCAGACACGACTGGCTTTTGAGCAAGGTTGACCTTTACCTTTACAAATTAATAATGGTCTCCAAAAGATTCTTATGCTTAAGAAGGCTTGTTCGTTTTTTTAATGTGAACCCCGCTTTTGGGTGTTGGTGCTTCTGCTGCCTCTGCCTAGTCCCATTAGGCAAACTGACTGGCTATGGGCTCACCAGATTAAGCTACATATTTTTGCTGTCTCTGCTTCTGATCTTCCTGTTTTTCCTAGTCCTATAGCTGGGAGTTTAGGATTCCAGTGCCTCTCAGCTTCCTCCCAGGGGACCCTCAATCATACCCTGTTTTAAGGGTCTTCTTTATACATGTCACTCAGTAACCCAGGGGCTCTGGTTCTCCTAAGGCAGGAGTGACCAGCCTTGGTGCCCCAGTGTTCTTGGACTTCAATTCCAGAAGCCCAAGTAAGCATCTACTGATCAGGGCTTCTGGGAATTGAAGTCCAAGAACACCTGGGGGACCAAGGTGGGCCACCCCTTTAATACGGTGTTCATCTATGTATATAGTATTGTTTCATCTTCCAATGTGTACTCTTCCTTCATCTCATTCTCCTCCAGTTCTCCAGGTGATATAGGTTATATTTGCTGCTACCCAAAGGATAAACTGCACTAAACTTGAGGATGCTATTTAAATTTGTGAACAGAGACTCCTCCTCTTGGATTATCCCTATCACCAACCATAATGTTCATTTTTAAAAGACGCAATTTACAGCCTTTAACAGCCTTTGTAGCTGCATTGGCTTAGTGGTTAAGAAGCTCGCCTTAGAACATATAAGAACATAAGAACAGTCTTGCTGGAACAGGCCACAGCCCATCCAGTCCAGCATTCTGTCTCACACAGTGGCTCACCATTTCCTTGAGGGTATTCCCAAGGAGATGCCTTCACCTGCTTAGGATTCCCTGGAAATGGCATTGAGAGATATCCTGCCTATCTCTCCAACTCCAAGGTTGTCCTTAAGTATCCATAATTATAGCCATTGATACCCTTGTCCTCCATGAACAGCCTTGTTAGCTGTAAGGCCAGCAAGTTGGCACTTCAAGACCCAAGTACTGCATGATGGTTCGAGCGTCTGTCTCTGTCCCAGCTCCTGCCAACCTAGCAGTTTGAAAGCAAGAAATTGTAAATAGGGATCACTTCGGTGGGAAAAGATCTTGGGGACATGAAAGGAGCCTCATTCAGGCATCCCCTGAGCGGAGTTTCTCCAACAAAAATACTTTAAACAGGCTGTACAGGTTGTGAAAAAACTATGGATTGTTCTAGAAGTAATGGTTGTTCCATTTTTGATTGTCCTGAAGTGTAATAATAATAATAATAATAATAATAATAATAATAATAATAATAATAATAATAATAATAATAATAATAATAATAATAATAATAATAATAATAATAATAATAATAATAATAATAATAATAAATTTTAATTTATACCCCACCTTTCTCGGCTGAGGCCAACTCAAGGCGACAAACAACATAATTAATACAATACAATAATCCCAAAATACAATATAACAATACAAAAAATAAATCAGTACAATAATAAACAGTACAAATCACATAATAAAAAATTCAAAAATATACATCAGCATCAAATATCTTTTAACATCACACACAATCCTCCTCCCTCCCATCAAAAACCGGCCAAAGGCAGGCAGGCAGGCAGGCGAGGGACCAAGGTCCACATAGTGAGGAGGAAAAAGTCTGTGGCCAGCTAAACCCAAGAAAGGCACCAAACAATCTCAGTCCACTCCCCCAGGTGCCCCCATTTCACCCGGCTGGCGGGACCAGGGGAAGGAGCTTGTGACAGCACCTGTCTCCCATCCTTAGGGCCGGTGGAGTGAGCCCTGAGGAGAGCCAACGCGGCGGCAGGGCTCCAGGCAGTGTCTCCCTTTTGAAGCCCTCTGGCAAGCAGGCTTGGCGGGGCTGAGGGGACGCACCTACCTCCCACCCTCAGGGGCGGTGGAGTGAGTCCTGAGGGGAGGCAACATGACGGCGGGGCTCCAGGCAGCCTCTCCCTTTTGAAGCCCTCCGGCAAGCAGGCTCGGTGGGGCTGAGGGGACGCACCTGCCTCCTACCCTCAGGGCCGGTGGAGTGAGCCCTAAGGGGAGGCAACGTGGAGGCGGCGGCGGTGGGGCTCAAGGCAGCATCTCCCTTTTGAAGCCCTCCGGCAAGCAGGCTCGGTGGGGCTGAGGGGACGCACCTGCCTCCGGCAGCGTAATCTATATTCTAATAGTGTAATCTATATTCTAAATGTTTTTGCTACATTATGCCTATTACACCTACAGGTATACTGTTCATTTAGAGTTTGTGATGTAAATATTTGATTTTTAAAAATCCCATGCCAGTACACTGCATGTACTAAATTGTTTAAACCTTCTACTTCTTGTTTTATCTTGCTTCTTACTTTTCATAGTCCATGTGTGAACCATATCCATTGATCAACAATGGAATTTCCAGTCATATTTCTGTACACCAGCAGCTATGTTTTGGTTCCCAATGTGAGGCCCACACACCACAGGGGGACTTCCATTCCCAGAAGTCTAAATCAGTACATTGGCTGATCAGTGCTTTGGGAAAATGAGTTAGACTTCTGAGAACTGAAGTCCAAAAACCAAAGGTTGGGAAAGACTAGTTTAGACATACCATTTTTGTCAAAAACAGGGTCCCCAATGGTTTTCGTGAGGTCCTACACCAAAGTATTATAACAAAATTAGTAGTAATGGAGTAATAGGATGAATCCCCTTGCAAATCCAAAGATAATTAAAGAATAAGAAAAAAAGGATAGTAGTATATAGACTATTTTCAAAATGGAAGGGAGTAAACAAGTAGCTAGATGTACAAAAAAATTATATGATCTTTTTTAACTTACTTATAAATTACATGGAGCCACTTAATTTATCCATTAATTTTGAATCAAATAGAAGAGGTTTTTAATGAGTCCCAAATTACCAGACTGATGAAAGTCAAAACTACAAAAAAGTGCTTCCAAAGCAAGTGAACAGACAAAATGGCAAAACATAAGAAAGCCTCCAACTCAGTATAAAGCAGGAGTTCTCAACCTTTTCCAGCCGGGGCCTGGGTCACTCTCCCTCTGACAGCTTTGGGTGCCGGATGGCCATTTTTCCCTTCCTCCACCATATGGCACTTCCTGGTGTGGTGGAGGAGGTGGGGGGCCACATGAGATGGTGCCGCCGGCCGTATCTAGCCCATGGCCAGCAGGTTGAGAATCCCTGGTGTAAAGTAATGCACATCAGCACAAACTTGAATGTAAGCAAGTATAAAGTTTCTTCGCTATAAGTACAAAGGGAGGCACATCGGGATAGAATTCTTAAACTCACATTTACTCTAATGTGTCTGAATTGCTGACAATGAACTAAAAACAGATATCTTGGTATCATTCAATGAAAATTTCAGCTTAGTATGTGTGGATTTTTTTAAATGGCAAGTTCTATGCATAAAAGAGCAATCATGACATGTTGCTACATATGGAATGTCATGTATTGTTCAGGTCGTCCAATGTCAGAAAAGGTACAAAAATGGAATATAAATAAATATCATAGTCTGCCTATCCTAAGAGAGGGACTGTAGTGGCTCAAGTGGCTAAGATGCTGACTGGGAGGCGGAAGGTCAGCAGTTCGATTCCCGAGTACTGCAGGACGGAATGAGCTCCCATCTTTGTCCTAGCTCCTACCAACCTAGCAGTTCGAAAGTAAGAAATTGCAAGTAGATAAATAGGGACCACTTCAGTGGGAAGGTAAACACCGTTCCATGCACTCCGGTGTCTAGTCATGTCTGCCACATGACCACGGAAACATCTGCAGAAGCAGACAGCTCTGGCTCTTCAGCTATGAAACAGAGATGAGCACTGAACCCTAGAGTCAGTTACGACTGGTTTTCGAGCAAGGTTGACCTTTATCTTTACGTTATCCTAAGAGGAAAGGGTGCACCATTTTGACCTTTTCAACCACAGAATAAGAGGGATAAAACATTAAATTTGTTGTTCATACTGATTATGTCATTTATTATTCATATTTTATATTATATATTCCAGATGAAAGAAGGAGAGCCCTCTTCTCTCTCAAAAAAAAAACCCACTAAGAATTGCAATAATCTAACAAAATTGACTGGGCAAGTATTTCATACAATATGTAATAATAGTTGTGAGCCAACAAATCAATATCGACTTGTGACAAAGCTTTTCAGGGTTTTCTAGGTAGTGGATACACAGAAGTGATTTCTCATTCCCTTCTTCTGGGACTGTGCTACTTGCCCACAGCTACATTGGCTGGCTCTTCTCCCTGGAGGCATAGTGGGGAATCAAGCTCCCAACCTCTGGCTCCACAGCCAGACACCTGAACCACTGAATTATCCAGACAGTTCACAGAATACATAACAACTTCAACAAACTTTCTTCCACAAAATTATGGCCACCAATTTAGGTACCTTAAGGGAGATTAAACAAATTTCTTTAAAATATGCAACAATGGCTATGCGTCAAGTACTCTGAGACCTTAACTTCTAACTACTTTCCAAACTTAGCAGCAAAGCTGTGCTACGTTTATTCTCACCATTTTAAAAGAGATGGAGTAAGATTATGGCCACCATCACCACTCATGTAATTCTCACTCATATCACACTTGAATGCAATTCTAGTTTAAAAGTTCACAACCACCGAAATAACAGAGGTACATAGCTAGTTGTTTCACATATTTTATAAATTCTATCCTTCAACAAATTAGACCACTGCTCTTACATTTCTGCTATATTATTGTTGCCAGTCAAGATACCTTAAGAACACTTGGTGAACTAGAGAACCTACACAATCTGTCAATAAAGTAAGCTTATTTTGAACTACTGTCCATATGACTCAATTTGTCAGTAAAAACTGCCACTAGCACTGTGCTTGCAGAAAAATGTCCATAAATGCATTATTGCGACTGGCAGATCGATGTCTCTAATAAAAACAAATAGATTTAACAAGTGCTTGCTTTTACGAGTTTTGCTATTGGTAAAACGTGCATTCAGTTTCACCCTTCAACTTCTGGGAATGGGCGATACAGACCGCATTGCATCTCTGCTGACTACACAAAGTGTTACAAACAGGAAATTATTCTAACACGAGAAATCTTTAAAAGCACATGATGTGCTCACAAACGCAGCGTTTAGAATTTATATCTATCATGCATCAAGGATATAGTGCACTTGGTGAATTTTTCTCAAAACATGCAAAGTTATCATCGTTAATGGACAGCAATTTCTTTCCCCGCAAGAAACTGAAATTCACTATAAACAGCTGCATCATGGCCAGAATAGCTTACTGCTCTTGAGAATGGTATAGGAAAGAACTGTACTTAGGGCCCCATGAGACTATGATTCAGCTCTGATCTAACTGAGAGAAAAACCACTACTGAATAACGTAAGTTTTTAACATTCAATACGTGCATCAGGGTGTCATCTTTTACTTTAGTAGTCTCCAGGGTAGTATATGGAGTACTTGTGTATTGTTGAGAAGCAGCGACATTTTTAACTGTGCAAGAACATACGCAGCAATGTTAAGGAAAACCATTCGTACAGAAAGGTAGAATTCATTTGTAGTACAAGCGTATGCATGTCTATTCAGAAGTTAAAGTCCCACTGTGCTATCTGGGGTTTACTTCCAGGCAAGTGGGGAGCTGGATTGCTGTCTTAGGTGAAAAAAACATCTGCTTTGCTTTAGTGCTTTGCAGCTGGAAATTAATGTAACTCCAAAATGTATGCTTCCTAAAATACCACTCAGCGCTTGCTGCATCTGTATCTGTAACAGTCTTAAAAATTTCTATCCAATGCTACCTAATGAAGGAACAAGCTTTCTAATGTTCTCTCAGGTCAGGCCTGGATGTTTTGTGTTTAAGCAGTCCCTGATAGCCTTCCCAGTGGGCATGAGCTTCTCCTTCAGGCTACTATCGCTTTAGTAATGCCATTAACTGATTCTCTACATACGTTAAGCATTAAACAGTGGTGACAAGTTAATTACAGAGTTATCATGAGATAAAGTGGCCACAGCAACACAAGTTACAGCATAACTACTATACTTCCTATAGAGCATCTGTGCAGTTGCTGCATAAGTGGTGTAATTAACTTGTCATGGATCAGGTTGCAGATAAAAAGTTGCTAATGCTAGCTTGCAGGCACACCTTCTTAGATTTATAAAAGCTATGGCAGAACCTTTAAAAATGTACTTAATCTTAAAAAATTGGGATCACTGCAAATGCACAATGTTTTAAGAGACTAAGCTTTCCAGAGCTTTTGGCTAACTATATACAGGTAATGAATAAGCATAACATCAGTCCTGGGGGGGGGGAAATCCCAGAGGAGAGGAGGGAAAACCCAAAGGTGAGGGGAAACCTTGAAGCCATTTCATATTCAATAACCTACTGTCTAAACATAGAGCAGGACACCAACCGCACAAGGGTCTTCTACAAGCCAGCATGCTTCCTGCTATATGCCCAGTAGCACAAATGGTCTTGTAATCAGTCTAAGAACGGAAACAAGATAGGGAATCTGCCAGACCAGTGGAGATGTTTACACACTTGACTCTCCACTCCACATTTAGGCAACAGGATACTGGCTAATATCCAAGCAGTTAAATCCCCTTATGTGGCAAGTTTCTGAGCATCTTGCCTGGGCCTTGCAACATTTCAGTTTTTCCCTCAATCCTATGGCAAATTATTCCTTCTTTTTAAGTACTTCGGATAAATGTGACGTAAATTCATGCTGAAGTACAGAAATGCTTGAGAACATGACTTGGCAAGACTCCGCTTCTCCAGAAATAAACTCATTTCCGCTAAGAAACTCTGCCCAGGTCTTAATGGTCTTTCTTCCAAATTAACGTAACATGAATTTGTCACATTCCCCCATTATTGCTGCAAGAGATGAAAAAGTTGTTGCAGCTAGGAACATGAGCTTTAGTATAAACAAACCTGGCCACACGTCAAAGTAAACTGCTCCAAACATGTCAGGGCTTGTACCGTGATGACTGCAGGTCTTCCCATTTCTTTTCAGAAAATAAGAAATATCCTTTCGTGCCCGAAATTTAGTTTACTGGGCTTCTTCAGATTTAACCTGAATGACAACTCAAGAACTGTCATGTTATTTCACACTAATAGAAACCTTATTCTGTGCCGGACCCAGTGCTATGCATTCAGGAAAGCTCTTACACAATCCCACCCCCACCAAAAGCAACAGCACTCATCACATAGCAAGAAATATTAGGATACGATTTCTATATACAGTAGTTTGTGGCAAGGCACAATGGAAGAAGAAAAATGGGAGAAGAGGCAGCAACTGTTGGCAGTTTGCTTTTAAATGACTTCATATATGAGCTGGCTATTCTCAGGACAATCCTCATGGCTGATCGCCACGAGGATAGCCAATACAGTAATACCTCATACAAAGTCCGCTTCATACAACATCGAATTCATACAACATCGCCTAATTTATTGAAAAAAGTTACCTCATACAAAGTCACTCGACTTTGTATGAGGCATTCAGTTTTTCCTAGGTTGCATTGTGCCTGAGCAGTATAAAAGACAGGACACATGCGTGCATTACTCTTGTGGGTTTTGCACAAGGCAAAGAGTGTTTAGGAGTGGTTTTGAGCGTGACTTTGGATTTTTTTGAATTTTTTGTCAGAATTTTTAAAAGCCTTCCTGGGGTTTTTGCAGCATTCTTCGGGTACTTAGACAATCGGGGTTGTTTGACATGTTTTTGTAATGTATTTAGCCTTTAGACAATGTTTTCTTAAAGTTCTGTCAGTTTCCTGTCTGTTTCCTTGACTTTGCCCTGAAGTCTGTGCTGTTACAGTACAATGTATCTCTATGGAAACGACGTTGTACGAGGCATTGCAGCAAGGATTTGGACGTTGTATGAGGCATCACGGCTAGGATTTTGCATGCCTCATACAAAGTCCAAATCCGTATAAAGTCCAAAGTTGTGGAACCAAGTTTGGACGTTGTATGAGGTATCACTGAATTCGGAATCGGATAAGGCACAAGAAGAAGAAAAATGGCTCAGTGAGTTGTGTACCTTAGGGGTGGGGTCAGAGTTTGAGTTTGATTCTCCAGTGTCTCTGGGAGAAGAGTGAGCCTATGTAGGCTTGGCCAAGCCACAAAAAATGGAACAGTTAACCACTTCTAAGTACACACTATCTAGAAAATCCTGGAATGAGTCATTATAAGATATAATCACAGAGATGACGCATAATAATTATGCACAATAAAGCCTTATGGCAGGGATTTGCAACCTACAGCCAGCAGGTCGGCCCTGACACCTAACGTCATTCCATCTGGCCCACAGTAACAACCCCAGAAGAGGACACACCCGTGCATGCACAAACGTTCCCAACGCCAGTGCATCCGGCCTGCTCAGCTGTCTAAGAGTGAGTAGTCCAGCCCGTGGCACGAAAACCTTGAGAACCCCTGCCTTATGGTATGTATTTGTTCTTTGAATAGGACAATGAATAGTATAAGGAGCCTGAAGAAACTGATACTCATCACACTAAGTGAGGATTAAAACCAAACAGCAGACTTTATGACCACACAGAGTGTTTTTCAAATGGACCATTTTTGTACACATTTTTAACAGGGAGCTGCATTACAATTTGGAGATGCATGAAAACCAAAGAATATCATGTTCCAATTACTCTATAACTGACTCGACTGGCTTTCAAGAGACCTTTACTGTTACTGTATTTAGAATTATTGCTGTCTAGGTATGAAAAATTACATAACCACATCATAACAAACACTTGTGCCAGATCCAGCTAGTTTATACAAGGAGACCATTTTCCCAATCAACCCTGCTAGGCTCTTTTCATTAAGAAATCAACTTTCAGAAAGGCTCTTTAAGCACAGCTCTCCGTTTGAGGGCTTCTTCTTTAGAATGCCCCAGCCTGACACTCATGTCCTCCACCAGAGAAATGCACAGCATGTTACAAAACCACTGACTCCAACAGAGCTACGAAGGTAAAACAAACAAGCTAAAAACCAAAGGTGGAGAGAGGCAGATCTGCGGTGGGAGGAGACTGAAACCAAAGACTTTTCAAAGATGCAGTGTTCTAATACTTCCCCAAATACCTATCCAACCTCTCTGATCCACACAGGGGAGCGCTCCAATTCTGGTATTTAGAAGGAGCAAACTGATCAACAGAAAAGGGAGAGAGGGAAGTGGCTGCTTTTTTCTCTCCTTATGTATTCATCCACTCTCATTAGTAAAGGTAAAGGTTTCCCTTGCTTGAAAGCCAGTCGTATCCGACTCTAGGGTTCAGTGCTCATCTCTGTTTCAGAGCCGAAGAGCCAGTGCTGTCTGCTTCTGTAGATGTTTCTATGGTCATGTGGCAGGCATGACTAGACACCGGAGCGCATGGAACAGTTTACCTTCCCACCAAAGTGGTTCCTACTTGCAATTTCTTGCTTTCGAACTGCTAGGTTGGCAGGAGTTGGGACAAAAATAGGAGCTCATTCCGACCTGCAGTACTCGGGAATCGAACTGCTGACTTTTCGCCTCCCAGTCAGCGTCTTAGCCACTTGAGCCACTGCAGCCACTCTCATTAGTTGGACTCAAGTTAGGGACAATTCTCACTTCTGAGCCCTTGAAGAGGGTTGATGGGAGGGGAGCATCAGGGCAAAAGGAGTGTGTCACTCACACACACCCTACAAGGCTGCCGTAAGAATGAATGACTTCTACTTCCGTATCTAGGCCAGATGTGAAACTGCAAAAATGAAGCCACCTTTTGGAGAATTGTATAGCAGTTCGAAAGCAAGAAACTGCAAGTAGATAAATAGGGACTACTTCACTGGGAAGGTAACAGCATTCCGTGCACTCCGGTGTCTAGTCATGCCTGCCACATGACCACGGAAAAGTCTGTAGAAGCAGACAACGCTGGCTCTTTGGCTTTGAAACAAAGAAGAGCACTGAACCCTAGAGTCGGATACAACTGGCTTTCGAGCAAGGGAAGCCTTTACCTTTAAACCTTTTGCCTGATTTAGTGTGAGAAAGATTAGTCAGCATAAACTTGCCATTGCTCAATGTATGCCCGAATCCAATTGTGGTACACCCCAAATGACTGAATGAATGAACAAAAGAGTGAGCGAGCAAGCAAGCTGGCAGGCAGAGCTCTTCACACTCCGGTGTGAGTTTGGATAATTCCAATCTGGATTCTTTATTCTGCGTTTTAAACTCATGCATTCCCCAGGCTCCCTGCACTCTAAGGCCAGCCTTATTGCCCCACTTTCAATATCAGCAACCTCCTTGCAAATGAATCCTCATCATTAAGGGAAGGGGATACTTGGACTGCAGTGGCTCAAGTGGCTAAGATGCTGACTGGGAAGCGGAAGGTCAGCAGTTCGATTCCTGAGTACTGCAGGACGGAAATGAGCTCCTGTCTTTGTCCCAGCTCCTGCCAACCTAGCAGTTCGAAAGCAAGAAATTGCAAGTAGATAAATAGGGACTTCGGTGGGAAGGTAACAGCGTTCCGTCCGCTCCGGTGTCTAGTCATGCCTGCCACATGACCACGGAAATGTCTGCAGAAGCAGACAGCGCTGGCTCTTCGGCTTAGAATCAGAGATGAGCAGTGCACCCTAGAGTCGGATGGGCTCGCCTCTCTAGCACAAAGAGAAGGGCCTACTCCGTGTCCGCCCCAACCCTGTGGAACCTCCTGCCAGCAGACCTACAGCTACAGACAGAATTGCTGCCCTTTAGGAAAGGGTTGAAAACCTGGCTGGCAGGGCAAGTTTGGGGGGCCGACGGGGTGCTGACTCCTGCTCGTTGGCTCTATTAGAACTATATGTCCCTGTTATAATTATATGTCCTTTTTATTGTTGGGAGGGAAGGGAGGGCTTTTTAATTCGGGTGGGTTTTAAATAGTTTTTATTGAATTTTTAAAGGGGAATGTGATAATATTTATGTGTAAGTGCGCCGCCTTGAGTTGCCCTAGGGCAAGAGGGTGGGATACAAATCTAAATAAATAAATACTGTATGTGCTATAAGGGGAAAGCCACAAAACGTAGACACCCCTGCTTCAAAGTGCTGCAGTGCTTATTTTGGTTTTGTTTTCTGTTTGAAAGCAAGAAATTGCAAGTAGATAAATAGGGACCACTTCGGTGGTGGGAAGGTAACAGCGTTCCGTGTGCTCCGGTGTCTAGTCATGCCTGCCACATGACCACTTACAGAAATGTCTGCAGAAGCAGAGAGCGCTGGCTCTTCGGCTTTGAAACAGAGATGAGCACTGAACCCTAGAGTCGGATACGACTGGCTTTCAAGCAAAGGGAAACCTTTACCTTAAGCCTGAAACACAGACAGACTAACACAGCTACTATTTTTTTTAAAAAATAATAATCAAAAAGTAACTTCTCCCATCTCTGGCACGCGCCAATCCGAGCTGACTCCCGTAACTCTCTCTCTCTCTGCTTTGCATCACTTTCACACGTACCGTTGCGCGGTATGGCGGACCCACGAGAAGAACCTACCGAAGCCGAGTTGGACGGTGTCGGTGATTCCTTCCCAATGCGAAAGCAAAGTCCAGGATGGGGAAGCAGAGTGACTTGCCTTGCGGGACTTGTAGTCGCGGCGTGAAGAACAGCGCTTTCGTTTGCGGTACGGCAAACTACAATCCCCAGAATGCTTCGCGCAACTTTCTTTTCTGGCGCAGCGGCAGCCCAGGCTGGAGTAGTCCTTTCGTTTCTGCTGCTGCGGGAAGAAGGGATGCGGCTTGGATTCCGAATTGTTGGAATCCGAATTAGGGCTCTGGAAAAATCTCACAGGCGCTTTTCGTTACTTGCAGAGATGCTGTGGCTACGTTTCCCTCTCCTGTCCTATAGATGCTCGCCAATGGGGTTAGGAAGGTCTCTAGACAAACCACGTAGTGCTACGTTCAGAAGTTACTTTTTGGAGTACTCCAGCCAGCCTGGAGGTATTATGGGAGTAACTTTTTTCAAGCTAAGCATGGCTCCCACTATTGAAAGACATAGTGCAAATTTTTAAAACACATCTCTTTACTACCATTGTTCTCCTTTTAAAAGTTGCACATATGCAGCAGTACAGCTGCAAGAAAATGTGTTCTTTTTGTTTGTTTCTTAGAAAATAGGTGTGACTGCAGGACAGAATGAGCTCCCCTCTTTGTCCCTGCTCCTTTCGAAAACAAGAAATTGGAAGTAGATAAATAGCTACTGCTTCGGTGGGAAGGTAACAGTGTTCCGAGTGCTCCAGTGTATAACCTGCCACATGGCCACACTAGCTCTGGCTGTAAATAAATGAGCACCAAACCTTATACAGTAGTTGGATACAACTGGCTTTCATGCAAGGGAGAACTTTATCTGCCTTATCTGGCAGCTGTTCAAAGTGGAAAAACCACGGCAGTTGTGTGAGTTTTTCTAATACCACCCATAGCAGTTGTCAGACACTTTCTTCTAGCTGAATTGAAGAAGAGTGCAGATAGGTGTTGCGTAAGGTGAACACTTTTCTGTGCTGAAAGACATGTTTCTTAATAGTAAACCACTCTTTAGGCAGAAATGGGGATACTTAGGATGTTTATCCAGATGGAAGATTTGTTCTTCCCACTTTGCATTTTGGGTGCTTGTTGTTGTTCAGTTGCACAGTCAATTCCGACCCTTTGTGACCCCATGGACCATTGCAGGCACCTGTGTCCTTCACCATCCTCCTCAACCCAACCAGCTCTGTGTCCATTGCGTCTACAATACCATCTAGCCATCTCATTGTTGGCCGCCCCCTTCTTCTTTTGCCCTCCACCATTCCCATGGGTGCTACATGGCATCAAATAAGCATGGCTTTTACCAGAGTTCTATACACACTTATCCTAACATCTCGATTTTTAATTCAAGAAATCCGCGTTCTTTTTAAAAAGAATGAATGCCCCAGTGTTTCAGAAAGCTTGAAGAAACATTTTTAAAATGATAACTTGCTTTGGACTTGTGTTTGTTTTACTCACTGAAAGCTTCTGATCTGAGTGTTTTTCTTCCCACTGTTATTCTGTTTCAGAAATCAGCTGTCTTTCACAGCTCCTCTTTAAACAGTAGAGAACCCCTTTAAACTCTGAAATACAGTGATACCTCATACAACATCCAAACTTGGTTCCACAAGTTTGGACTTTATACGGATTTGGACTTTGTATGAGGCATGCAAAATCCTAGCTGCAGTGCCTCATACAACATCCAAATCCTTGCTGCGATGCTTCATACAACGTTGTTTCCATAGAGATACATTGTACTGTAACAGCACAGACTTCAGGACAAAGTCAAGGAAACAGACAGGAAACTGACAAAACTTTAAGAAAACATTGTCTAAAGGCTAAATACATTACAAAAACATGTCAAACAACCCTGATTGTCCAAGAACCTGAAGAATGCTGCAAAAATCCCAGGAATGCTTCTAAAAATTCTGACGAAAAATTCAAAAAAATCCAAAATCACGCTCAAAACCACTCCTAAACACTCTTTGCCTTGTGCAAAACCCACAAGAGCAATGCACGCATGTGTCCTGTCTTTTATACTGTCCAGGCACAATGCAACCTGGGAAAAACTGAATGCCTCATACAAAGTCGAGCGACTTTGTATGAGGTAACTTTTTTCAAGAAATTAGGCGATGTATGAATTCGATGTTGTATGAAGCGAACTTTGCATGAGATATTACTGTACCAGTTTTTGTTTGTTAGTAGACTAATGCTAGCATAGAAAGCTTCAAACCCAAGAATCTTTTGCTGCCTAAATTTTGTCCAGTCCAATGCGAAACAAACGAAACCTAAACGATGTGAGGTTTAAAAACCTAAATCTAGGGTGTTATGTCCCAATTGGTACCAATTTAATCCTTGTGTCACATAGATGGCAGGAAAATATACCACCAGTATACAATACTTTGGATGATCCCTTAAGTTCTTTGATTTTAGAAACTACCATGTTTCTGAATAGGATTGGCCTGTAGGTATGTTGGCTAAATTTTGTTCACCCAGGACTATGTGTATTTTAGCTTAATGATTAATTCAAAATGCACTAGAGGTGACTTGATTTTTGATTCAATCTAAAATAATGGCAGGCATAATTTTTGCTTTTGCTGAATGTAAAAGGCCTTGTTAATCTTGGCTTCATTAAAAAACCACTGAGTTAGTAAATCAATGTTTAAAATCAATGATTGAAACACAAGGTTGTTTGTAACAATTGTTTTTCAAATTTAGCAAATCATTTGAATAATTGAATAGTGAAGAGTGCTATCCATTTTGTTAAAAATATGTAAAATGTACTGTTTTTCAAATTAACCTTGAAGGGAAAAATATTTTTACAAACTTCACAACACCTTTAATAATGAACCTACAAGTGTTTAAATTACCTTATTTTGCAAATCAGAATAAAACACATTACATCTTATTCTACATTGTATGCCATGTTTGATTCTCCATATATTTACTCAGAAGTGATACAAAGGTATATAAGCAGTACCCATGCTCATAAACTATCCTAAGCTGGTATGAAATAGAACTGTGGAGGAGATGTGCAAAGCACTCCTTTTTATTGCTACCTTTGTTTCCATGTTGGATACTTTCATGTTCAGGGAATGAAGAAGCAAGCGAGTGAAGTAGTGAAATTCAGCTCTTTATTAGTGGGATTTGAACACAGTTTGGATGGGGCAAAACTCAGACTTATATACACTACAAACAGTAACAATAATACAACAAGCCCATTGGCTAACAGAGTGTGCACATTTTCGATCCACTTATTTGCATAAGAATAGATACATGAGAAAAGATACATTGTGCTCCTGTCAGAAAACACAGTTAACATACATAACAGATACCCAATTGGTGGGGGAGGGAGGTGGCATCTGTTTACACCAGGGATTCTCAACCCATGGCCCATGGTATTAACTCATCCAACCCGCACCCTCACTCCAGCTGCCGCTGCCACCGCCTCAATCCTTGTCCCCTATGCTTAGCTTGGCATGTCGCTGGCAGCACTCATCCCTGGTGGCACTAAGGCTTACAACAACCGCCCTGCTACAGAGCGCCAGTAAGCAGGTAAGCGGTGTGTGTGGGAGTGTTGGGTGGCTCGGGGTGTTTCCGCTGCCACCGACATCGGTGGGGAGAGTGTTGGGGGCTCAAGTTGGTCCCGCCTCTGCTGCCATTATGGGGGACTGTTGGAGGCTCGAGGTGGTCCCACCACTGCCACCTTCCCCCCACCATCAGAGGCGGTGGTGGTGGGACCACCAATCCGGCCCCTGAACAGTCTGAAGGGGCCTGAACTGGCCCCTGGCTTTAAAAGGTTCAGGACCCCTGGTTTACACAATACTGTAAATTCCTCTCAAAAAATCATGTGAATTAGGCTGTGGTTTATATACACTGACAACTATCCATCTAGAAGTAAAACAAATGTGTTGTACTGCCTTTCTGAGTAAAACTGCAGTGTGTTCCAAAAAGTTTCATCTATAGAAAGATGCTGTTTATTCCTTCATACATTTTATTATTTCTACCTCATTTTTCTCTTCAAGAGCACTCAAGGTATTGTAGTTTGAGAAATACATTTTGTAGGTTCTTCAGCTTGTCGTCCCTGTCTCCATTGTGGCTAAGATGGTGTTATCTGAGAGGTCATGTGTGCGTTGAAGTTTTCTTAGAAAGTCTGTGGTATTTCTTACATAGCTGGGCACATTGTTGGCATATAGATATAGAATGGAATCCACATATCCAGATACTCCAACAGTGACAGTGTTGGTACTTGAAAAAAATGGGTCTCCCAGGTTTTCCAGATTTGTGAATTTTATGTAGCAGGTATGTGGCTGGTTGAGGTTCTTGTTGTATCTGCTCAGACCCACAAGACAAGGACACCAAGCTCAAGGATTCATTTCTCAAACTACAATACCCATTCAATATGGTTAAAGAACAAAGCAACCAGGCAAGACAAATACCCAGAAGCAACCTACTGCAAGACAGGCCAAGGAAAAAAAAAAGAAATTGAATGCTGCTGGTTGTCACTTTCAGCCCACAACTAAAATTCCTCACACGCATAATGAAAGATCTCCAACCCATCATGGACAAGAATACTTCACTCTCCAAAGTCCTTGGTGACATACCTTTACTTGCTTACAGACAACCCCACAATCTCAAACAACTATTGACACACAACAGACTACAAAACAGTGAAACCGATGGGAACTAAACCCTGCTGCAAACCCAGATTTCAGCTATGCCCCCACATCCACACACAACATTAAGGGCAGTTTTACTTGTTCTTCTGCCAATGTGATTCATACCATATTTTCCCAAAAATGCCCTTCTGCACTCTCCATAGGACAAACAGGATAATCTCTGCACATAATATTTAATGGACACAAATCAGACATCAGGAATGACAATATGCAGAAACTCATTGCAAACCATTTCAGTCTACCTGACTTGAAAGTTGCCATTCTGCAACATAGAAATTACAAGACAAGGATCCAGAGAGAGACAGCAGAAATAAAGTATATCCATATGCTGGACACCTTTCTCAAAGATTTGAATATTAGTGAAGGGTTTCTGGAACATTACCAAATTTGATACATCACGACTAACAGGTTGTTATATGCTGCTATATATGTTACTAGCAAAGGTTGCCCGGCGTTGCCGGGCTGTTTTAAATGGTGTTGGAAAGTTTTTGTTGTTGTTTTTGTTAATGTTTGTAAAGAAGAGGTTAATCTATATTTGAAATTTTAAAAATTTTTATTTATACAAATTTTTTTTGATGGTCTGTTTTAAACTGTGATGAGTATTGTTTGGTGTTTTGGTTTTGTGGATGAAAAAAAGAATAAAGGATGATATACTTTTTCGAAAAACTCTTGGGGCCTTTTGTGTGGGGCTATTGTGTCTTTTTGAATTTTTTTTATTATTGTGGGCAGCAAGTGCTGCTGGTAGGGGTTATCTTGTATTTTGACTGTTTTTTCTCTCGTGGCCTCTGGGTGGAGCTTCTTCCAGTAAGTAGTCTCTTTCTTTATTCATTTCTTTTCCAATCGTTGTGGTATGAGGTCGTGTGGTGGTGAGTTAGCTGTTTTTCTTTATTTGGGGTGGTGGTGGTGGTTGGATTTTGTGGTGTTTGGCTGGGTGCTGGGTGTGTTTGGAAATGTTTGTTGTTGTTTACTTTTTTGGTGTTATTTTTGTTTGTTTTTGTGTATTTTTGAATGTTTTTGATTGTTTGTTTTTGTGTTTTTTGGTGTCCTGGGGGGCGATCCCCTCTCAGACAGACTCCTTTGGTCCCCCCAACCCTCTCAACCCCAGGGGAGCCAGTAGAGAGGGGGATTCCCCCCAACTCCGTTTTTAAAGAGAAGTAACCAATTGGTTTCTTCTCTTTAATATGGGGCGTGTGTGGGGGGGGGGGAGGGAATCCACTCTCTGCCGGGTCCCCTGGGGTCAGGAGGGTGGGGGAGACAGACTCCTTTTGTCCCCCCACCCTCTCAACCCCAGGGGAGCCAGTAGAGAGGGGGATTCCCCCCCAACTCCGTTTTTAAAGAGAAGTAACCACTTGGTTTCTTCTCTTTAATATGGGGTGTGTGGGGGGTGGTGGGGGGAGGGAATCCCCTCTATGCCGGGTCCCCTGGGGTCAGGAGGGTGGGGGAGACAGACTCCTTTTGTCCCCCCCACCCTCTCAACCCCAGGGGAGCCAGTAGAGAGGGGGATTCCCCCACCAACTCCGTTTTTAAAGAGAAGTAACCACTTGGTTTCTTCTCTTTAATATGGGGCGTGTGTGTGGGGGGGAGGGAATCCCCTCTCTGCCGGGTCCCCTGGGGTCAGGAGGGTGGGGGAGACAGACTCCTTTTGTCCCCCCAACCCTCTCAACCCCAGGGGAGCCAGTAGAGAGGGGGAGCACAACACCCCCGCCCCCACCCAGTGATATTAAAGGGGAAACTCCGATTAGGAGCTTCAGGCACCGTTGGGGAGGGGGGCTTTGGTTCCCGCGGCTTGGCAGACTTGCTCTCCCGGTGTTTTTGTTTTTGTTTTATTTTTTGGGTGCCGGCTTCCTCAGCGTTCTGCGCGCTCATGGCGCTCAGGACGCTAGGGCTTGTAGTTATGGGTTGGTGCTTTGTGTTTGTGCTGCGTTTTTTTAAAATGGTTTTCTTTTGATTGGCTGTGGCGCGTTTCCGAACGCTGCACCATGCGAGAGCCTCTCAGCCTGATTGGCTCTGGCGCGGCGCGGCACAAGGAATGTTGGGAAGTGAAGTTGTTTCCCTTTCTTTGCGTTTGTGGGGCTGTTGCCCCACTGCTGGTTTTCTCAATCCTTCGTTGACCTGCGGACCCAGATCGGCCGTGTGCAGGAAGGGTGAGTGCAGGCAAGTAGGGCGAGGCATAGCAACCTATAGCCAGTTCCAACGGTTAACCCTTGGATTTATAGGTTAAGATATGTTATATTATGCAACCTTTGCAGAAACTACTTCAGTAGAATTCTCATCCACAGCATAGGCTTCCTCTCAGAACAAAGGATAAACTCACATAATTGTCAATAGATACTGAAGGTTAAACTCATTAGCAAATGTTTAATGTCAGGTGTTTGTCTTCTTTCCTCCTTCTAACCATTTGCAATTTAACAGAACAAAACATCATAACTAATCCGAATAACAACCCGATATCTTCTACATTACCAGTTGTAAAATTCCATAGTGATTTGTATCCTTATCTGTTATGCTAACCAACCACTGTGTACCTGATGTATATAAATTGATGCCATGAATTCTCACTTCTACCTGTATGTCTAATCCATGAAAGCTAATAGTCTTGCTGTACGATCTGGGATCAGTTTGATCCTGTTGTCCCTGATGAAGTGGGCAGGCTCCTTGCAGCTGTTCGTGCCACTACATGTCCTCTGGACCCCTGTCCCACCTGGTTGGTGAAAGCCTCCAAGGAGGTAACAGGGGGCTGGGTTGGGGGGATAATAAATGCTTCTTTACGGGAGGGGGTATTCCCTGCACAGCTAAAACATGCTTTGGTGCGCCCCCTCCTGAAGAAAATGTCCCTCGACCCAGCTGTCCTTAACAACTACAGGCCGGTCTCCAACCTGCCCTTTCTGGGTAAGGTTTTGGAGAAGGCGGTGGCGCGCCAGCTGCAGAGTGTCCTGGAGGAAGCGGATTATCTAGACCCCTTTCAATCAGGATTCAGGCCCGGGTATGGAACGGAGACGGCATTGGTCGCACTGATGGATGATCTCTGGCGGGAGCGGGACGGGGGTTGTCCATCCGTCCTCGCTCTTCTTGACCTCTCAGCGGCCTTTGATACCGTCGACCACGGTATCCTGCTGGAACGGCTCGAAGGATTGGGGATCCAGGGCATTGTGTTGGCCTGGTTTTCCTCTTTTCTGGAGGGCCGTACCCAGTCGGTGTGGTTAGAGAGTGAGAGGTCCAGCCCTAGGCCCCTCAAGTATGGGGTGCCTCAGGGCTCTGTGCTCTCTCCTCTCTTATTTAACATCTACATGAAGCCACTGGGTGAGATCATTCGTTCCCACGGGGTGCAGTACCATCAGTACGCGGATGATACTCAGCTGTACATCTCGGCCCGTGGGGACCCCAGTGATGCTGTTGAAATCCTATCCGGATGCCTGGAGGCCGTTGGGGTCTGGATGGGGGCCAATGGGCTTCGGCTGAATCCCAGCAAGACAGAGTGGCTATGGATAAGGGGCCCCATGTTATCCAAGGAGTTACCATCTTTGGTACTGGATGGGGCTGTTTTGCCCCAGACAGACCCAGTGCGCAACTTGGGGGTCCTTCTGGACTCACGGCTGCTGCTAGAAGAACAAGTGGCGGCTGTGGCCAGGAGGGCTTTTGCCCAACTTCGGGTGATTCGCCAACTGCGCACACTCCTGGACCGGGGCTCCTTGCTTATGGTCACTCATGCTCTGGTTACTTCCCGACTAGATTATTGTAATGCGCTCTACATGGGGCTGCCCTTGACGACCATTCGGAGGCTGCAGCTGGTCCAGAATGCGGCGGCCCGGGTGGTGATGGGGTGTGGGCGATATGCCCATGCCTCACCGCTGCTTCGGGAACTGCACTGGTTACCAGTTTGTCTCCGGGTGCAATTTAAGGTGCTGGTTTTGACCTTTAAAGCCCTATATGGCAGGAGGCCAGGATACCTTAGAGACCGCATCGTCCCAAGAGTGACTGCCCGTCCAACCAGAGCGGACCGGAGGGGCTCTCTAATGGTGCCGTCCACTAGGGGTGCACATCTGTCTAGCACCCGTAGGAGGGCCTTCTCCGTGTCCGCACCAACCCTCTGGAACCTCCTGCCAATAGATATAAGACTTCAAAGTGAACTGCTGCCCTTCAGGAAAGGAGTAAAGACCTGGCTGGCAGGGCAGGTGTGGGGCCCGAACGGGACTATGGTTCCCGCCGGCTGGCTTTTATAAAAATAAGAACTCTCTCTTCTTCCCTTTTGTATAGTAGGTGGGATGGGTGGGTGGGATATGGGTTTTTAAATGGGGTGGATGTGGGTTTTTTATAAGGTTTTTATAATGTTTTTTATGTATTTTTAGAATTGTTGTAATGCCGCCCTGAGTCGGGTTCTGCCTGAGTGGGCGGCATATACAAATATGACTATAAATAAAATAAAAATAAATAAATAAAAATACAGCAGTTAGTCTTTAAAGTGCCACAATGATTTTTATTTTTATTTACTCTGTTACGCTTGAAACACAGACTAACATGGCTATTATTCCAAAAACTACAACTCAGAGAGACTTGGGGCTCAGAACACAGCCACTGCAGAATGTCCTTGTGTTGCTGCCACCAACGGGATAGAGTACAGCATGACCCTCCTGTTGAACTGAACCAGTGAGATGAAGAACTGAGGAAGTTGAGAAAGGGAGAGTGAAGGTAATTTTCCCTTGTTCTAGAGTTGAATTTTGGTGGTTCTTGTTTCTGCTTGGCTGTTTCAGTACAACATTTGACAGCAAGCCCAGCTTTCCAGTCTGATCTTGGTGCTGTTCGGGGCAATCATGGACCCAGCCCAAGGCAGGTGTCAATAGGGTGAGTTTTATATATGTGCAGGAATTTGAGCTTTGGATTTTCTGCAACCAACAATATCTTCCACCTCTTCTGGCCAAGCATATAATCCCCAAATAGTCTGGGCCATTTATTATCTGACCATGGAACTGTCAGATTCAGATTCCCCCATGCTCTTCCTACAGGCATATGAGGCTAGGGTCCTGAGGCAAGGATATACAGTATCTAAATTAATTATTTGTACTAGCCACCATCCTCTTGAATGATGATAAGATAGAGAAACTGGGAAGCTGTACGTTATAGAAATGCCCAGAGAGACAGGAAGAGCCAGTTTGTTTGTTTGTTTGTTTGTTTGCTTGCTTGCTTGTTTGTTTGTTTGTTGTTGTTGTTTGGGGGGATGCCATCAGTTCTACTGGACTTCACAAACTGTTTGGACCAGACCGAAGCAAGGTTACTTTTTTTTAACCAACAATTTTATAAACACCTTACATCAGTGGCTAACACTTGGAGGAACGGTAGTCCAAAAAGCTTTCCCAAAAATTGGTGTGAACCTATATAACTTTTGGTAAATTTACCGGTTAATTCTATAAATGATTTTTAATTAATCAGCTTAGATACAATGGTACTTTTCTTCCTATGGGGAAAATACTGATTGTACAAGGACTGGGTGAAAAAAGGAGGAAAATTCAGGAAGGCTTCAACATAAAGTACTGTATATTCAAATTCTAATTCTGCTTGGGCATTCATATAGTCTCTCCAGCTTTCCCCTGATAAAATAATTTCAGTCTTTATTCCAATTTTAGTTTATAGGTGATGTTGTTCTTTACATTTTACTGTTTGTATTGATTAAACTAGTGACATTGCTCTTGATTTACAATGAGTGGGAGACTAATCAGGCAATTTTTCATTTCCTTTGGAAATTTTCTAAAAAATAAATAAATAAACAAGCAAAATAAATAAATAAGTGGTACCAGCACAGAAACAATCAATATACAGTACCTTTGTTTTGCCTGGATAATGGACGTTGTAGAAAGCTAACACCATGTTCCTAGCAAGAAAAATACTATGTGAAATTGGCTTGTGCTTGTTGGTTTTTTTATTTTTTTATTTTAGAAGGAGGATTTATAATGTATTTCATCAAGAAACCATGGATTCACAACATATCTTTCTTCACTCTGAGCAGGGAAAACTCTCTTTATTGATTCCCGCAAGTTTTGCTATCAATATTTCTCTCCCATTCCCTTCTGTCACACTGAGAGCCATTTCTCAGTTTATGATTGTATACAGATTTTGTCCTATAAGGAATGGTGACATTGGCCCTACTCCAACTTTAAGCTCTAGTCCTCAGAATTATGTTTCTCCTGCATGCAGTGAGACTTACTCTGAGTAGACATGGGCAAAGTTGTGCTGAAAGTTGTGCTTTCAGATATGTGAAAACACACATGCATGACACATACATGACTATTTATTTTTATTAAATTTTTTAACAATAAAACAACTTAAAAAAACAACTATAAATAAAAATACAGACATCATACTTACAAATACAATGTATATAACAAACAATAAGAAAAGAAAAAAGCATAAGAATACAATTAAACTACGACTTAGTAATGTACCACCTTGCCCTTTTTCCATACATCTTTAATTATATTTCCAAAATGTTTAATACATTATAATACTCTTGCAACTATCCTAATATACATATTCAAACTCTATACTTAAACTCATCAATTTAATACAACTACTAAGTCAAAATAAAAATACAATAATTAAAATACCATAAACACTTTTCACATAATACACCCAGTGTTATTTACAATGCCCTGGAGAAAACGGGGTGTCACAGTTGTTTTCTAGCCCCAAAAACTCATTTGATCAGGTACTGGTCTATTCCCTTCATCCCCCTTCAATGAGTAATCCACAAATAATTGCCATATTTTCCAAAATCTATTTTCTTTAACTATTCCCTTTTTCCTATTCATTTCCCATGTTAGCTTTTCATTTAACGCAAGATCCCAGATCTCCTTATACCATTCTTCTATTTTCAGATTTGCTTCATTTTTCCAATTCCTAGCAATACACTGTCTTCCCATTGTCAATATTATCGACAATAGCTCTTTTTTATCCTTATTTAAATCCATATTTCCACATCTGTCAACAAAACAGTACTTGGCCCCAATTTGAGTCTCATACCCATTACGGCACAAATATCTTTCTCAATTTTCCCCCAAAAATCCTTTGCAGGCGCACCCCCCAAAGAAAGACTCAGACACCGGTATATGGATAAAGGCATTGGGCCACTTTTATTGAATAATGCCCTAGTCCGAATTATAACTTTCAATTGGTACTCATCCAATTATAATTCTTAAGGCAAGCAGGCCGCAGTAACACTGGTAAGGTTCCTCCCAAAATTGCCAATGGCAATTGGCTACAATGTATCCATTTGTATCAATTTGTTTGTTGACACAAACAAATTGTTGACCGTAGTCAATAAACTATCTACTGACCCCACCCTCTGACGTGCATCTGTCAAATCACGGGGTGATGCATGCTGAAAAGCTCCTGCCATCACCCCTTGCCTGGTTCGTCATTGACCGGTCAACGTTATTACAACTGTACCTGTCTAAGTGTTGGCCAGTTAATTGCGAACCTGCCGGATACCTATGGGTCATAAATCTTTACCTTACCAGTGCTACCCGCCACATGGGGAGGCTTCAATGAAGACTCACCGCCCCCCCAGACCGTCAGCTCGGTCAACAGGCCTGCTTGCAAATCTTCCAAAAAGAGGTTCATACCTCTAGCCGACAGGTGGACCCCATCCCCTGCATAAAGATCATAATTTTGTAAGCTAATGGTGGGGTGTCGAATGACCATCCCCAAACCCTTGTCTGCCAAGAACTGGGCAACCGCCCTGTTCACCGAGCGGCGAGCACGGTCAAGGGCACGGAGGTCAATACCTCCCCTGTAAGCGTGACGTGGTATGATGTCCGACCATAGCAGCCTTGTGGACGGCCACACATAATGCAAATAAGCTAGGTCACTGCAAATCGTGAATTTTAAAGAAAGGCCCGTGACCTGGGCGAGGTCATTGCCCCCGAGGTGCAGTATAAGGACATCGGGCGGTTCAGCATCCCTGATGGAAAAAAGGAATGGCAACAGTTCCCGCCATCTCATTCCACGCTTACCGTACCAACGTATGCATGCGGATGCACACAGTCCAAGCTGGGGTCCCCACTCTGTCGCCGCAGCATACTGCACTGCCCAGTGCACGTAACTGTGGCCCACCAGCCATACTGCCACCGGTGTGCGGGGACACACAGGGTCTGTAAGAGAAAAAAAAAAAGAGAGAACAGTGACTTAACTGGTACTCATACCTGAAGAGGGCGAACATATAATGCAAAACGCATAGATCCCCATCTTCCCATATGGCGTATATCAGCCTCAGAGTACCCAAATGCAGCCGCAGTTGAAGCAGCACCTATCCTAAACGAATGGGTGCCGTAACGAGCCCCAGGGAGGCCAACACTGGATAGTGCCATACCGGTCACCTTCCAAAATTGAAATTTAGTAAGGGGAGACCCATCTTGGTGGCAGAAAAACGGGCCAGGGTGCGTGCCACGCACTGCCAAGAACTCCTGTAGGGCACCAACCGGACAGATGTCTGCAATGGAACATCGTAGCAGTCTAACTCCACTGCCTACGCCGTGCTGATCAACTTTTGAGGACCGTATCCTCAACTGAGCCCACTCATTAGAAACATAGACATCGTCGAGTTCCAGTGCCCTACGAGTCGCATCCGCCTTAGACAGTAGTACCAACTCACTGATGCGGAGCGCTCCAAAGAAGGCCACCGTGGTAGCCGCATGAAAAAGAGCCGCCTCATACCTGTCAAAACACAGGTTATGCCAGGGGTAAACACCCCTGGGGAAATTGGGTGGCGAGTGTCCAGGCGGCGGCCACGCTCCCGTGTCCACCACTCCAAAACATGTCGTATGCGGAAATCGTTCATGCTGTCAGCAAAACCCCTCACCTTGGCCATAAATGCCAGTGCTGACAGCCTGGATGCTATAGTGCGGGGAGCGAGGCCCAGACTGTGCAGATAAACCATAAATTGTAAAACTTGTTCCACTGGGATCGGCCACACTTCGGGCAACTGAAGTTGCACGCAAAAATTTATAAATTGAACGAAAGCATGATGATATGCCTTACGCGTGCGGGGCGCCAAAGACATGCCGATCGCCCGGTTCACCTCTCCTTGCCAAATGTCCAAATCTCGGCCGGGAGTGGCGAGGGGAATTCCTCTGCGTCCGGAGCCAAGGTGCGGAACCGGGGGATCTGCAGGCGGGATAAAGCATCAGCAATATCATTATTAATGCCTGATACATGTCTGGCCTTAAAAAGCACATTCAGGCGTAGGCTACGTAACACAAACTGGCGGACTAAAGACATCACCCTGGGTGATTTTGACGTCTGAGCATTAACAATGTGCACTACCGCAGCATTGTCACACCAAAAGTGGACCACTGAGTCGGCCCACTCCTCGCCCCATAGCATCAAAGCTCCCAGGATTGGAAAGAACTCAAGGAATGTAAGATCGCGGAGGTGATCCGTGCCCGCCAAGCTGGAGGCCATTGCCCATAAGCCCACCTCCCCTCAAAGTAAATCCCATATCCCAGGGAGCCGGAGGCATCCGACTGTACTTGAAACCTAGGGGAAACTAAAAGGTCGGATCTCCAGAAGGAGACCCCGTTGAAGTCCCGCAGGAATGTGAGCCAAACCAAAAGGTCAGCCCTCATGCCCTTGGTCAGTCGGACCCTATGATGGTGCCTTGACAAGCCAGACATGGCGTCACATAGGCGCCGAGCAAATGCTCTGCCAGGTGTGACCACCCTGCAGGCAAAGTTAAGATGGCCATGTAGAACCTGAAGCTCACGAAGTGACACTTTACGTTTGGCCAGCAAGGCCAAAACCATCGCGGAGATCCGGGTGACCTTATCGATGGGTAACCGGGATGCCCGTGCGACCGTGTCAATTTCAATACCCAGAAATGTGAGCATAGTTAATGGGCCCTCGGTCTTTTCGGGCGCTAAAGGGACACCCAGTTCCTGCATTAGCGTCTGAAATGTGGTGAGGAGACGCGTGCACATGTCCAAGCCCCGTTCACCCCTGAACAAAAAGTCATCGAGGTAATGGGCTACAGACCGAGACCCGGACCTGCGAACAAAGGCCCACTGAAGGAAAGTGCTAAAGCGTTCAAATGCTGAACAGGATATAGAGCAGCCAAAAGGCATGGCCTTATCTACGCAGAACTTTCCTTGGAATCTAAAACCCAATAGCTCAAAGTCCCCCGGGTGCACTGGCAACAATCGGAATGCCGATTTAATGTCACGTTTTGCCAGGAGGGCACCAGGACCACAAGAGCGCACCATTCGCAGGGCTTGGTCAAAAGACGTATACCTGACCGAACAAAGGTCATCAGGAATAGCATCATTGACAGAATAACCCGCCGGGTACGATAAATGGTGAATTAAACGAAATTCCCCCGGGGCCTTTTTGGGTACCAACCCCAGAGGGGAGACCTTCAGGTTGGGAAAGGGTGGTACAGAAAAGGGGCCAGCTACCCTCTTGGCCTCTACCTCTTTGGCAATACTCAGGGCAGCCACCTCCTCTCTACCCTTCAGGGACAGTAAATTGGGTGCATCTTGGGGTCCCCGCACTCCTTTGAATGGGATACGGAAGCCCCACTGAAAACCCTCCAGGAGGTACCTCGCATCCTCTCTCCTTGGATAAATTGAGAGCCATCGCTCCAACATATACACATGTCTAGCTCCATCAGCCGAAGCTCTGCCCGCTCCCTGTCCACCTCCACCTCTGCCCCGTGACCCACCGGCCCGCGGGCACACGGCAGCGGCGTGGGGGCCAGCGCAAGAGGGACACTCGTGTTTGTATCGGCACTACCGCCTATTGCACACGCCATTAGCCGAGAAGCTCCAACACAGCAAGCGGGCTGGAACCCCCTGCCCCGCCGGCTGGCGGGGAGCCTGTGTTGGAGCAGCTCACTGCACGGCATGGCCACAATGGTACCTATCCCCAGGCGCCGGACGCGTGGGGGTCATTTACAAAAGCCACAATTTCTGACAGGGCTCGTCCCATCTCATCTCCGGGTGCAAGGGCACCCTCATTCTAAATTCCTCATCGTAAGCCAACCACGATGGGCCAGGAAAATCCACCATCGCCCTGTTAAATATTGTCCAAATATTGGACCATAGGAATGGCCAGGTCAGGCCGGGCCCTAAGGTACACCGCCATATAAATAAGATATGCGGGCAGCCAGTTGGCCCAGGTGCGTGGTGGCTTACGACGGTGGGACAGTTCTTTGTCTCTGTCGTCCTGTCCCTCTCTCTCCTCCTTAGTGGGCTCACGGTTCAATAGGGAGAATATATCCACATACTCCCCCCGCCAAATCTTTTCCCTCGTGACCTGGGACAAATGATCACCAAGGGGCAATGAATAACCAGCCGTCGGCAAGGCCGTCACCGGCACATTAGGTACACGGGGCATACGCAGCGGAACCTGGACAGCCCCTGCGATGCCCGGCACTGCCCCGGGGGCGGAAACCCCCACCCCCCCTGTCGTGCCTGTATGAAACCAAGGGGCACTGGGATAGGCTGGCAACTGATGCCCACTCGCCTCTACTTGACGAGGCCATGGCCACTGAACTCCACCACTGGAAGTGGACTGTGATGTGTGTGCATTAACTTGAACCTGATACTCACTAGGTGCACCCCCGTGAGCCGCCCCCACTGGGGGTTCCGGCCCACGGCGGGCGTCAGAGCTCGCGACCGGAATTGAGCTCTGGGGCCACACCTGACCACTCCCCGGCTGTAGCTCTGGACGAACAGGGAGCTGCGAGACACCGGCCGGCGCAGGCCGGAGCGTCTCAAGCAGCTCAACCCGGCTGGCCGCCTGTTGCAGTGTGGCAGCCATCGAGGTAGCCGGTGGACACGAAGGGCCCCCAGCAGAGAGGGAAGGACCCCCCCATGGGGTTGTGTGCGATCCCCAAGGATGCCTCCAGCACAGCTAAACGCGTTAGCAACGCATCTACTGCCACAGATCCCCTGTATAAAGTGGGCCGGACGGCCCACTAGGCGCTTGACCAGGAACCCCAAAGTGAGAGCCTGGGCCTGAATAGGGCCATGCCCAAAACTCCGGCCCATGAGGGGCCGGAGGGGGAACGTGCTGTGCACTCGCACCAGGCCCTCCCCCGCTGTCCTGACCCATGGCCGGCAACTGCGGGTCGAGGGCCGAAGCCCTTAAAGGGCCGGCCGAAGGCTGGCCAGCCGAGGGCCAAGCACAAGCCTGCATCGCCCCACCGGTATCGGTGGGTAAAGCTGGGGTAGTGCCCTGCCGCGGGGGTGCAGCCCTGGTCCTCCGACCTGAGGGCTGCCCCCCACCCTGCGCAGGGCCCCAAAAGTCCTCCCCTTTGGCTGCGGTTTCGTCGCCGGGGCCTTCCTTTTGGGAGGCATATCTGAAAGAACAGGATCCCTTTCCAGGGATCAACCTAACGCCAAAAACACAGAGCAGCCAGCAAGCCAAAGGCTCTGTGCAAGATCCTTCCTTCCCAGCCGGGAAAGAGTAAGGGCTAAAGAGCCGAAGAATCGAAGGAACAGCGACGGAGAAAACTTCTCCTCTCTGTCGCTATTTTAAAATGGCAGCTCGGCTGCCTCGTGGCCACCCCTTTTATAGAGGGGTGGCCATGCCCCCTAACTCACCCGGATGTCTGAGTCCGGGTGGGGGGGGGGCCGCAAAGAGCGCGGCGGCCATTTTGGCACCGCGCTTTCATTACCACATTACAACCCCACCACATATGTTCATATGTTCCCAGTGTGTCCTTACATCTCCAACACATTTTATCTTTATTTTTATCTATTTGATGTAACCTCACTGGGGTCAAGTACCATTTTCAAAACATTTTATAATTATGTTCTTTCACTCTAACAGACATTGTTCTCATGATCCTTTTCTTACATTTATTTTTCCAAAACTCATCTACTATCTTTATTTTCAATTCTTGTTCCCAATTTATTTTCAACACTTCTTGTGGATTACCATCTTTATTTAACATTATATATATTTTACTTACTAAGCCCTTAATACCCCTTTCTTATCTTTAATATCAATTCTTCAAACTCGGTCATACCTCTTTCCGAAGTGACTTCCGTCAAATATTTGCTATTCCACTTATTTACCAACACTATCTGGAGCCAGTTCAACCTCAATTGTGCGAACATATCTGCTTTTCTCTCTCCATCTTTACAAACCCGTATCCAGTCTCTCAACAGGAAAACATCATTTCTAAAAAAAACCTTATTTCTCCCTTTTGTCAATTTGTATTGGAAAGTTTTTGATATCCTCTGTTTCTATTTTAAGGGATGTATCTGGAGCCAATTCCATCTTCAACTTTTTCCATACTCCTAATATTGTCTTTATCATTTTTTTGTAACAATTTCCCCATATTACTATCTAAAAAGACCATTTACCCCATTTGATTTAGATCCCTCATCTCAATTTCTTCCCATATTGCCTTTTCCCTCGCTAAAATTTTCACAATATTTTTGATTTGAAAAGCTCTGTAATAATTCCACAAATTTGGCAATCCTAGTCCTCCTTCTTTCTGAGATAAGTACCACAATTCTTTTACAATTCTAGGTTTCCTTCCACCATTACAAAAATTATTTAACAAACTTTGAAATTCCTTAATTTCCTTATCATTTAATTGGATCGGCAGGGCATCAAACAAAAAATTAATTCTCGGTAACATCATTTTACATAGCGCAATCCTGCCGAACCAAGACAACTTCAACTTTTCAAATTGCTGTATTTTATTTTTAATTTCCATTTTCCGTTTTCCATAATTAAATTTCTTAAAACCCTCAAATTTATTTGAAATATTTATTCCCAGATACTTCAAATTATCTTTAACCTGTAATTGAAATTTACCCTTTATTTTCTGATGTTCCTCCTTATCAATATTACACAGTATCATTTCCGACTTATCCCTGTTCATTCTCAAACCTGTCATCTGTTCAAAATCTTTTAACTGCTCTTGTATTCTTTCTAATGCCTTCCTTTGTGGCATGGTTGAACCTGCCAGGGGAATTATACACCCCCTCCACCAGCATTGCACTGTAGGAGGTTCTAACCGGTTCTATAGAACCGATAGCAGAACTGGCTGGCCATGCCCACCTCCCTCCCACACTGCACCATACTCACCTCCTCCTCCACCTCCACCTGCACTCTGGGCGAGGCTGGAGGGTGGGGGGGGGGAGAAGGAAGCATGCGCCCACCCACTGCCACCGCAGCTTGCCCGGAGTGGCGTGGCTGGCTGGGCAGGGGTGAACTCATCATGCCTGGCATTCTTCCTCCTACGTACATTCTTCGTGCTTTCAGCAATGCCCCGACATGCCTTGCCCAGGAGGCGCGCAGGAAGTATGTAGAAGGAAGCGTGCCAGGCATGGTGAGTTCCCCACAGCCCAGGCACGCCACTCCGGGCAAGCGGCAGCAGCAGTGGGTGGGTGCACACTTCGTCCTCCTCCTAGTGCTGGACATCACATACAGAGGCCGACGGAGGCTTCAGCTCCTCCTCGTGGCCCGCTTGAACTGCACCTTCTGGTGAGTCTCCTCTCTCTGTGTGTGGGGTGTAATGGAGGGGGAGGCAGACGTGAGAAAGCCCTGGGCTGGGCTGCATGGAGGAGGATGCCCCACAGGTAAGGCGAGTGCCATGGGGGGGTTGCAGGGGGCCGACTAGCCAGCACATGGGGGGCCCTCCGTGCAGCCCAGCCTAGTGCCTCCGTCCACATGTTTACCACCACCGTGGCCTGCGTCTCCAAGGCAGCAGGTGAGGAGCATTGCCTGTAAGCGGAGGGGTCGGGCTCACTCACTCACTCCACAGCGATAGCCCAGCTTTGGCTCCCTGCTTCTCAGCATTGCCGAGGGCTGCTCAAAGCCGAGAGGAGGAAGGAAGAAGATCCGGGTCTTCCCCACCGTTGCTCTCCTTCCTTACACCTCTCGACTTTGAGCAGCCCTCGGAAGTGCTGAGAAGCAGGGAGCCAAAGGCAGGCTATCACTGTGGAGCGTAAAAAAGGGGCGAGCGAGCGAGTGAGCGAGCGAGCGAGCGAGCGAGTGAGCCCGACCCCTCTGCTTGCAGGCAATGCATAGAGAAGTCCCTGGGATTCTTTTCTTTTCTTCCCTTTTTTTTGGAGGGGGGGAATGAGTCCACACCCACACAGTTGACCACACCCACACCCACAGTTAGCCACACCCACAGAGTAGGTAGATTTTTTTTTTGCAGTGCATCACTCCCCTCCACCATAGCTGTCACATGGATGGGTCACCGCTGTGCCATGTTGAGGCATGAGGTGGGATTTGCAAATCACTAGTGTTAAGAAAATAATTAGAATACAAAGCATTTTAAAATACCACAACAGGCTGTTTTTTTCTATCCAATTCCTGCATAAAATGTCTGAAAAAGGAAGAATATACATGACTATAAATTTCTTATATATACATTGCTACTCATTCATGGGTGATGAACCTAATAGTTATTTGGATATAGTATTATTAGACAGGAATCTTGAGAATATGTAGGCTTTTCTTGCTATTTAACGGACCAAACTTAGGCATGATAACTCACAAACATACCTCCTTGACATATGATTGCAAAATAACTATGTCCAAACAAACTTTCACAGTAAAGTTCTCTTGCCATTGTGGTATACTAAACCCCAATCCAAGAAAAATAGTTGAATAAATATTAATATGTCATTTTAAAAAGGCCTTTTCTCACAAACCTTTCTGCTCTATAAGAATGCAAGCCATTTATCTGTTGATATAATTTCAAGAGATAATAGAAGTATCTTTAAATAAGAGGGCAATGCTGAGGTAAGGGTGGGAGAACAGGCTTGCACAGTTTTGTTGGGAGGGAATCCTGCATTATAGTGTTTAAGGCAAATGAATGAAATTTTGATTAGCTTAGATTCACCACTAGTTAAATATGGTCTAATTGTATTCCATTTCTCCATGTTTTAAATGCCAACTGCAACTGGCTATTTATTATCAACATTAGCATTTAGAATTCACCCAGCATAAGAGTGTTAAAAATACAAAACAATCATTTCCCTCAAGTTCAGGAGCACATTTGGCATAATATTCCCCATAGCAATAAGCTTACTTCCTTATAAGAACAAAGACTAGAACTGATGCCAACAGATTCCAGGTTGGTACTAAATAGAAACTCTTAACAAAGAAATGGATATGGAAGGTGATTAATTTCAGTCCTGTTTTTTTTAAGTTGCAGTTAATTCTAAAAATTAAATTCCCCATTTTCACTCCCTGTCTCCTATTTCTGAAAGCATTGCTTTTGTGATAGGTTCTTACATGTTCGCTGGTTGCTTAGCAAAGAAAAGAAGCAACATGTTTCTTTTTTTTGTCACTTTTTTAAAAAAAAATGAATTTTAAACATTTATTAATTATAACATATGGATCAACAATGCAGTTTAAAATTGATACCAGGGATAGGAAAAGTGTACCCCTCCCTTGATGTTCCTCAACTATAAATCTCATGAGAACTGGCCACCATGGGTGACAGCCAGTGGTGGGATTCAGCAGGTTCGCCCCAGTTCACCAGAACCGGTAGCAGAAATTCCAGCTTGCACTGCCCATCCAAGCTTTCTAATAAAGTACAGTAGTCCTAATTTGGGTGCAACACAAGTCTTTCCCCAGTGGTGGGCTCCCAAAAAATTTTACTACCACACTGTGGGCATTGTATGGTGGGCATTGTATGGTGGGTGTGGCCAGGGGAAAAGCCCTGCGTTGCACCTGAATTAGGACTACTTTATTTCAAGACTTGGATGGGTGGGGCCAGCCACTGGCGTTCCCCCTGGCCATGACCATCACACCATGCCCACAAAGTAGGTAGTAAAAAAATTTGAACCCCACCACTACTGACAACCATATCTGGAGAGCCATCATGGTACAGATCACCAAAGACATTGTTCACATTTCTGCTCAAAGGATTATTGGGTATTTTTTCTAGCAAAGTTCTGAGTTTCTGATTATTAAAAACGTTATTAGCTACTCTAGGAGTAGAACTTTAGACCCAAAATAAAGTACCAACTTTGTTTTGTAAACACAACCATAATACAACAGGAAGAAAGATTTCTAAATATGTTTGCACAATTCTGGCTTACATGTACATAAAACTGGCAGCCATTATAGCAATAGCAATTACACTTATATACCACCTTATAGTGCTTAGTGTGCTCTTTGGTTCATAAATTAGCATTTTTGCACCAACATGCTGGGTATTCATTTTACTGACCTCAGAAGGATGGAAGGCAGATCAACTTTGATTCCCATCAGGATTGAACTCACAAGGTCAGCAGTTCTTGGCTACACCACCAGGGATCTCCTTATAAATGAACCATGTGCAGGTCTTTAACTTGAAAAAGGGCAAACTAGGAAGACACTTTCAGGGAAGGAAGCAAAAGTAAACCCAAGAATACTCAATCTACTTGTAGGCTAGTGCAAAGACAAAATGAAATAGGAGAGCACATTCTGGCCCATATGACTGTCTTTTGCCCATGCTTTGTACAGATAATTTGCCACATATATTCACACATTATTCAGATATAACCTCGAATTTATCTCACCAAGTCTGTCTGAGCATTTTTTTTTCCTAACAATGATAATTAATTCACATTATTTTTTAAACTCTAAGCAGCAACACGTGTTAACATTTAGATATAGCTTGTTTGAAATATATATGTACTGTATTATCCTTTCACTTCTATAAAGAAGATGGACAACAGTGGCTTTGCCTTCTGAACATGGCCTGTTATTTTAGGAACAAAAACTGGTAATATCACACTATAGTTCCCCTTTGTTATAACCATTTTGCTGTAAGCTGTCTATACAATAATCTATATTGCCACAGAGCTCTTAGGGAGGAGGTTCTCAAAATTTGTCATGGCAAATCTTCCCTAGCCAATAATTGAAATCTTTCAATGTTCCTCAAACATAATGGGGGCATGGTGTTCACTATATTGTTTTATGCCCAAGGTGAGTATGTCAACAGGGCCCACAAAGATATAGGTCGGCACACCTATATCCCACCCAGGAAGAAAACAAAACAACAAAACAAAGACTGCCAAGCACTGACAGGCAACACAGAGGTCTTGTGTTTTACACTTTTTGGGAAGCAGATGGAATCACAATCTGCTTCTTGGCTTACAGTAAGAGGAACTTATAGTGGCCAACTTTTAAATTTACAAGATATTTAATAAACAGTCTTCTGGCAATTCAGTTTAAAGGTTCTTTAAAGCCACATCATGTGTAAGATTTGGGGCATAGAGTGAGGATAAATGTGGTAAGGATGAGTGATTTATTAGGGTCTAACTGCAGTGGCTCAAGTGGTTAAGATGCTGTCTGGAAGGCAGCAGGTCAGCAGTTCGATACCCAAGTACTGCATGACGGAATGAGCTCTCATTTCTGTCCCAGCTCCTGCCAACCTAGCAGTTTGGAAGCAAGAAATTGCTAGTAGATAAATAAGGACCATTTCGATGAGAAGGTAAACAGCGTTCCATGCATCCCGGTGTCTAGGCATGCCTGCCACATGTCCATGGAAATGTCTGCAGACGCAGATAGCGCTAGCTCTCCACCCATGAAACAGAGATGAGCATTGAACCCTAGAGTCCGATACAACTGGCTTTCAAGCAAGGGCATACCTGTCAAGTATCCTGGATTGTCCAGGAAATCCCGTATTTCACCTCTCTGTCATGCCCCTTCCTGAGGCCATTCCGTAATTTGACCAGCCAGGAAAGGGGTTACTGCTCATGTATGCAGGGGTTACTGGGTTACTGCGCATGTGTGCAGGGGTTACTGCACATGTGCACTGCTGCCTCTGACAGCCGTGCATGCGCAGTAATCCCTTTCCTGCCTGGTGCCTGGAAACTTACTGCGCATGCGTTCCTGGCTCCCGGATTTTGAAAACCACAGCTTGACAGGTATGAGCAAGGGTGACCTTTGTCATGAAAATCCTAGCCTTAGGCTGCACTTTTCATGATCTTTTGCTCACTAAATAACTCTTATAGCTCATCCAAGGATGGGACCTAGTATGTTTAGACTGGCTTGCTAGAAACCCGTGTTAGAGAGACAGATAAACAGCCAGCTGTGTGATAAGGTTGACTATGGATTTTTTCTCATGTGAGAAGGGGAGTCTGCCACTTTCTCACCAGCCTATTGTAAACTAACTCCAATTGGATGAGGTTCCCCACTTGTGGGGATTGATATCAAAAGAATAAAAACCAAAGTGGGAGGCATTTTACTTCCTCTTTCTTCGGGGAAGCCATGGGGGAGCCTCACAGCATGGACTTGTGAGCCAGAAAGGCCAGAAGGGCTTGAATAACTAGTTAAGTTTTCTTATTTTTGTGTGTATTCTTTAAATGACTATATTGCAAGTTTGATTTCCAATGCTATATTGATTTCTTTAGTTTACTTAAATAAACTTCATAAAATATAGACCCTGTCTATTGAATTGGAATAAAAGGGGCTGACTGGACCACGCTAAGCTAAGGCCACATTTTGTTACCTAATTTGAGTAATTTGAGCCCTGAGCATTCACCTGCCAAGGCCACGTGTGTCACAGGGGAACTCTTAAGGGCTGAGCTGCCCCATAGGGTGGTGACAGACACGGATGGTAAGGAGGCAGAAGGTGAAGTGTGGCAGGAAGGAATGATAGGATCTCTAGGCAAAGAGATCGCTAGCATTACAACCTTTACCTTTAAGTGCTCTAAACCTTAACACAAAGCAAGCCTTACAGGGCCAGTCTTTCTAACTCTAAGTCAAGTGATATTTTACATTGATGGTATCAGTTTGTCCTACACAGTGTGTCTGTTTGCCTGTTTAAACAGCAGCTCTACATGAAGAAGAGAAGGTTTTAATTCTTTCACCCCTGGATGTGGCCCCAACAACAATCACACAGTCCTCTGAGATAGCTGTTTGTATCAGAAGGGAAGCTGCCTTTGCTTCAGATATCCAGATGCTTCTAGAATGTTTTCACTAGAATAGTGTTACCCTTCACCCTCCTGGTTTCATGGCAAATCAAAGGTTTCTTATAAACTTGCAAACAAATGACTCAATAATTCAGCTGGCCCTAGTAGAATATTAAAAAACTGTTGTTCACTTATCACAGAATTTGAGTCACTTGTGAAAAGCAGTACTTTCTCTTCGCAGTCTCTGCAATCCTGTGTTATGTATCCTGGTTTGTAGGCTGTTGCCCAGTCTTAGCGAACCATAATGAGTGAGGAATGTGGATGGCAGATATTTCTAGATTGCAGTTCCCATTATCCTTGATCCATATAAGCCAAATATAAAGGATGATCAGAATTGCAGATCAAGAACATCTCCAACCCAGGCTTAAAATATTAGATTGTCTATAATCCACCTGGCTGTTAAGTTCTTCATTAAAGGCTCTTTAGTCATCATCCTAAAGAAATTGTGGTGAAGAAAGGCTTTCTCAGGCTTGGTGCCCTAGCTATGGAATGTCTCCTACAGAGAGTTTCATCTGCCACCTGTTTGGATTCATTTCAGTGCTAGGTAAAAGGTCTTTTTGTTTTTGTTTTTCACATTCTTTATAATTTAACCATCTTCCACAGATATATAGATCTGTCTGGAATTTTAAGAGCCATGGACATTTTCATTGCTTCTATTAGCTTTCTCATATTGGCTTCATCCTTTTCTGCTGTTTTATGTTGTATTTAGAATTTATATGTTTACCTTTTTTGTCTGTTTTACTTTTATTGTTAGCCATACAGAGAAATGTCATTATTGAGCAGCATATAAATATAGTAACAGACCGTGTAATCCAGTACACAGTTGTTAAGAAATACAGTTCTTCTGTTTTATTTTTCAAATACGGGGAGAGAATGCTCTGCTCCCTGAGGTGCAAAATGGTGCCCACCTCCCAGTCAACAACAACAACAAGAACAACACTTTATTATGGCCAGAGGCCAGTACAGTCGTCACAGAACAAACAGGTACAACCAAACAGGTACAGCCACAAACACTTGTTCTATCATTAGCCAAGTCATTTCCAGGGCTAGTAATTCTTGCCATTGCCAATCTACTCTTACCAATCATGTTAGGACAGTAACTCTGAATGTAAGAATGTGTTGTAATTAGCTAAACAGAACGATCAAGTATTAAAATGGAGGAGTTGATGAGAGTTGTTATACCATAAACCCTATAATCGGAAAGCCATAGAAGACACACATGGGCTCACTGCCATCCTAAGAGCTTTTTATCCCTTAGACGGGAGGCTTTACCTTGTTTTTGTGTATATTCACAGTCATATTTTGCACCTGAACCAGAAGATCTCACCAAAATAAAAACCCTCTCTATGGTAGTAAAAACAGCAGCAGAAGAGTTGAAATAATGAACAATTTGTGGCCTTTTGATGTAAACGGTTAGCAGAGTGGTATGCAGTGGCCAGCAAGAAATTCGCAACTGGCAAGGTGGTCCCTTGTGAGAAAAACAGGCAGACAGATCTTGGTGCAGAAGAAAACTCAAAGTAGGTTTACTCAGGAAGTAAAAAGGTGCAAGTATATACAGTGCAACAACTGTAACACAAAACAGATATACTGTATTCTCTTGGGCTGCTCAGTTGACCTCACTGAGACAGTTCAGTTGTGCTATATACAAGTCCATACAGTTCAGTAGCAGTCCAGTCCAGCAGGGTAAATGCAAGCTGTAATTACAGACAAAGCCAAAGAGTTCTTCGGCTTCTGTCCTCTTGGTAGAGGCTTACCCCAAGTAGTCCTTCTTTGTCCAGTAAGCACAGATGGCATATCAGGCAAAAGCCATTATCAGGATCAGTGCAAAGATTCAGTCCTCGTAACAGGTTCTGGAAGATGCAGGGATCTTCGTCCAGACTGTCAGCAGAGGAAGGTGAGCATTAAAGCTCAGGCAAGTTGAGCATTGTAGCTGGAAGTCTGCAATCCTGCTCTGACCTAAATACACTGGCCCATGGAGCACATCAGGGAAAAGTCCCAACACCTGTGTGCCTCTGCAATAGGGTCTTAAAGGCATCATAGACACAATATGCCTTGCAACCAGTTAGGGTGTGAGTCGAAGACTTACATCCTCTAACAAATAGTATGCAAAATCAATTGCCTCAGGCTGCTTTGGTAGCCAGTTAAAAAAGTGATGGCAGAGAGTTCTATAACACTATCTCATCTCACAAAATGCTTTGTAGCTCTTAATGAATTTATCCATATATTCTGTTGTTTTAGAACAGAAATGCTTTGTTCCCCATCCTGCTATGTGATGTGGCATCATATCATGTGTCCTTGCTGTTAGGCTTGTTGGGTGAAGTTAAGCTCCACTAACAAGAAAGTGTGATGGCACAGATAGCAATGAGACCTTTTGCTTAATACCTGGTTTACCTCATCATGAATAAAATTAATTATCCCCATAGTTTGAGAAGAGTAGTTTGTTATCCTTTTGATAGGCTTTTCACAAAATGACAAACTCATGCAAATATTTTCAATGACTGGCCAAAATCCTATTCCTTATTGTAGTAAATAGGATTAGGATTTGGTGAGTCAATTGTCCCATTGGTTCAAATGGGCCTACTCTAGTTGTGATTTAATGTGCTAAAGTTGGTCACAATTAGAGTAAACCCATTTGAATCAACAGAACTTACAGAGGAATTGATCCAGTGGGCTTTTTCTAATGCAATTTATTATGCTAGGCAACATGATTTTGGCCTATAAATCACATTGGTATAAATTGAGGCTCTTTTAAGACTGGGGAGGAGGCAGCAACTACATTTGGGAAAGTTTGCTATATCCTGTTATACAAAGGGCTCACAACCTTTTTGCACTGCAGGCCAGACCACATCCCCTGCACAGCTGAGCGGGCCGGTCACATAGTTCATCACCCTTTACGGCAGGCATGGGCATGTTTACGCATGTGCGGGCACATTTTACAGCTGTGATGTGGCATCATATCATGTGTCCTTGCTGTTAGGCTTGTTGGGTGAAGTTAAGCTCCACTAACAAGAAAGTGTGATGGCACAGATAGCAATGAGACCTTTTGCTTAATACCTGGTTTACCTCATCATGAATAAAATTAATTATCCCCATAGTTTGAGAAGAGTAGTTTGTTATCCTTTTGATAGGCTTTTCACAAAATGACAAACTCATGCAAATATTTTCAATGACTGGCCAAAATCCTATTCCTTATTGTAGTAAATAGGATTAGGATTTGGTGAGTCAATTGTCCCATTGGTTCAAATGGGCCTACTCTAGTTGTGATTTAATGTGCTAAAGTTGGTCACAATTAGAGTAAACCCATTTGAATCAACAGAACTTACAGAGGAATTGATCCAGTGGGCTTTTTCTAATGCAATTTATTATGCTAGGCAACATGATTTTGGCCTATAAATCACATTGGTATAAATTGAGGCTCTTTTAAGACTGGGGAGGAGGCAGCAACTACATTTGGGAAAGTTTGCTATATCCTGTTATACAAAGGGCTCACAACCTTTTTGCACTGCAGGCCAGACCACATCCCCTGCACAGCTGAGCGGGCCGGTCACATAGTTCATCACCCTTTACGGCAGGCATGGGCATGTTTACGCATGTGCGGGCACATTTTACAGCTGTCGTAAATGTGTCCGCTTCTGGTAGCGGCAAGAGCAGTGGTGGGCCACATGAAATAGTGCCACGGGCCGGGGCCGATCCATGGGACATAGGTTGGCCACCCCTGTGTTATACAATGGCTCTCTGAAATTGAATCTTGGCTTTTCTAATCTTTTAAAATTTATGTTTTAAGAATCTCTCTCCCACAAATCAAGCACACACTGCAGTCCAAGAAATAAAGCAACTTGAAGTAGGCACTAACTTCCCTCTTGCATGAGCAGAAATGGATATTGTTTTGAAACATGTGCTCAAATGCATTGGGAGTTTTACACTATTTTTCAAGCTGCCAAGTAGATAATGTCAAAAACATTTCTGAAATGGGATACTAACATCAAGATATACTGCTCCAATCAGCAAATATCAGACAAAGTAGAGTATAAAACTGTGGGTACAGGAGACTCCTAGCAAATTTCCATTTCCATTTCCTATGTCAACAGCTTTCCAACTCACCTAGAAGATTGTTTTATGTTTTCCTGGCAAATTCTCTCCAGACTACAAGTTCAGCGTTCAATTCTGTATTCAGAACTCAAAAGAATTAGATATGCTGCAGTTTATGAAATGGATGTTTATGAAAGTATCCTTTGTTTGAATGGCTTCAAAACCTGGCATGAATTTCAACTTTGACAGCATAATGAGAAAATAAGGCAGCCATACCAATGTCCCAAATGTAGCCTTAAGTATTGAGGTTCTCATGTTGAAAATGCAATTCTCTATCTAGATGTGTATGAATGTCTTCAATGTCTCATCTTTTGATAGTAGCTCTTTTTTTGGCAGGTCCTTTACAATTCTGAAATGTGAAGGGAAAATGCTTCTGCACAACATAATGTATAAACGCTGTGGGACTTACACCTTCTGCCCCATCAGCACTGTAGTTACATTGTGTTGACTACAGTATAATTTCCTACTCAGTAGAATTTAAAACTCTCAAAGTTGTATGAAACATTATTCTAAAATAATATGAGCAATTTAACAATAGAGGAGAGATGGGCACCATGTCATCTGTAGGTCACATGTGACCTTCCAAGGGCATTTTTACCACTTTATAACCCCTATTAAAACTTTTTAAAAAAATAAATTACTCAAAAAAGCCCTCTTTTGTAATGGGGCCAGGGAGAAAAAAATTGCTCACTGCTTTGGAGCTTAAACAAACATCTTTCCCCAAATCAAACAAAAACCCACACATGTCTATGGAGATATACTCCCCCTGAATAGGTTTGGTGCTACTTAGGTTAGGTAAAGGTTTCCCTTGCTCGAAAGCTAGTCGTATCTGACTCTAGGGTTCAGTGCTCATCTCTGTTTCAAAGCCGAAGAGCCAGCGTTGTCTGCTTCTGCAGATGTTTCTGTGGTCATGTGGCAGGCATGACTAAACACGAGTGTATGGAACACTGTTACCTTCCCACTGAAGGGGTCCCTATTTATCTACTTGCAATTTCTTGCTTTCGAACTGCTAGGTTGGCTGGAGCTGGGACAAAGACGGGAGCTCATTCCATCCTGCAGCACTTGGGAATCAAACTGCTGACCTTCCGCCTCCCAGTCAGCATGTTAGCCACTTGAGGCACTGCAGTCCTTTGGTGCTACTTACAATGATGCAAATAAGTACTGTATAAGATTGCAGTCAAAAGGTGCTTTGCAGTGCCTTGTGAAAACAGTGGGGAACCAACTATAAAGCAAAAGCCACTTCAGAGCTACAATTTTGTTGAATGTTGCATTTCCGGTAGTCATCTAATAATGCAAGGATGCCATTACCTCACCATTAGTCTGTAGTAGAATTCCCCTTGTTGAACTTTGTTCTCCATTCTGGACTGGGCCATAAAATTTACAATTATAGATACAGGTCACCCTTGCTCGAAAGCCAGTCGAATCCATTTACATCCATCTCCATTTACATCCAAAGAGCCAGTGCTGTCTGCATCTGCAGATGTTTCCATGGTTATGTGGCAGGCATGACTGTACACTGAAGCACATGGAACACTGTTACACTTCCTGCCAAAGAGTTACCTATTTATTTACTTGTAGACGATGGATGTTCACTCCATCACACTCCACTAAGATCTTGAACTGCTGATCTGCTGACCTTCCATTCATCAAGCTCTACATATACTGTATCTTTTATATTTGCTGAAGAGCTCCATTAGCTTATAAAACAATACAATCCTTCATAGATTGATATTGTCTGATTACTCAAAAGTATTCTCAATAATTCTGATTAAAATGATATTCTCCAAGAAGCACATCAGAGTATTCAGGAATAGCCCCCTCATGAGGGTAATCAGTGGCCAGTTGAACTCCTAGAGCAGTGATGGTGAACCTTGGCACTCCAGGTGTTGTTGGACTTCCATTACCAGAAACTCAAAATCAGCACTCCTGCTGAACAGGGCTTCTGGGAATTGAAGTTCAAGAACACCTGGCGTGCCAAGGTTCACCATCACTGTCCTTGAGCCATCCCAGACTGCTGAACCAGGTTGAGCATTAGCTGCTGATTTACACGAATTGATGATAAATGAGGATTTGCATCTCTCCTTTTAGAGCATCATTTGCTTTTTTAGCTGTGATGACCCAAAATGTTTATGGTATACATGTGAACTTGATTGCAAACAGAAGGAGAGAAACCTCCTGTCAAAAGAACATTCATACACATTTGCAATATACGCCACTCTTATTTTAATGTACTGTATCTGATTTTAACTGCATGTAAATCAGCTTCTGTGATTTGTAGTGCGTACTAGTTGTTACCGTATTCTACAAAAAACACACACCTTTTTTCATAAAATTGAGGGAGGGGAACCACCTCACAAACTCATATGATCTTTAAGATAATGTTCTTTTTATAGACTTGTTCTCATTCTAATCCTGTAAAGCAGCAAGAGACTTTCCAAAATGCTTCAGGCTATAGAAAGCTGATATTACTCTTAATTGTTCCATAATGCCAGTATTCTACAGAGAAAATTAATAAAACATCAATGGACAGCAATAAAAAAGTCCAGAAAATTTTGGGGAAGTATCAGTATTACGGTTGACTGAAGAAAAATTGGGTCCGTAGCTAATGAGAAGGAAAATGAATATGTGGAGAGAGGCAGAATTGAAGCTTATTGTACTAATGGTTTTGATAAAAATGTGGAAATGTAAGTAGAGAAAAAGGCACAAGGATGCCTTGAACATTGTAAAGACTTGCTGATCAGTAAGAAAATAAAACTGTTGCTTTTAGATATTGCATTTTAGGGCTTGATTCCCAGAGATCAGGATAAAACTTATCCGCAGAAATCCACATGGCATTGACTCAAGTTAAGAGCCTGAATGATTTGCAACTTAATCCCAGGTAAGTACAGTATGTGCAGGATTTGTGTCTCCAATATGCCTATGTCAAGGATCCCAAAAAAGTATATAGTGCTTTGTGTCTGACTGAAGAAATCATTGCTGCTTTGACCAATACAGACAGGGCTTCAACATGTTTTTAGATATGATGCTCTCTGATTGTATATGATAAGCCTTACTCCTGAGCAGATATGGAGATGATAATGCCAGGTGTCATATTTTGCTTCCTAACAGCAGCAACTTCCCTGCTCCCAATCTGTGTATTATAACATCTCATTATTTAAATATATATAACCTGTCCAACTGAACCATTTCTTTTCTAGTGCATGCCATGCAGCCTGACATTCATGGGGGGAAAGCAGAACCTTGTAAAAATGTTGTGTGTGTCAGATTCCCTTATGTGATAGTAATGCCGAAATGACACACTATGGAAGAACCAGGCACAATTTGCAATGACTTCTCTTGCTACACAAGTCACAAGCTATAAGAATGGTGCCCAATCTGTGTAATGATAATACACCCACATTATCCCACTACCATGGGACTCATTCCACCTGACAGAGACCTGCACCCATCCAAGAAGCCGGGCCAAAACCCTTTTTGCTGCTTCAGGGAATATGCAGTTCTGCCCTAGGCTAGAGAAATCTCTGATAGGTTTTGATTACTGACAGGCAGACACGAAAAATGAAGACCAAACATAACATGGATTGACTCTGTAAAGCAGTGGTTCTCAATGTTTTCATACCATGGGCCGGACCACTCCCCCTTAGATCGCTGAGGGGTTAGACATGTGGTTTCCCTCCACCATAAACACTGCCGAAAAAATGACAGGCATGTTTATGCATGTGTGGGCACGTTTATGGCTATCATAAACATGTCCATTTCCACTTCCAGGGTCATTGCCATGGGCCAGATGATTTGCCATCATGGGCTGGGTCCTGCCCACAGGGCGTAGGTTGCGAACCCCTGCTGTAATGGAAGCAACACCTTTTTGTTTATGAGAACCACCAGGGTTTTTGAGGATAGAATATTTTGAAGGTCACTCATTCATAGCGTAACCATAAGTTGGGTGCAACTTCATGGCACATAGCAAACCTAGCTCCTCCAGTACTGCTTAATCTGAACCTTGTCTTCTAAACTGGAAAAAACACAGCAGTTCCCTGAGACTTCTAGCAGAGACCTGAAACCTGGCAACCCTGTCTCCTAAACTCTATCTTAAGGAACAGACTATTGATTACTTTTATTTAAACTGAGACACACAGCTCTCATGTTTTTTTCCTCACTTGCAAGACAGTAAAGAAAAATGGTATAATCTTGACCAGGATCTAATATCACTGCCTGTGAGTCAGGGAGAGTCAAACATTTTTGTGGCGCTCCTCATTTAATCCTTATCTTCATGTAGCAGTGAAAGATTCTGGTGTGGGCCATTTCCCAATTATCCCTTCAAGAAAAGGCAAATAAATAATTTCTTTTAAAAATATATAAATGATTCAGTACATTTTCACTGTCCTAATATAGTCTAAAGCATTTCACTTCCTCTGAAACTCTACCAAGGAGCAGAGTAAGTGGTTAATTCGCCAATGTCCTGAAGTGCCTCTCTTATTAAGCCACTTCAGTTTATCAGAAATTCATAATGGAAGGAGCTGGACAAAGGAGGGTCACTAGAGCTGTAATATGCCATTTGGATACCATTTGTATCACACCAAATGGCACATTACAACTCTAGCCAACCCGAAGCAATTCTATTTAACCCACACCAGCCTACTCCAAAACACTATGTAGAAAAGCCCTGGATGTTTTAAAAGTGGTTTTAAATCTGCATCCTATTTTAATGAATATTAGAAAGAAAACAAAACACAAAAAAGTTGTCGTGGATCAAGTGCACTTTGTCAGACATAAGAGTGGTATGTCTGACGAAGTGGACTTGATCCACGAAAGCTAACATTAAAATACAGAAGTTAGTCTTTAAGGTGCCAAAACATTTCTGTTTTGTTTACTCTCTGATATGCTTTCAAAGACTAACCTGGCTACCACTTCAAAAAATCAAACTATTTTAAAGTAGTAAAATACAATCTATATACATTCCAGTCTTTTTGCAGTTTAGTTTTTAAAATGTATCTATAAATAAATCTATTGTAGGCTATTTTGAAAGTCGACTACAAATCAAGTAAATAAAGATATTACCTTTTTGAAGATTTGGATTGACTGATTGCTTTGGTGTGGCTTAGCATGACCTTGCTTTAGATATGAATACATGAATCTATCAAAACACAGAAAGATGCATGATTGTTTATCCTGAAAAGGCATGCAGGAGCATGTTGCATGATCTGCACCATAGTGTTCACAGCTACATACGAAACACAGTTACATGTCTATAACTTTCTTATTTATATTTGATTCGGTTGACTTATTGTTCCATCCATGCTGATTAGTTTCTTTATCTGTGGAAATCATTACATCTACATACTATGATTTTCTTCTTCTCCATTGGATGGCTTCAGGTGCAAGATTGTGAATGAGTTTATGCACAATGACCATTTGATTTATTTATTCTGTTCCTACAGTTTACCATTATTCGTGCTCTCTTTTTAAGTTTTGGTATGCTCAGATGTAGTGTGGCTGCTGGACCAGTGAGATTATGCTTACCAGTGAAAATCTTTTTCTGGTACAGAAGGCATTTTTCCAGCATAGTTTCTCCTCACCTTCCTCATTTGTTACCCATTCCAGCCACATCTTTTAAAATAAACTAGTTTTCCTCACTTTTTTTTGTTTGATGTTATGTTTTTAAAGGAATATCCTGTCTGTTCAGAAGCACCACTGTTTTATGTTACCACTGAATTGCTTTGATCTCTAGATTAGAACTGATGAGCTGTAGCTTCCTTATTACAGAAGGTTGCCAGCAATTACTAATGTGTGCTTGTTTTGAGCTTATCGGAACTCAGAGAGAGAGAGAGAAGACAAACTGTAGGGACAGAACATTTTCCCCCAACAGCATGAATATGGAGCAAAGGAAAGTATTTTCCTCCTGCTTCTTCTGCGTCTGTTTATTTTCATATACAGTAGTTCAGAAATGTGAATACTTTGATTTGAAATACAGCAAAACCTTGCATAAAGAGCACCTTGCTTAGAGACTAACTCACTTAACTCACTCTGAATGGTCACCTCGCTTAACAATTAAAACCAACCAAAAATTCACTTAACAACTAAATCGGGGTTCGCAATCCCCCCCACTAGAAGTCACAATTTAACGAGATTTGAAGAATTAGTTATAGATTTGGAGAAGAAGAAAATTACACCAAAAGGGTTAGTTAGTAAAATATATAAAATACTACAGAGTTACCAATCACAAACTAATTTAAGATTAATCTGGGAAGAAGAATTAAAGACAGAAATTAAAGAAGAAGAATGGAATTACATTTGGAACCAAAAATTAATGGAAAATATGTCAGTTAGGATTAAAGAGAATTCCTATAAGACAGTATGGAAATGGTATTTGACCCCAATACAATTAAGATATTATAACTCAAACTACAACACAAAATGTTGGCGGTGCAAGAATGAAAGTGCGGCGCCAAAATGGCTGCCGCGCTCTTTGCGGGCCCACCCCACCCGGACTCAGACATCTGGGTGAGTTAGGGGGTGTGGCCACCCCTCTATAAAAGGGGTGGCCACGAGGCAGACAAGCTGCCATTTTAGAAATAGCGACGGAGAGAAGTTTTTTCCGTCGCTGTTTGTCCTCTTAGTCTTTGGCTATCAAGCCCTTGCAGTTCGTTTCCCGGCTGGGAAAGGAGGATTAATGCACGCGGAGCCTTGGTTTGCTTGGCTACCGCGGTGCTTAGGCGCTAGGAGTTCGATCCCTGGATAGGGATCCTGCTTTTCTTCTCCTAGGGAGACATGGCTCCCAAGCGGAAGGCCCCGGCGATGAAGCCATGGCCGAAGGGGAGAACTTTTTCCAGCCCGGTGCCAGACGGGGGCCAGCCATCGGGTCGGAGGACCAGGGATGCGCCCCCGCGGCAGGGCAATGTGCAAGCCTTGCCCACTGGTACCAGTGGGGCTGCTCAGGCTGACACTTGGCAGCCGGGCTCCAGCTCGTTAGCTGGGCAACTACAGGCCGGCCCCTCAGGGGCTTCGGCCCTCGGCCCGCTGTTACCGGCCATGGGACAGGGCGGCATGGGGGGGGCCTGGTGCGGGTATCCAACCCGCTCCTCCTCCTGCCCCTCATGGGCCGGAGTTTTGGGCATGGCCTATTCTGGGCATGGCTCGCCTTTTGGGTTACCTTTTCAACTGCCTGGTGGGCTGTCCGACCCACCCGGCCCACCTTATGCTGGGGGCTCTGTGGCAGTGGATGCTCTGTTAGCACGGTTAGCAGTGCTGGAAGCATCCTTGGGCATTGCACAGCCTCCTGCGGAGGGGGGCGCTACTCTTTCCACTGGGGCCCCGTCGTTGGCCCCGGCTACCTTGCCGGCCGCAATGCTTCAACGGGCGGCCAGCCGGGTCGAGCTGCTTGAGACGCTCCGGCCGGCACCAGCTGGTGTCTTACAGCTCCCCGTTCGTCCCGATGTGCAGACTGGGAGTAGTCAAGTGTGGTCCCAGAGCTCGATTCCGGTCGCGAGCTCCGACGCCCGCGGTGGGCCGGAACCCCCAGTGGGGGCGGCTCACGGGGGTGCACCTAGTGAGTATCAGGTTCAATTTAGTGCACCTACATCACAGCCCACTTACAGTGGTGGGGTTCAGTGGCCCTGGCCTCGTCAAGTTGAGGTGAGAGGGCATCAGTTACCAGTCTATACCAGTGCCCCATGTTTTCAAAATGGCCCCTTGTTAAGGGCAGGGGTTTCCGCCCCTGGGGCAGTGCTGAGCATCGCAGGGGCTGTCCAGGTCCCGCTGCGTATGCCCTCTATACAGAATGTGCCGATGACGGCTTTGCCGACGGCTGGTTATTCCTTGCTCCTGGGTGATCATTTGTCACAGGTCACGAGGGAGAAGATTTGGTGAGGGGAGTACGTGGATATATTCTCCCTATTGAACCGTGAGCCCACTAAGGAAGAGAGAGAGGGACAGGACGACAGAGACAAGGAGCTGTCTCGTCGTCGTAAGCCACCACGCACCTGGGCCAACTGGTTGCCGGCATATCTTATTTATATGGCGGTGTACCTTAGGGCCCGGCCTGATCTGGCCATTCCTATGGTCCAATACTTGGACAATATTTACAGGGCGATGGTTGATTTCCCTGGCCCATCGTGGTTGGCTTACGATGAGGAATTTAGAATGAGGGTGGCCTTACACCCGGAAATGAGATGGGATGAGCCCTGCCAGAAATTGTGGCTCTTGTACATGATCCCTGGGGATAAGTACCATTGTGGCCATGCTGTGCAGTGAGCTGCTCCAACACAGGCTCTCCGCCAGCCGGCGGGGCAGGCGGTTCCAGCCCGCTTGCTGTGTTGGAGCTTCTCAGCTAATGGCGTGTGCAATAATCGACAGTGTCGATACAAACATGAGTGTCCCTCTTGTGCTGGCCCCCACGCCACCTCCGCGTGCCCGTGGGCTGGTGGGTCACGGGGCAGAGGTAGAGGTGGACAAGGAGTGGGCAGGGCTTCCGCTGATGGAGCTAGCCAGTCAAAAGGCCCCCTCCCCAGTTAATGTGTATATGTTGGAGCGATGTCTCTCAACTTATCCAAGAAGGGAAGACGCGAGGTACCTCCTGGAGGGTTTCCAGTGGGGCTTTCGTATCCCATTCAAAGGGGTGCGGGGACCCCAAGATGCCCCCAATTTGGTTTCCCTGAAGGGGAAGTAGGGGATAGCTGCCCTGAGTATTGCCAAAGAAGTAGAGGCCAGGAGGGTAGCGGGCCTCTTTTCTGAACCACCATTCCCTAACCTGAAGGTCTTCCCTCTGGGGCTAGTACCTAAAAAGACCCCGGGTGAATTCCATTTAATCCACCATCTATCGTACCCGGCGGGTTCTTCTGTCAATGATGCTATTCCTCATGACCTTTGTTCGGTCAGATATACGTCGTTTGACCAAGCCCTACGGATGGTGCGCTCTTGTGGTCCCGGTGCCCTCCTGGCAAAATGTGACATTAAATCGGCATTCCGATTGCTGCCAGTGCACCCTGGGGACTTTGAGCTATTGGGTTTTAGATTCCAAGGAAAGTTCTATGTAGATAAGGCCATGCCTTTTGGCTGCTCTATTTCATGTTTGGCATTCGAACGTTTTAGCACTTTCCTTCAGTGGGCCTTTGTTCGCAGGTCCGGGTCTCGGTCTGTAGCCCATTACCTCGATGACTTTTTGTTCGGGGGTGAACGGCGCTCGGACACGTGCATGCGTCTCCTCGCTACATTTCAGATGCTAATGCGGGAACTGGGTGTCCCTTTAGCGCCCGAAAAGACCGAGGGCCCATCTACTACGCTCACATTTCTGGGTATTGAAATTGACACGGTCGCACAGGCATCCCGGTTACCCATTGAGAAGGTCACCCGGATCTCCGCGATGATTTTGGCATTGCTGGCCTAACGTAAAGTGTCACTTCGTGAGCTTCAGGTACTTCATGGACATCTTAACTTTGCCTGCCGGGTGGTGACACCCGGCAGAGCATTTGCCCGGCGCCTATGTGACACCATGTCTGGCCTGTTAAAGTGCCACCATAGGGTCCGACTGACCAGGGGCATGCGGGCTGACCTTTTGGTTTGGCTCAAATTCCTATGGGAATTTAATGGGGTCTCTTTCTGGAGATCAGACCTTTTGGTTTCCCCTAGATTCTAAGTACAGTCGGATGCCTCTGGCTCCCTGGGATATGGGATTTATTTTGAGGGGAGGTGGGCTTATGGCCAATGGCCTTCCGCATGGCGCGGCACGGATCGCCTCCGCGATCTCACCTTTCTTGAGTTCCTTCCAATCCTGGGAGCTTTGATGCTATGGGGCGAGGAGAGGGCCGACTCAGTGGTCCATTTTTGGTGTGACAATTCGGCAGTAGTGCACAATGTCAACGCTCAGACATCTAAATCACCTAGGGTGATGGCGTTGGTTCGCCAGTTTGTGTTACGAAGCCTATGCCTAAATGTGCTGTTTAAGGCCAGACATGTCCCAGGCATTAATAATGATATTGCTGATGCTTTATCCTGCCTGCAGATCCCCCGGTTCCGTGCCTTGGCTCTGGAAGCAGAGGAATTCCCCTCACCACTCCCGGCCGAGATTTGGACATTTGGCAAGGAGAGGTGAACCGGGCGATCGGCATGTGTTTGGCACCCCGCACGCATAAGGCGTATCACCATGCTTTTATACAATTTAGAATCTTTTGTGTACAACTACAGTTGCCCGAAGTGTGGCCCATTCCAGTGGAACAGGTTTTACAATTTATGGTTTATCTACACAGTCAGGGTTTGGCTCCTCGTACTATAGCATTCAGGCTGTCGGCACTGGCATTTATCGCCAAAGTACGGGGTTTTGCTGACTGCGTTAATGATTTCCGCATACGTCATGTTTTGGAGGGATGGACACGGGAACGTGGCTGCCGCCCGGACACTCGCCACCCAATTTCACCAGAGGTACTGACCCACCTTGCACGAGGCTGGCATAACTTGTGCTATGATAGGTACGAGGTGGCTCTTTTTCACGCGGCTACCACGGTGGCTTTCTTTGGAGCGCTCCGCATCAGTGAGTTGGTACTACTGTCTAAGGCGGATGTGACTCGTAGGGCACTGGAACTCGACGATGTCTATGTGACTAATGAGTGGGCTCAGTTGAGGATACAGTCCTCAAAAGTTGATCAGCACGGCGTAGGCAGTGGAGTTAGACTGCTACGATGTTCCATTGCAGACATCTGTCCAGTTGGTGCCCTACATGAGTTCTTGGCAGTGCGTGGCGCGCACCCTGGCCCATTTTTCTGCCACCAGGATGGGTCTCCCCTTACTAAATTCCAATTTTGGAAAGTGACCGGTATGGCACTATCCAGTGTTGGCCTCCCCGGAGCTTGTTACGGCACCCATTCATTTAGGATAGGTGCTGCATCCACTGCGGCTGCATTTGGGTACTCTGAGGCTGATATACGCCAGATGGGAAGATGGGGATCCATGCGTTTTGCATTGTATGTTCGCCCACTTCAGGCATGAGTACCAGTTAAGTCATTATTCTCTTTTCTTCTTTTACAGACCCTGTGTGTCCCCGCACACCGGTGGCAGTATGGCTGGTGGGCCACAGTTATGTGCACTCGGCAGCGCAGTATGCTGCGGCGACAGAGTGGGGACCCCAGCTTGGACTATGTGCAACCGCACGTATACGTTGGTACGGTAAGCGCGGAATGAGATGGCGGGAACTGTTGCCATTCCTGTTTTCCATCAGGGATGCTGAACCGCCTGATGTCCTTGTACTGCACCTCGGGGGCAATGACCTTGCCCAGGTCACTGGCCTTTCATTAAAATTCACGATCTGCAGTGACCTAGCTTATTTGCATTATGTGTGGCCGTCCACAAGGTTGCTATGGTCAGACATCGTACCGCGTCATACATACAGGGGAGGTATTGACCTCCGTGCCCTTGACCGTGCTCGCCGCTCGGTGAACAGGGCAGTTGCCCGGTTCTTGTCAGACAAGGGTTTGGGGATGGTCATCCGGCATCCCACGATTAGTTTGCAAAATTACGATCTCTATGCAGGGGATGGGGTCCACCTGTCGGCTAGAGGTATGAACCTCTCTTTGGAAGATTTGCAAGCAGGCCTGGTGACCGAGCTGATGGTCTGGGCGGGGGGGGCGGTGAGTCTTCATAGACGCCTCCCCGTGTGGCGGGTAGCACTGGTAAGGTAAAGATTTATGACCCAGAGGTATCCGGCAGGTTCGCAATTGACTGGCCAACACTTAGACAGGTACAGGTGTAATAGCTTTGGCCGGTCAACGACGAACCAGGCAAGGGGTGATGGCAGGAGCTTTACAGCATACATCACCTCGTGATTTGACGGATACACGTCATAGGGTGGGGTCAGTAGATAGTTGATTGACTCCGGTCAATAATTTGTTTGTGTCAACAAACAAATTGATACAAATTACCAACAAATTGATTGCCAATTACCATTGGCATTTTTGGGAGGAACCTTACCAGTGTTACTGCGGCCTGCTTGCCTTAAGAATTACAATTGGATGAATACACCAATTGAAAGTTATAATTCGGACTAGGGCATTATTCAATAAAAGTGGCCCAATGCCTTTATCCATATTTCTTTCTTTGGGGGGTGCGCCTGCAAAGAAATGGGAACTTATCTACATTTATGGTGGGATTGTAACTTAATAAAAGAAATTTGGGGGAAAGTATTCATAGAAATTGAACAAAACCTTTCAATGCCTTTGCAACAATGTCCTATGGTAGCTCTATTGATGGATTTGGGAAATATAAAAATAAAGAGAAAGGAAAGATATGATTTGTAATTTGGTAACTGCATTGAGATTAATCATAGCTAGGAAATGGATCGTTAGGTAAAGGTAAAGGTTTCCCTTGCTCGAAAGCCAATTGTATCCGACTCTAGGGTTCAGTGCTCATCTCTGTTTCAAAGCTGAACAGCAGGCATTGGCTGCTTCTGCAGACATTTCCATGGTAATGTGGCAGGCATGACTAGACACCGGAGCACACAGAATGCTGTTACCTTCCCACTGAAGTGGTCCCTATTTATCTACTTGCAATTTCTTGCTTTTCAACTGCTAGGTTGGCAGGAGCTGGGACAAAGACGGGAGCTCATTCTGTCCTGTAGTACTCGGGAATCGAAATGCCGACCTCCCGCCTCCCAGTCAGCATCTTAGCCACTTGAGCCACTGCAGTAGCAGATAGTAAAATAGAATTAGAAGAATGGTACAAAGAAATATGGAATATTGCAATAAATGATAAATTAACACTAGAATTAAAAGTAAAAAAAGGGAATTTTAAACAAATCAAATTTTAAGGAAATATGGGCAGAGTTTCTTGACTATGTATTGACAAAAGGAAAAGGAAAGAAACCAGGCCAAGAACAGATGTCATTTTGGAAAGAGGGATAAATTACAAATTAAGTATTTTTCTGCTGGGTGAAGGGAGCACATAGTATTTTTGCATATTGTATAGTGGTTTTGTTGTTTATTTAGTTGTTTATTGTCTCATTGTTCTTTTTTCTGTAATGTGAAAAATAAAAAATAAATAAATAAAAAGATTGGCATGCATTTCAAAAATGCGGCAAAAATATTGACACATTTTTACAAAATACAATGGACTTTTAAATTAAAAAAAGCATATAAAATGGAAAATATTCAGATAGCAAAAGCAATGGTACAAGAACAGGCAAAGAAGATCAGGAACTGGAGTGTTCCTGGTTTAGATGAACTCCATGGATTCTGGCTAAACTCCCTAACAAACTTACATGCAAGGTTGGCAAGCCAGATGAATCAGATTTGGAAACACCAGGAGGATAAAACTGGTTAACAACTTGAAGGAAATTTCTAATTCAGAAGGATAAAGAAAAGGGAAATGTGCCTGGAAAATAAAGAGCAATAACTTGTCTGCCAACAACCTACAAATTACTCACAGGTATAACTGCAAGCCAGATATGTGGACATATGAAAAATAAGGATTCGTTGCCTGTAGAGGAGAAGGGTGCAACAAAAATTTAAGAGGAACCAAAGATCTGTTATTAATTGACAAATTGGTTTTGAAGAATTCAAAGGAAATGTGAACAAATTTGTTTATGGCTTGGATCAAATATAACAAGGCATTTGATTCTGTTCAATGTAGCTGGATTGAAAAATACCTTTGGAATTAGAATTTTCAAAAGTTGATGAAGACTTCAATGAAGTTATGTCAACTAAAGTTAATAGCCTGTGGAGATGAATTTGGTTAAGTTGAAATTGTGTGGAATTTTTCAAGGTAACTGAAGAACTGGAGATGCCACATATACTTTATATGAATAGGTAACCATAACATTGTTTGGAAAGACAAGAGCTGAATTGAATACTTTGCTGGAAAGCACAAAGGTATTAGTAAAGATATCAGAATGCAATTTGGAATTGACAAAAGTGCAGCAATTCTCATTACGGCAGGTAAATTGTCAAAGGTAATGGATTAGAATTAGATAATAAAGAAAGTATAAAAGCAATAACATCAAAAGAAGGATATGAATACCCGGGAGTTCTGGAAGCTTCTGAGCTGCTGCACAACCAAATCACAAAAGCTATTTCTACAAAATATATAAAGCAGGTCCAGAAAATCTTGAGGTCAAAAGGCATAAAGGCAGTTAATACCTGGGCAGCACCTGTTACACAATACTCAGCTGAAATAATTGCTTGGTCTCAAATGGAATTGGACAACATAGATCGAAAATATTGGGGAAGATCACTGCATTATTTTGTTCCTGGAACAATCTTCATGGCAGAAGTCAAATAAACACAGCCCTCAGTCCCCAGCAGCCCTTCAGTGGGCAGAGGGTGCTAAGAATCTCCAGGTCAGCCATAAATGTTTGTACCTCAAAGATCAGGAGTATTTATGAAAAAAGAAATGTTTATAATGTAGTAAAGGAAATGAAGAGATAGAATGTTGATATAATGGGAATGAGTGAGGCAAGGTGGGCAGAAGTGGGCCAATGCAGTGTGTCAGAGTACATGTGCAGGTGTGGTTTGGAGGGTTGGGGATTATGAGTAAGAAAACCATGAAGTCAGTCAAGATTTGAAAAAACTGCTGCCCAAAGAATTATGTCAAATATGTTTTAGCAATGGTGAATTGTAGTGTCCCAGATGATAAGGACCTGGCAACCCTAAACTGAAAACTAGAGCTCAAAAATAAAGAGAGACAGGAATAACAACTTCTCAACTGGAGTCTACCTCTTCTTCTTCTGCCGTGTCTGAATACGAATAGTGGCAATCATCATGGTGATCAGCCATGAAGACTGTCCTGAGTTTGTCGTTGACAAAGGAAAGCGGTATATAAGTTCAAATATAATAATAATAATAATAATAATAATAATAATAATAATAATAATAATAATAATAATAATAATAATAATAATAATAATAATAATAATAATAATGCTGCAGTGACCTTTCATCTGCCTTCCACTTTGCATCTTGACCCTCGTACCACTGATTCAGTTCCACGAGTCACTTTCTGGTCCTGAGCCCTTTTGGCATGCAAAGTCCTCATCAGCCCCAGGCCAGTATTGATGAAGCTGCTGCTCTCCATCAAGATGGATTCAAGTGAGATTTAATCCACTTGGGGACCATCACCCCTCCATGTAGACTTCAGCACCCAAGTATGTTAGTTCTCAGGTTTGTCAGGTTAGTTAACCGCTGCCTGACACTCCGAGTTGAGTTGCTGGCAGTATGGTCTACTCTATTGTCATAGCAGGATAACCTGGCCAGACTACAGGTATTAATCTACTAGTTAACCAATTCCTTAACTTTAGGCAACTAGTTTCTCTCTCTCTCTCTCTCTCTCTCTCTCTCTCTCTCTCACTCTTTGGTATTACCCAACAGTCCATGGTTAATCCATTGGCCACCCAATTTGCAGATTTAGATTGAGGAAGATGTTTGCAAAGGGTTAAGTGATATCAATCCACTGAAGGTAATGTCTGTGAGTAAAGTTAGTTTAACATTGCTGATAGCTCTAAAAAAAATAACCTATTCCCCTCTGAGGTAGCTAAACCACTCTTAATATTAATTACTACTCAAATTCGCTAGAGTATTATTTAGGATATGAAGTAAATAATATGCCACTTAGGGGCAAACCCTGAATTACTCATCCAAGTGACATAAGCGGAGATTTAGACAAAATTAGATTGTTTTCATAGACAACTCCTTTTAGTTCATGGGAAATAAATAAATAAATCTCTATCTTTAGGAAGGTATCTATTGGATCCATCTGATAGTGAATTCATTGTGGCAAAGGATTAACCTCTCAAAACATGTTTTACTATATCACACTAATTAAACCCCTATGCTCTTATGAGAATAAGGTGTCGTTCTTTAATTTTAATTGTTCTTAGATCACATCTGTGACTTCTCCCCTCCCCCTTGTTATCATCTTTCCCTCACGGCTAACATTGGAGTACAGGGAGTTTTCACACTACTAGTAGTCCAGAGGAAGAGATGCTAAGAGAAGAATTGCTCTCTCTAAGCAGAACTTGCTCATTGATTTCCTGGATGACCTTGCTCAAGCTTCTTCACCTTTTCATGCCTCAGTCAGCTCAGCTGGAAAATTGGGTAAAGAGCAGGGACTACTGGGGGAAAAACACCCAGAAACATCTTGAGTATGAAACAGAAATTTCCCTCTCCTCCCACCCAAGTGCATGCAACCATTGTACACAGTTGTAATTGTTAGTGGACACCAATCATTTTCTTCCACCTCATGGCACAAGGGGTGACAATCATTGACATGTTAAGGAACTTTGCAGTCCTGTGCACCATCTGTGATAATTGCTGCCTCCCCCCCCCCCACTTGAATTCTATAATGTATTCAGTTACACGTAGTTTAAGTCACACCTGTATTCAGCTATATAAACCATAAGGGGTATCAACTTGAGGGATTATGCCTACTTTTATATTTGCCCATCAGAAGCACAAGCTATAGTATGAAATGTGATTTATTTCTTTATTATTACATTAATTTTAGTCACTGAAGGATGGAAGTAGATTTGAACTTCCTCTAATGTGCTTCATGCTAAAATAAGACCTGTTAGAAGATGCTAACAGTGTGTTACAAAATGCTTAGTCTGCAATCCTGTGATGATTTTCCTCGTAATAGGGGGATTTAATTGAATGTGCTGCTATTTTCTAAGAGTTCATGTTCATTTCTAGCATGTTCATGGCAGCCTTAGGCATGTGGGATGATGTCCCCTCGCTTTGCTTTATAAGATTGTATTTAAGGTAAATTTATTCAGGAAAAGATCTCAAGAAGATTGGTGGCAGTTAACAGTTTAATAGCTAAATATGATTTATCTTTCCAAGACAGGTATTCAGAAAAGCAAACAATCAGAAGTGTCTTTGTGAAAACATGACAGCCTCCAGTGTTGCCATTGAGGAGTCAAGTCAACCTCTTAATAAGGTAACAAAACTATAAAAAAACTTTTGGGTTTTTTCTTTGCTAGAAGTATTGTCTAGACTCATCAGGTCAGTGGTCTTCATTCCCTACACTTTCAGGACCAAAACCTGAGATCAACGGCAGTGCATGACATGATTGAGACATGCCAGGAACTGTTTCTGGGTCAGTTGACTGTGGAAATGAGCATAGAGGGTTCAGGATCTCAGTAAATCTTCAGCCAAGAACTTGAGAAGATCAGTCTTCTGGTGGGTGAATCTTGCCACAATTTCCACTATGCATCCATTCCTCACATGGGATGTGACACATAGGGAGCATTTCAGATCCCTGGACTTGCTGGGTCTAGTACAAGGCTAATTACCAGACCATGGGAAGTCTCCCCCAAGCTCTGATCTGTTAGGACCTGTGCAGAAAAGAGCACTCATAAGTAGCAGATCTGGTGTCTCACATTCGGCTCTGTTTTAGATGGCACAATGGATCCAAGTACATGCACTTATCAGCCCTGTCTCTGAAACACTGGCCCAATGATGACTTTCTGGTATGCTGATAATGTGCAGGCATTTTTCTCCTCTTGTGCTGCTTGCTCTGAAATCTGCCAGTCTATCTGGAGGCCCAAAGAACTGGAACAAATCTCTGAGACTTCTGCTAAGCACTGATAACCCTGATGTGACTGCCTTGCACTTGATCATAAAAATGATCAGACTTGGGAAAGCTGATTTTTTTGTACTACTTTTCCTAGAATCCTCCAGCCAATGTTTTGCATTAACAGTAGCCATAACATTGTTCAGTGTTTTGTTTTGTGCTTCATTTTCGGCAATCACTTCTAAAAGTGCAATCACTCTAGGGAACCTGTTCTCTGTATGTTCATCAAAATAAAAGTTCCATCTAGGTCTGAGGATTTCTCATGGCAGCCTTTGCTATACCAACATTAACTGGAAGCATTACGCAGATACAGGCCTAAGCCAAGGACATTTAATGGTTTGGAGATAGCCACTTATGCCTTGTTTCAGGTAGTGTCTTACTGCCTCACACAAAACCTCCATCCTTTTACTAATTTAGTACTATTTGTATTGGGCAAATGCCAGCATCTCCTGCGTGAGTCAATGGATTTATATATAAAGGGCCTGCAGATCTGACTTGTTTGACCTGAGCTGGAAAAATGCACATTTCCTCTTCCTCTGAAATATTTTCCTTCCATCTACAATTTGTTTTTCCATCTCTTCCTTCCCATATCTGGAACAAATCACAATTGCAGAAGGCTAATTTCATTTGCATGTCCAGTCCAATAGTATGTTTGTACTAATTCAAAAGCTAGAGAATTATGGCAGTGGTTTTAATAATACTCACACATTCATTTTTAGTATGTAGTTGTTGTTTTTTAGTGTTGTGGGAATGACTATCCAAATGTATTCAATTTCAGGTTTTTGTATTTTGGAAACCATTATGTTCCTGTACAGCAGGGGTTTGCAACCTACGGCCCGTGGTCCAGACCCGGCCCATGATGGCAAATCATCTGGCCTGTGGCAACGACCCTGGAAGAGGACATATTTACAACAGCCGTAAACACACGTGCATGTGCAAACGCGCCCACCACAGATTACGGCAGCGTTTACAAAGGGGAAAAATAACGTGTCTCTCCCACTCAGCTGTCTGAGGGGGAGTGGCCCGGCCTGTGGCACAAATATGTTGAGAGCCCCTGCTGTATAGCTTTAAACTGCTATGTCAGGATGTTTACTACTGTATATTAATTCCCATGGACCTGTGGCTCTTTTCTCAAGAACTAGGAAATTACTAAGAAGAAATGTAGAAATATCATCATGTTTCATTCATGAAGGGTTGGTGTTTCTTTCTACAGATGCTGGTGATATTTATTGGGACTAAAAACTTGTCTACATGTGGCAATTAGAACAGGCTCGTTTGGCCTAACTAGGACCACTAGAGGTTGGATCAGTGGTGGATTCAGCAGTGGGCAGGTTCTCAAGCAGACCTTTAAGATAAGTGAAAGAAAATTTAAAAGAAATCCCATTTTGCCTCCTCCTGTATCTTCCTGATTTTAATAGAAGTATTTTAGTTTTTATAATTGATACAACACATCTGTATTGCCCAATGAAGTCTAAAACAATTCACTTCCTCTGCACCTCCACAGAGGCACTGAGGAAGTGTTTAATTTGTCAATATCGTGAAGTGGCTCTCTTCTTAAAGGTAAAGGTTTCCCTTGCTCAAAAGCTAGTCATATCCGACTCTGTTTCTAGTGCTCACCTCTGTTTCAAAGCCGAAGAGCCAGCGCTGTCTGCTTCTGGAGATGTTTCCGTGGTCATGTGGCAGGCATGACTAGACACAGGAGCGCACAGAAGACTGTTACCTTCCCACTGAAGTGGTTCCTATTTATCTACTTGAAATTTCTTGCTTTCAAACTGCTAGGTTGACAGGAGCTGGGACAAAGACGGGAGCTCATTCCGTCCTGCAGTACTCGGGAATCGAACTGCTGACCTTCCGCCTTCCAGTCAGCGTCTTAGCCACTTGAGCCACTGTAGTCCTAATGTTTAAGTAGTTCTTAAACTACTTAACAATTTGGAAAATTGACAGCAGCAAGCAATTTGACAGTCAGAGGACTCACTTTGTTTCCTTTCTAGCAATTGCACATGCTGGAAATGAAACAGAATTAAGTGTTCTTCCCCAAACCTAAAAATAAGCCCTTGACAGGTCAGAAAGGATTGCTCTGGAGATGTTTTGGTTTGCTCTAGTGATTATGTTTTGTGATCATAGAAAAGGAAGAAACCAACCTGTCCCTGCAGTGGACCAAACAGTCAGCTAGATGCCCATCTGATCACACCCTAAGATGTTTTGTTTTGCTCTACTGGTACCTCTTCTAGGAGAGATAGGCAGAAACTACATATATTTGAAAAACAGGTGTGAAACCATCTTTTTCACATGTCCACTGGCTGTCCTTCCACTATTCACAGCACTGGGGTTACGGCAGCCTTGTTTGCTTGACATGGGAGAGAAAAGGTGTTAGGATATGGCCATTCTGCATTCAGAGGGTAAGCATCTAATTATTGGGAGGAGAGTGGCTCTGTTGTCAGGACTAACTTGCTAGCATGTTTTGTTAACCAAATGGAAGGAGCCCCTGCCTTCCTGCGTGGTTCCTCCTGCCATAAACGCTGCCATAAAAATGCATCCACAGCTGTTGTAAATGTGTTTATGACAGCCATTGGTTCATTTGCGGCAGCATTTACAGCAGGTACAGGCACGTTTATGCAGATGCTGGTGCATTTTATGACTGTCGTAAACACGTTTGCTTCTGGTAGCAGCAAGGGTGGCAGCGGGCCACATTAAATGGTACCTTGGGCCAGAGCTGGCCCGTGGGCTGTAGGTTGGCCACCCCTGGACTAACCCTTGTCTCCTGTTTACTGGGAGTTGTTGGCCATTTGTTCTCTGGGGAAATGCAGGCATTTTGGTCTCTATATTTTTAGCCACCTGGTTATAATGGAGGAAAAACATATTTATTTTCCCCCTTGTAACTACTCTAAATCTTCATCCTCTTTTAACGAATCTGAAACAACTTGTTAAGTAAATATCTTTTCTCCTTTCCCTCAAACATTTGGTCTGAGTAATTATTTTGGCTGGGAAGCATGCTGAATATAAGGGGCACTTTGGGGTGTGTATGAGAAATTTGCAAACAATTCAAATCTTAATAATTTCCCACTTTTATTGTGTACCTACATACCCTAATAAAAGGAGCTATTGGAGCTGCCCCATTCCCCAACCCCAGCACTGGCCAGATGGAATAGAAATCCTGGTGCCATTTTAAAATGGCACCCATGTATGCTTTTTAAATCCACACTATGGACTTGCATCATTTTGTTGCAAAACAATAGAAAGGCAGTACATCACACCAAATACATCACACCAAAAGTAGGAGAGAAAGGCCTTATTCTTTTTGCATATATGGGCTCCTCTTGCAGCAAAAGAATCAAAGATATATAATAATAATAATAATAATAATAATAATAATAATAATAATAATAATAATAATAATAATAATAATAATAATAATAATAATAATAATAATAATAATAATAATAATAATAATAATAATAATAATAATTTGTGTCAGAAATTATTCTGGGTTGAAAGAATTTTTCCGGGAGAAACTCTGCTCAGGGAACGCCCAAATGAGGCTCCTTTCATGTCCCCAAGAGCTGGGGCAGAGACGGGTGCTCAATCCATAATGCAGTACCTGGGTCTCAAACTGCCGACTTGCCAGCCTTCCAGTGAACAAGGTGAGCTTCTTAACCACTTAGCCACCGCAGGATAGAGATCCCATATAAACAGACGAGAAGCCTTTTATAGACCAGGCCTAAGACAGACAGAATACACAAAATTCACAATAGTGCAGACCTGGTCTTATCTTGTCTTTTGTATACTAACTTTTACCTGCTTCGTGAGGTACAAAGAGGCATGGTGAGGGGAACTTTTTACTCTTTTGTTCACTTACAGTTCAAAATGGCTTTTCTTCTTGCTACAATGTGAAATGACCGAAGTAAGTGTAATTATGGCACTAATGCTATTGCTGTTTTATTTTGTTTGAAGATCTGAAATTCAGGATGAAACCATGGAGTGACTTTTCCCTTCAAGAGAGTGGCTGCAAAAAGTGTATCTGCTGAAAGCCACTTTCAAAGCAAAGCCATAGCAAATTCAGTACAGTGGCATCCTCTTTGTGAAAATGTGAAGCAAGATGAATTTGTACTTTTTGACTGGTTATATTTTATAACAGACTCCTGAATATTTCACGATGTCCTGGTTGTGATAAGAAATGCAATCCTAACATTTTCCCATGCTACAGGACATTGTTTTAGATTTTCTATCTCTTTTGTTGTGTATGTCTCATTTGTCACCATCCAACAAGATACTTTGAACTGGTCTTTAATCACTAGAAGCCATAAATCCTGGATATTATGAAACCATGCAAACAGAAGATGAAACAAATTCTATTAGGTCATCTAGTCTGTCTTGCTGGCAATTCAAGATTGCCTCCGCGGATCTGTATGGTTCACACTGCCAGGACAGACTTTCTGACAAAACCAGAGTCATAATGCTATCTCCAACTGCTGATACTTGGAACAAAACTCAGACTTTGCTTCTTTGTAACCTGATAATAATTTGCTTTCATGTTCATGGCTTACCAGAAAGGGAAGTCTGGCGTGCGCGCGCGCGCACGTACACACACACAGAGAGAGAGAGAGAGAGAGAGAGAGAGAGAGAGAGAGAGAGAGAGAGAGAGAGAGAGAGAGAGAGAGAGAGAGAGAGAGAGAGAGAGAGAGAGAGAGAGAGAGGATATCGTTAATAAGAGATTCTGCAGAGTTTCAAAAGACACTGGCTGCAGCCTTATTCTCAGCAAGATTGCTTCAAGCTTGTTAAAATCATCGAGATTTAGGCATCCACACTGTAGCAGGACTGTGGAGGTGTCTAGACACCAGAGTATATTAAAGTAATCCATGCTAATTCTCTTCGTTTTGAATTTCTGCACTGTTCCTTAACCAACATTAGCATGCAATTGTGTTATAAAATTGCTTGTTACATTTGGTTGGGAACAGGATTGTATTGAAAACAGAGGATTAGAGCAAGTGAAAATATAATTAACCCAATTTTGTAGTGATAATAAGAGGGAAGCATGGCCTAATCATACTTAGTTTCTTAGTTCATCCCAATTCAACAGTTCTTTCTAGTCTGTTTGTCAAACACTTCCTTCCACCTGCTGGGACATTCTGCTATATATGTTAATAGCATTGAGAATTGCCATGAAGGCAGTCCTGGTTGCTGTTCAATTAGACTAAAACTGGTGAGGTTTTAGTGCTCTTGTCATTCTGTTCAACTCGTGGGTGCCTTTTTGTTTTCTCAGAAAATATAGCATTGCTTTCATCACAGCAAAAGTGTTCCTTTTGAACGTGGAACAAAGAAGTAACAGCACAAATTGAAAAGATGTAGATGTCGTTGCAAGACAGAAGGTCTTAAGGAAAGCCCTTTCCCCCTTATGTGTATTTGTAACTCCTATTCAGTTTAAACAGACCCTGGTATGTGTTTTGAATAAAAATTAAAATATATGTTCTCATTAGGTAAATGATTATTGAAGATTCAGAATTCTTGATCACAAAGTCCCCTGGACAGTGAGGAGAACAAATAGGTCGATCTTAGAAGAAATCAACCCTGACTGCTCCTTAGAAGGTCAAATAGTAAAGATGAAGCTGAAGTACTTTGGACATCAAATAAGAAGGGAGGATTCACTTGAGAAAGCCTTGATGCTGGGAAAGGTGGAGGGCAAAAGAAGAAGTGGACGGCCAAGGATGAGATGGCTAGATGGTATTGTAGATGCAGTGGGCACAGCTGGGGTGGGGGGTGGGGGGTTAGAGGATGATGATGGAGGACAGAGGTGCCAGGAGGACAATGGTCCATAAGGTCGCAAAGGGTCGGAATCTACTGTGCGACTGAACAACAAATCTACCCATATCCAGATTACTGATTATGATCTTGTATGGAATGATGACGTTTCACTCCACACCTCTTAGATCACAATTTCCTTCAGGCCAACAAGCCTGCTCCCTTGTATTTGAGGGTTCCTACCCATGACAGTAGATGCTTCCAGCACCTCTGTCCTTCTGTTATGATGAGGAACCCCCATTACGTCTGGTCAATTAACATAGTTTTGATTGCCATTTACCCCACTACCACCACCAAGGATGTTCATTTATGGACAGACGCCCCCACCTCAAGCTGCAAATTCAAGCTCGATGCCCCATGGTAATGTATGGTTGTGAGAGCTGGACCATTAAAAAGGCTGAGCACAGAAGAATAGATGCCTTTGAAATGTGGTGTTGGAGGAGAGTTTTGAGAGTCCCCTGGACAGCGAGGAGAACAAATAGGTCAATCTTAGAAGAAATCAGCCCTGACTGCTCCCTGGAAGGACAAATAGTAAAGATGAAGCTGAAGTACTTTGGACATCAAATGAGAAGAGAGGATTCACTTGGGAAAGCCTTGATGCTGGGAAAGGTGGAGGGCAAAAGAAGAAGGGGGAGGCAGAGAATGAAATGGCTAGATGGTATTGTAGACACAATGGGCACAGAGCTGGGCAGGTTGGGGAAGATGGTGGAGGACAGAGGTGCCTGGAGTGCAGTGGTCCATGGGGTCGCAAAGTGTCGGAATCGACTGTACGACTAAACAACAACAACAACAATTTAAAGGGATCCTGGTATGTGTTTTGAATAAAAATTAAAATATATGTTCTCATTAGATAAATTATTATTGAAGATTCAGAATTCTTGATCACACGGGTATGGTTACTAATTTCTATGAAATCAGTGCCTATGTCTAAGGAGGCAAAATGATTGTAGATTTTTTTGGCTTTATTTTGATTTAGGTAACGGTAAAGGTTGCCCTTGCTCGAAAGCCAGTCGTGTCCGACTCTAGGATTCAGGGCTCATCTCTGTTTATAGCCAAAGAGCCAGCAGTGTCTATGTCTGTAGACGTTTCCATGGACATGTGGCAGGCATGACTAAACTCCGAGTGCACAGAATGCTGTTTACCTTCCCACTGAACTGGTACCTAGTTATCTACTTGCAATTTCTTGCTTTCGAACTGCTAGGTTGGCAGGAACTGGGATAGATACAGAAGCTCACTCCATCGTCCATTTAGGTTTAGGGCATTGGTTTTCTACTTCTCAACCCTTTCCCAAAGATTTTCAGATCAAAAGGTCCTTACATGACTTCCATCTGGGCAATTACTGGGTCTGGATCCTTTCAGGATATAATTTTTCCAAGCAACTATAGACGCTTCTAAGAGAGTGCCAATTTTTTGCTGAGAATCTTCTGGGTAATCATTGTATTATTATGTAACACTTCACCACAGGTGATAAGTATTGAGCAAATATAATTATCAATAAGCACAGCTCTATTCCTTCTTGGTGGGTTTGAAAAACTTTAGAGCCTTTAAAAATAAGGAAAAAAGAAAAGAAACCGACCTAGGAAACAATTTTCTTGCTATGGCACTTTATTTGCTATAGCATTATAAAATTCCACCACTAGCTTACCATGGCTATAATTAAAATTCTATGCAAAGTAATCTGAAGAGCTTCAGATTCCAGATATTCATATAAAATCGGTTGCTATGGGAGTTGGCACTGAATAGTAAGGTAAGAGAGAGAGAAAACACTTGTAATGATACATTTGCCCTGTTCCCACTGGAAGGGCTGTTAAATAAAGTCACCTTTTATCTTTGTTTCTGAATAAACATAAAACTGGATTTTTAGTGCAAAATCCCAATTTCAAGGTTATTGATGCTAGACAAAATTAATACAGTCTGTGTGATAGCATACAAAATCCTCAGCAAAGCCAGGGATACTCCTGTCTTTTGAATGCTTGACATTTGTTTTTCATCATGAACTTAAAGGTCACCAGCTACAGATGAACCAGGATACCGGCCTGAGTTTACATTTACATGCATTTTATTTTATTCCCAAGTGGACCCCTTTTCACTTCTTTAATGAAATCCACCACACAGATAAAACTGTATCCTCTTATTATCTAGGACTGGATAAACTAGAAGAGTTGTCAACATATGGACTTTAAGAACAAACAAGAGGTTTTTTTTTACTCCCAGTCTTCCGCAGGAAAGCATGCTATGCAATATCCTCTGGCCTATTGCTCTCCTCCTTGTTCTGATTGCTGCAACTAAACAATTCTATTTGGTAACACTTACCTTATTTCTTTTCAGAACGTCATCGCTCCAAATATCAAGGATAAATTTTTAACACTGGGATGGAGATATAATAATGATTTTGCCCAATTGTTTAGACAGGTAACATTCCTCCTCCTCCAAACTGGTATTCAGAGTGCTGCACATGTATATACACTCACAAGCACAGAGGCACATGCGCGCGCACACACACACACCAATGGAAACAAAAACAATCAACATAAAATTGGGGCAGCCAAGCACTGTCGTTATTTTTAGGAAATTCCAGCGCATGTTCTGAGACAAAAAGAATCCATTTAGCTATAATGTAGGATCTCTGTGTATACAGTATACAAAGATCAAAACAGTGATAGATATTGCATAATACTGGAAAGTGCCTTTCCCTTTTCTGCATGTGAGCTTGCTTCTGTTCTTCAGCTTCCCTCCCCAATTTCCACTAGGCATGCAACCCATCCCACTGTTTTCTTTCTTTTTAGCAAAACCAAATAACATTTTTTAAAAACCATACACAACTCAAAAATACCTGTAGAGTTGATAGAGCATGATGCATTCATTTTCCTTGATTTTGTAGTGAGGGAAAAGGCTAGCATGAATAATTCAAAAATAATGCTGAGACTGTTAAGATTTAGTGCTGGAGAGGTCATTGCAGTTGGGGAGAATGAGCTAGGAGACTATTACCATTCCACGATCTTTGAATCTCAAGGTGACATCATTATTATTTCTCTATACTATAATGTGGTGCTGCAACCAACTTATTGCTGTGTTTCTCTCATAGGGTAGAAAGATCAATTACATACGGACCTCAAAATGTGAACTATAAGCATAGTATCCAATAAAACTGTCATTAACAGTCACCACAATTTTTGCTATATGCTTCCAGGTCAATCTGCTTTAAAAATGATAACTGACATTGAAAGGTTGAATAAAGAGCACTCATCCTAAAGGGAACAGTTTTTAAAAGCCAAATAAGCTGTTTCATTAACGTATAATGTTAATCCTTTCCTGGACAATTGTTCGGTACGTGGTCTGCTTTTTAAAAAACAGTTTCACAGATGTCTCTATGTTGTTAACAGAGATTCATAGTACGCTCTTGAAAAATAGTTACATAATTTTAGGACAGCAAATGTGGTGGATCCCAAACAAAGAAACCACATCTACACATGGCTTACACCACAATCATGTCTGTTTGTCCTCAGAACTAAATGTCTCCATTTAGAATGGGAATTGCTGGTCACTCAGGATTCTGTGAGACCCTTCAACAATATTTAGGAGAAATATGGATCTGTGCTAAACTATTCAGTATTGACTATTAACTAGCCAAGTTACACATATAAACACATGAAACATTCCTGGAGAAATATTCACTTATTTCTCATCCCCTGCATTCATTTCTCATTTGAAACCTACAAAACATGTCCAACGGCCACTCTTTCTTCATAGGACAGTCCCAATCGAAGTGGCACATTATTTCAAGAAAGGGGGCTGTACTCCCTGGAAGAAGAAAATTTAAGAAGAAGAAAATTTAGGTCCCCCTCCTACTTGCTCAGAACATAAGCTGCTGCTGAATCCCAGTAACAAATACTGCGGAGCTAGGACAAGATGTTTTGTAGCCTGGGATGAAGAATAAAATGGGAGCTCCCACCCGCCATTCTTTATGTAGAAACAGACCAGAATGACATCAAATCTTGCTTCAGCCCAACCATTGGGGCAGTGTGGTCTGCTGCATCTGAGGACAAAAAGGTTGCTTAGGAGGCAACTATGCATCTCTAGCAATCATACATACCCTTCTTTTACTTCCTCTGTATCTGTAGCTTTAGGTGACCACCCGACTTTGCCTAAAAGTAGAACCAATCCTGCCACACCCAATTGCCCCTGGTGATGGTACACTTTCAGTGGGACTTTCCATGTGTTTGATGAACCAGATGTATAGTTTATTCTGCCGCCCTGTGCTCAACTCAGGGCAATTGCACATCACAGGATGCAATGAATGAGTTCATAAGCAATCTCTTATCCCTGTCTGTATTTTAAGGACAGTTCTTTGTATCTACACCTGTGAAATGCCCACCACTATGACTTGGCATTTTATTGGCATCCGCACATTATATTTTGAAGTATGAGACTAAAATTTCCATCTTGTACAAGGCAGCTAACAATAATAAAAAAAGAAGAAGGACGCTGTTGGAAAGACAGAGATAACCCTATGATATAGTAACAGAAAAAAGTCAATTTCCATCTGCTTCAGCTGTCCCATGTAAATATCAATGAACTGCTACTAACCTTTTTTTCCCTCCGAAGAGAAATATACTGAAGTAGAATATAACCCATGCCTGTGTATACATATAAAATAGATTTGATCTTTGATTTTCTAGGATAACCTTATTATGACATTGCAGATTTAAAGGCATGAGGCAATCTGATGAACAAACTAGATCATTCCACTTGGAAAACCAAAGCACAAAGGCAAAGAAACTTTGGTCTTACCTTATGTCCTTCTACAGTATAGAGCTCCCTAGTGGTTCAGCTCTCGCACAAGATTTGCAGATATTCACATAAATGAGGCTAGCAGTTCCACTGACAGATTGTCTTGTCAAATGTTTATCTCTCCTTACATCACGCTGTCTTGCAGAATCCAAACCCATATGGTGCAACCCATGCAATACACAGATCACTGTGTAAAAATATGTCATACCTTGAAATGTTGTAGGGCAGTTTATGTCTCTTTATCTTTATGCCCAATCTTGTAAAGGTTTCAGCATATCTCATGAAGTATCTACCAGCTCTGGAATTCTGGGGAATACATACCTCCCCTTGGACCATCAGTGAGCCTTCTTTGGACTGCAGAGATATTCTCCTTTGTTGCTGGTGCACCTCATTTCATGGAGCTTAAAAATCCATCTGAATCCTATTGATAGAAAAAGAGCAATTTCACAGTTTTCTTGAAGTCCTCCAATATTCTTCCAACATCCCAAGAGACTTTCTCTCCCCCCCCCCCCAATGCCAGATGTGAAAAAAGCCAAATTTGGTTTTATCAACCCTCCCTGAAACACAGGGGCAGGGCGGGGAATTCGCTGGAAATCTTTGAAATGGTAACCATTTTAGTCTGTGTTTCACGCATACAAGAGAGTAAACAAAATAAAGCAAAAAGACACACCCAACCCCCCCCCAAAAAACATTGTGGCACTTTGGAGACTAACTGCTGTATTTTAATGTTAGCTTTTGTGAATCAAGTCCACTTCGTCAGACAGTCTCACTCTTATGTCTGATGAAGTGGACTTGATCCACAAAAGCTAACATTAAAATACAGCAGTTAGTCCTTAAAGTGCCACAATGTTTTTTAAAAATATTTTTGTTTTGTTTTGTTTACTGTCTGATATTGGAAATCTTGGAGGTCTATTTGTGGTTTGTGAGCCGTATGTTGCCCATCACTGACTTAGACTCAAATACATTTTAAATATATATTTTTAAATTGGCTCTTGAGTTTCACAGTCCTTAATTGGCACTTCCATTCTATAAATCCCATGTCCTGCTTGAACAATGCTTTCACAGAATTTTTGTAAAAGGCATAAAGATGCAGAAAACATGAGAAGGATTTATTTCATTTTATTAATTATATTTCTATTCCACCTTTCTACTAAAAAAAAAGTACTCAAGGTGATCTATAGAATAATTCTAAGAATAAAAACAAGTCAAACTATAAAAGCAAGCAACCCAAGCCCACCATAAAAAATATTAAAACCAAGTAAACACATGAAAAACATTAAAATCAAGAAACAGTTGTTCAAGCAGAAACATACAAATCTCAACACAGCATGGCAGGTTAAACTTCATATGCCAGTATAAAATGATGTGTTCTTACTCCATTCTTAAAATCAGTTAGAGTGAAAATGGACTGCAACTCAGAAGATGACAAATCCCGTAGTCTTTTGCTGCTGTTTTTGTTCAGTTGCATAGTTGAGTCCAACCCTTTGCGACTCCATGGACGACTCATCCTCTCCATAGTCTGAGCTGGTCTAACTCAGCAACAGTCATCCATGCCTTAGTCATGGTCATCACAGTGGCCCTGTTCCCCATGTTTGTTAGACAAACCTGTGAAACTATTGGTAATCTTAAATTAGCCTCTCCTAAAGATCTTAATATCAGGACAAATGCGTAACAGGACAGGAGATCTCTTAGCTGGGTTCCAAGTAGTTTACAATTTTTAAGATTAAAACCAACACCTTGAACTGAGCCCAGTAAGCAATTGGCAGCCCGTGCAATTTTTTTCAGTATCAGGGTCATATAATCGCAATATCATGCACCAGTTAGCAACATAGATGCTACACCAATAGAAGATCCCAGATACTTTTCAAGGATAGTATTGAGTGCATTGCAATTGACAAAATGTAGTATAATTAAGGCAAAGATCTGTTGTTGTTGTTCAGTCGCACAGTCGAGTCTGACTCTTTGTGACCATATGGACTGCAGTACGCCAGGCTCCTCTGTCATCTGCCATTTTCTGTAGTCTGCCCAGATTTACACCCACTGTGTCAATGATGCTGGCTAACTATCTCATCTTCTGCTTCCCCCTTCCTTTTGCCTTCGACCTTTCCTGGCATCAGAGCCTTCTCCAGTGAGTCTTCTCTTCTCATTTGGTGGCCAAAGTACTTGAGCTTCAGCTTTAGTATTTCTCCTTCCAGGGAGCAGTCAGGGGTGATTTCCTTTAGGGTTGACTGATTTGATCTCCTTACAGCCCAGGTGACTCTCACAAGTCTTCTCCAGCACCACAGTTCAAAGGAATCTATTCTTCTGCGCTCAGCCTTCCTAATGGTCCAGCTCTCACAGCCATACATTACCACAGGGAAGACCATTGTTTTAACTATGCAGACTTTTGTTGGCAGGGTGGTGTCTCTACTTTTTATTATGCTGCCTAGGTTTGCCATAGCTTGCCTTCCAAGGAGTAAATGGTTTGTTGTTGTTTTTTTTAATTTCATGGCTGCAGTCACTGTCTGCAGTGATCTTAGATCCCAAGAAGGTAAAGAAGGCATGGATAACTGTTGCTAACTCAGATTGAGCCACATCTGATACTCTAGGGTTGTGGTAAGGCACCAATTGTCACTACATGACAAAAATCACAATGTTTGCAGCTCCCCCCCCCCCCCCATTTTCAGGGGGTAAAGCAAATAAGAGCACATGTTATGAAGCCAAAAGGGGAAAGCAGAAGAAACAGGCGGCAAGTTACATACCTTGAAGTACCTTATCTATGGATATGGGCTGTAGTGACTGGAATCTATTCCCACAAAACAGGGCTAGACCACGTTCTGTTCAGATTCATGAATGAAGGGGAATGTGTGTTCTCAATGATTAAGTCGTTCTCCCTTCCAAAATGAGACTTACTCAGAGATATGTGCCTCAGCAATCAGATTTTCACATTATAGAATACAGTACTTCTATTTAACTTTGAATCATAAAACAAATCATACCCAAATGCAAGGTATACAGAGGAGGAAAATGTTGTACAACAACAAATTTGGAGGAGCACTTCTGCAAAACATGTTGTGAAGAAACCGGGAAATTGGGGAATATAAAACATGATGCTTTTCTAGAAAATTCAGACTTTTCTCTTGGTGTCTAGAAGCGACTGGCTAGAAGTCGGAGGGTGGTGTCTGCCAGAAATGAGAAGGGAATTATATCTGCAGTTTATCATTTCCAAATGAGGTCTTCTAGCCAAGTCTTCTTGTTCCCTGGCACTGTGCTAATTGGAACATGACTTTAGCTGTGAGAAGGGAGGGAGGCAAAAAATGCTCTTGTCTTCATGAATGTTTGTGAGAAATCAAAACCTGATTGGAAAACTTTCTGGACAGGTCCAAAATGTGAAGCTTAAAGTATAAAAATGGGCTCAGAAATTATATTAGTTGGCTTAGTTTGCTTCTTAGGTGACGTTATGCTCAGTTGCTGTCCTGTTATGCTATGCCAGGAAGGATGCAGTCTGGCATGATCCAAAACCATATTGATGCTACACTAATGTGTGAGTATTATTTCTTTCCTGTTTTCTTGTGTGTTTCCCTTACTTGTTTTATCCTTTGCCTCAGCATGACCAATGCAGTCTTGGTACCATATCTGGGCCTGAATCCTGACTGGAAAGGGTCCAGATAACCTGCTTCATCCAGGATCCCCTGTAGCTGCCGTGCCACTGCCTTCTTCAACACCTTCCCTAAAAAGGGAAGCTTGGATACAGGTCTAAAATTGGCTATTATAGTTGGGTTGAGCAATGTTTTTTTCAGGAGGGGCTCACCAATGCATGTTTTAATGAAGCAGGAAACATCCCCCTCCCCCACAATGAAGCATTAATTATTGCTTCAACCCAACCGCCTGACACCGCCTTGGTTGCGTTAATCAACTAAGATCCAATAAGCAGACAGTGACGCCAACAGCTGTCTACTTCCTCAGGGACAATTGGATCAAACCGATCCCAGATAACATGACAAGACTGTGGCCCAGTCAACTCCAGACCCATAATATCCATGTTAGGCTTAACCTTTGAGTGAATCTGAGCGATTTTCTCTGTCAGATAATCAGCAAAATCTTCAGCTGACTCCTGACAACCGGGTTCAGGCCCCCTCCTACCAAGGAGGGACCGAGTTATGCGGAACAGGGTTGCTGAGTGGTTATCCATTAGGCAATAAGGGTGGTGAAATATTGACGTTTTGCCACCTCTATCGCCACAAGGTAGGCCCTAATAGCGGCTCTAGCAAGTGCTCGGTCGGAATCACACATGATAAATATTTTCTCTACCTTGAGTCCAGGTCTCTCTTGATACAAGGAAAAATGTCTTCAAGGTTCCTTATAAAAGGATAACAGCAGGCATCTGAGGTATATGTTAGATCATAGATCTGATAAAGTTGAAGAACACCACGAACTGCACAGAAGAAGGCCACTGTGTCCACTTAGGGAAGACCAAATCTATTTCATTTGTTCCCACATTAAAAAGTCACAAACGTTGGTACTCCCACTCATTTCTAAAGAATGGGAAAAATGATCAGCTTTGCTTTCTCCCAAACTGGAATTCCATAACTGTCAGGAAATCCTGGAATCTATTTTCATAGGTCAGAAACTTTTTTTTTTAAAAAAAGGCACTAGTGGAGCAATTTTTCCCCTTGGTAGACACTCCATTAGTATGATTGCTTGATCTCACCATCATTAAGCATACCAAAGACAGTCTAGAAACATTCCTTTCCATTCTGCATTCCCCCAATAGGTTCCCAGCCACTGTTAAGATGCAATCCAGGCAAAGCTGTGTCACAGCCATAGAACTGTGTGTGAGGTTCTATTTATTTCAATAGAAATATTTATGTAGGCTCAAGTTGCTAAGACGCTGACTGGGAAGCGGAAGGTCAGCAGTTCGATTCCCGAGTACTGCAGGACGGAAATGAGCTCCCGTCTTCATCCCAGCTCCTGCCAACCTAGCAGTTCGAAAGCAAGAAATTGCAAGTAGATAAATAGGGACCACTTCGGTGGGGAGGTAACAGCGTTCCGTGCGCTCCGGTGTCTAGTCATGCCTGCCACATGACCACGGAAACATCTGCAGAAGCAGACAGCACTGGCTCTTCGGCTTAGAAACAGAGATGAGCACTGCACCTTAGAGTCGGATACGACTGGCTTTTGAGCAAGGGAAACCTTTACCTTTACCTATTTATGTAGGATCTGTAACTCTTCCATTGATATAAATGAGAGTTGAATACAGCGGTGGGCTAAAAAAAAAAATTACTACCACGCTGTGGGTGTGGTATGATGGACGTGGCCAGGGGGAAAGCCCTGCGTTGCACCCAAATTAGGACTACTTTATTTCAAAATTTGGATGGGCAGGACAGCCAGAATTTCTGCTTCCAGTTCTGGCGAACTGATGCGAACCTGCTGATGCCCACCATTGTTTGAATAGGTTAATTTTAGTTGGTGCATATCATAAACCATGCTCTGCATTAGGGGTTCTCAATGTTTTCGCACCACAGGCTGGAGCACACCCTCTCAGACAGCTGAGTGGGCTGGACATGAGGTTCCTCCCACCATAAGCGCTTCCGTAAAACACAACGGCTACATTTGCGCAGGCATGAGCGTATTTGCATGGGCATATTTACAGCTGTCGTAAATGCATCCACTTCCACTTCCGGCAACAGTGAGTTCATCACTATGAGCTGGATAATTTGCCACCACAGGCCGGGTCTGGCCCACAGGCCATAGGTTGCAAACCTCTGTTCTCCATAGCTAACATCTGTGGCCACAAGAGATATTTGAATATCAGTAACATTTTAATATGTGTAACCAATCATTTTTAATGTTATGGAGTCAAATTAATACAAACCACCCAGACAACTTAATTTTAATCTATTATCAGAGATCTGATTTTGGATTTAAGTTTTTTTTTTATTTCCATTCCACATCTTTAGGGGGACCTTGGTGTTTCAAACAGAAACAAGTCTGAAGTTTTATTGGTGAAATGCCTTATTAGGCTCCATAAAAATATTCCCAGAACTGGTTTTTAATTAATATAGCTCTTGTAAAATGTATAGAAGATTCATATATATAATATAAACAAGAAATATGCATCTTTACGGTCTTGTCATTTATTGTCATTTTCTCTTTAGGAAACATCTCTTGTTATCTTATCACAGTGACAAAACCAAGGTTTATAAAAGTTCTTCCATCTGTATTTTTTTACCAGATCTGTCAATTTTGACACTAATTTTTTTAAAATAAATTCTACATCAAAATTTTGTCATCTATACCTATAAAAAGGGGTGTGGCCATGCATGTGCGGAATGCATGTCCACACCCATGCAGCCTAACCTGTGATGTGGCATGCACACCTACCTTATGTCACTGACAGCAGCTCCACAATGGTTCAGAGAACAAGAGTGGGTCATGTGCCCCACAAAAGCAAAAAACAAACAAACAAAAACACTACAAGTCCCAGTGTCCTCTGCGACACACCACAGCCAATCAGGCAGGATGGCCAGAGCGTGGAGGAGGCGGGACAGCCAGCGTGCGAACACTCAAGTCAACGGCCACTTCGCACATGCACACACTACAGCTGGGGACCCTTCCTGCCATACCCGGGTGGACTGGGCCTGGTCTGTGGGGATGGTCTGGCCCTTTCCCCCCTTCTCAAATCCCAGCCCTCGGCGCCGTCTATGCTCTGCTGCCCCTTCCGCCCTCAGCCATGCCGCCTGAGAATGCAGCCGGGTGAGAACATAAGAACATAAGAACATAAGAACATAAGAACATAAGAACAGCCTTGCTGGAACAGGCCACAGCCCATCCAGTCCAGCATTCTGTCTCACACAGTGGCTCACCATTTCCTTCAGGGTATTCCCAAGGAGATGCCTTCACCTGCTTAGGATTCCCTGGAAATGGCATTGAGAGATATCCTGCCTATCTCTCCAACCCGGAGGTTGTCCTGAGGTAGCCATAATTATAGCCATTGATAGCCTTGTCCTCCATGAACTTGTCTAATCCTTTCTTAAAGCTGTGAAGACTGACAGCTGTCACCACTTCTTCTGGCAGGGAGTTCCATAGACCAGTAATCCTCTGGGTGAAAAAGTACTTTCTCTTATTTGTTTGAGAACTAGTACCCAAAAGTTTCATGGAGTGTCCCCTAGTTCTAGTGTTGTGCGATAGGGAAAACAGTTTTTCCTTATCTACCTTGTCCACACCGTGCATGATTTTATAAACTTCAATCAGGTCACCTCTTAGACGCCGTCGTTCAAGAGTGAAAAGGCCCAACCGTTGCAGCCTCAGATGGTAAGGAAGGTGTTCCAGTCCCCTAATCATTCTGGTTGCCCTCCTCTGTACTTTCTCCAACTCCATAATATCCTTCTGGAGGTATGGCGACCAGAACTGTACACAATATTCCAGATGGGGCCTCACCATAGATTTATAAAGAGGCAAAATGACACTTGCTGACTTATTTTCTATACCCTTCCTAATGATCCCTAACATTGAGTTTGCTTTTTTCACTGCTGAGGCACACTGGGTTGACACCTTCATTGAGCTGTCCACCAGGACACCAAGGTCCCTTTCCTGGTTTGTCGCAGAGAGTTCAGACCCCATCAGTTTATAAATGTAATTGGGGTTTTTTGCCCCAACATGCATCACTCTGCACTTACTGATGTTGAAGCTCATTTGCCACTGTTTTGCCCACTCCCCCAGTGTCAAGAGATCCCTCTGGAGCTCTTCACAATCTCTCACAGTTTTCACTACCCTGTATAATTTAGTGTCGTCAGCAAATTTGGCTACCTTGCTTTTTACTCCTACCTCTAGATCATTTATGAAGAGGTTGAAAAGCAGGGGTCCCAGTACTGAACCTTGGGGGACCCCACTCTTTACTTCCCTCCACTTGGAGAAGTGTCCATTTAGTGCTACCCTCTGTTTCCTGTCCCTTAGCCAGTTGCTGATCCAGGACAAGACCTGTCCCTTTATTCCATGACTGGTAAGTTTATTCAAGAGCCTTTGGTGTGGGGCCTTGTCAAAAGCCTTCTGAAAGTCCAGATAAACAATGTCAACTGGATCCCCCTTATCCACATGCTTGTTGACACTCTCAAAAAATTCCAACAGATTAGTGAGGCATGATTTGCCCTTGCAAAAGCCATGTTGGCTCTCCTTTAGCAGTGCCTTCTCTTCTATGTGCCTATTAATTCTATCTTTTAGGATGGTTTCCATCACTTTACCTGGGACACATGTCAAACTGACAGGCCGGTAATTTCCTGGATCACCCCTGGATCCTTTTTTGAAAATTGGTGTTACATTCGCTACCTTCCAGTCATCAGGCACAAAGCCTGATTTGAGGGAAAGATTATATATTTTGGCTAGGATATCAGCAATTTCATCTTTAAGTTCCCTGAGAACTCGTGGATGGATGCCATCTGGTCCTGGGGATTTGTTAGTGTTTAGCTTAACAAGACATGCAAGGACCTCCTCCCTGGTTATTTCTATCTTGCTTAATTCTTCGGTTTCCCTCCCTACGAAGATAGGCTCTGTTTTGGGCATGTGGTCTCTGTCTTCTTCAGTGAATACTGAAGCAAAGAATTCATTGAGTCTCTCTGCAATCTCTGTTTCCTCTTTAATAACCCCTTCCCTTCCATTGTCATCTAATGGTCCAATGGCCTTCCTAGTTGGGTTCTTACTTCTAATGTACTTAAAGAAGTCTTTGTTATTTCTCTGAGTATTTTTAGCTATACGCTCCTCAAAGTCTTGCTTTGCTTTCCTGATTGTTGCCTTGCATTTGTTCTGCCAGAATTTATGTTTCTGCCTGCTGTCCTCATTTGGACAAGCCTTCCATCTTCTAAATGAGCTTTTCTTGCTCTTGATCACTTCCCGAACAGCTCCTGTAAGCCACATCTGAGTCCTCTTGGACCTGGCAGTGCCCTTTTTCCTTTTGGGTATGCATTCCAATTGAGCCTCTGTTATTGTTTTTGTAAACAGCCTCCATGCCTCTTGGAGTGTTTGGACTCTCTCAATTTTCCCTTTCAGTTTCTTTTTTACTAGTTTCCTCATCTTTGGGAAATTTCCTTTTTGAAAATTTAAGGTCTCTGTGTTAGATTTTATCAGTGACTTGCGGTCTATGATCAAGTTAAACATAATTGAGTTGTGGTCACTGTTCCCTATTGGATCAGTCACATTAACATCTTGCACCAGATCCTGAGTATTACTCAGAATCAAGTCAAGGATTCTTGTACCTCTAGTTGGGTCTTCAACCATCTGTCCCAGGGAACAATCATTGAGCATATCTAGGAACTTTATCTCTTTATCATGTGCTGAACAACAGTTCACCCAGTCTATGTGAGGGTAATTGAAGTCCCCCATTATAACCAGGCTTCCCTTCCTGGATGCCTCCTTTACAACATTCTCCAACTGCCAGTCTCCCTCAAGAGTTTGAGTCGGAGGCCGATAGTATATGCCTACTGTTAGACCATCCTTGTTGCCTGGTACTCTTACCCACAGAGCTTCTAATGGTGACTCCAAATCATCTAGATATTCCAATTCATACGATTTTATCACTTCTTTGACATACAAGGCTACACCACCTCCTGTTTGCCCCTTCCTATCCTTCCTGTACAGTTTGTAGCCTGGGATAACTGTATCCCATTGGTTATCATCCGTCCACCAGGTTTCAGTGATACAAATAATATCAATATTTTTATCTATTGCTAAGTATTCCAGCTCCCCTATTTTGTTACGGAGGCTTCTGACATTTGTATACAAGCATTTATATATGCTTTCCTGATACAGTCTTTTGAGTCTAGTTGCATTGTTAGACTGCCTCTTGCATCCTTCTGCTAGAGTGCTGGTGACTAGCTCCTTGCTCTGCTCAGTAATTTTTGCATCCTCCTCACTACTCAAGTACACACTTTCCCGAACCGGATGCTGCCCAGCTCCTGTCGGCTTTCCCCCAGTTATCAGTTTAAAAGCTGCTCTGCAGCCTTTTTGATGTTGAGTGCCAGCAATCTGGTCCCATCATGGTTTAAATGCAACCCATCCCTCCTGAACAGATTTGGCTTGTCCTAAAAAGTTCTCCAGTTCCTGACAAATCTGAAGCCCTCCTCTCGACACCACCGCCTCATCCACGCATTGAGGCTTCTGAGCTCTGCCTGCCTGGTAGGTCCTGTGCGAGGGACAGGCAGCACTTCTGAAAATGCTACCTTGGAAGTCCGGGACTTCAATCTTCTTCCTAACAACCTAAATTTGGCTTCCAGGACAGACCGCTTGGCCTTCCCAACATCATTAGTACCAACGTGTACCATGACAACTGGCTCGTTCCCAGTTCTCTCTAACAATCTATCTAGATTTCTTGTGATGTCTGCAACTTTTGCACCTGGCAGGCAAGTCACCATACGGTTATCATGTGCATCACAAATCCATTTCTCTGTATTTCTAATTATTGAATCGCCTAGTACAAGGAGCCTCTCTCCTGCAATCTGTTCATCTACATGCACCTCATCAACCATATTAAGGGAGAGAACCTCAGTTTGTTCCTGTTGTTCATCTTCCTGGATCTCATCAAGTGTGATGAAGGAGAGATCATCAGGTGGAACCAGTTGTTCCTCTGTGTGTTCCTCATCAGGTGTGATAAGGGAAAGAGCCTCAAATTTATTCTGTAATTTCAGACTCTCAGAGTGATCCCCTACTCTTCTCCTCCTTTGAGTCACATTCCTCCAACCATCTCCCTCCTGAGTTAGTGAAGGGCCTTCTCCCTCAGAACTGTGCCCTGTCACTTCTTTGTCCAGCATAGTCTGCTCCGCTCTGTCCAAGAACAGCTCAAGCTCCTTAATTTGTTGGTGGTTAGATATGCGGGCCTCTAGCTGCTGGACCTTCTCTTCTAGTAGTGCAACCAGCTTGCACTTGCTGCAAGTGTAGTTCTCCATATGCTTTGGCAAGAACACAAACATGGCACAAGAATTGCAGGTAACTACAGCTGTTCCCTCAGAATCCATTTTAACAAGTGCAGTATTCTGGGCCTCAAAAATGTACACGTTTACTACCTTTCTACCTAGTAAGACTAAAAATTTTTTTTTCCTAGTTTGTAATCTCGCGCGCCGTTAGGCGCGCGGGCTTCTAAAGCAGCTCTACTCCAACTGCAAAACTTACCAGTGCTCACTTCCTTTGTTTGGCTCTCCTCAGCAGCAGCTCTGCTTAAGAGCACATGCAGAGTCAAAATGGCTGACCCTGAAAGAGCTCAGAGCTTTTAAAAGCTAGTGTGGCTCCGCCCCTATGAGTCACAGTTCAGGGAAGGGCCTGGTGTGGCCCTGCCCCCCTGCTTCTGGAAGCTTCAAACTGCTTCCTCTGTTTGAACAGAGGTGGCTCTCAGCAGTTTCAATTATCAATTTAAATTAGTAGAGGCCTCTAAAGCAGCTCTACTCCAACTGCAAAACTTACCAGTGCTCACTTCCTTTGTTTGGCTCTCCTCAGCAGCAGCTCTGCTTAAGAGCACATGCAGAGTCAAAATGGCTGACCCTGAAAGAGCTCAGAGCTTTTAAAGGCTAGTGTGGCTCCGCCCCTATGAGTCACAGTTCAGGGAAGGGCCTGGTGTGGCCCTGCCCCCTGCTTCTGGAAGCTTCAAACTGCTTCCTCTGTTTGAACAGAGGTGGCTCTCAGCAGTTTCAATTATCAATTTAAATTAGTAGAGGCCTCTAAAGCAGCTCTACTCCAACTGCAAAACTTACCAGTGCTCACTTCCTTTGTTTGGCTCTCCTCAGCAGCAGCTCTGCTTAAGAGCACATGCAGAGTCAAAATGGCTGACCCTGAAAGAGCTCAGAGCTTTTAAAAGCTAGTGTGGCTCCGCCCCTATGAGTCACAGTTCAGGGAAGGGCCTGGTGTGGCCCTGCCCCCCTGCTTCTGGAAGCTTCAAACTGCTTCCTCTGTTTGAACAGAGGTGGCTCTCAGCAGTTTCAATTATCAATTTAAATTAGTAGAGGCCTCTAAAGCAGCTCTACTCCAACTGCAAAACTTACCAGTGCTCACTTCCTTTGTTTGGCTCTCCTCAGCAGCAGCTCTGCTTAAGAGCACATGCAGAGTCAAAATGGCTGACCCTGAAAGAGCTCAGAGCTTTTAAAGGCTAGTGTGGCTCCGCCCCTATGAGTCACAGTTCAGGGAAGGGCCTGGTGTGGCCCTGCCCCCCTGCTTCTGGAAGCTTCAAACTGCTTCCTCTGTTTGAACAGAGGTGGCTCTCAGCAGTTTCAATTATCAATTTAAATTAGTAGAGGCCTCTAAAGCAGCTCTACTCCAACTGCAAAACTTACCAGTGCTCACTTCCTTTGTTTGGCTCTCCTCAGCAGCAGCTCTGCTTAAGAGCACATGCAGAGTCAAAATGGCTGACCCTGAAAGAGCTCAGAGCTTTTAAAGGCTAGTGTGGCTCCGCCCCTATGAGTCACAGTTCAGGGAAGGGCCTGGTGTGGCCCTGCCCCCCTGCTTCTGGAAGCTTCAAACTGCTTCCTCTGTTTGAACAGAGGTGGCTCTCAGCAGTTTCAATTATCAATTTAAATTAGTAGAGGCCTCTAAAGCAGCTCTACTCCAACTGCAAAACTTACCAGTGCTCACTTCCTTTGTTTGGCTCTCCTCAGCAGCAGCTCTGCTTAAGAGCACATGCAGAGTCAAAATGGCTGACCCTGAAAGAGCTCAGAGCTTTTAAAGGCTAGTGTGGCTCCGCCCCTATGAGTCACAGTTCAGGGAAGGGCCTGGTGTGGCCCTGCCCCCCTGCTTCTGGAAGCTTCAAACTGCTTCCTCTGTTTGAACAGAGGTGGCTCTCAGCAGTTTCAATTATCAATTTAAATTAGTAGAGGCCTCTAAAGCAGCTCTACTCCAACTGCAAAACTTACCAGTGCTCACTTCCTTTGTTTGGCTCTCCTCAGCAGCAGCTCTGCTTAAGAGCACATGCAGAGTCAAAATGGCTGACCCTGAAAGAGCTCAGAGCTTTTAAAGGCTAGTGTGGCTCCGCCCCTATGAGTCACAGTTCAGGGAAGGGCCTGGTGTGGCCCTGCCCCCCTGCTTCTGGAAGCTTCAAACTGCTTCCTCTGTTTGAACAGAGGTGGCTCTCAGCAGTTTCAATTATCAATTTAAATTAGTAGAGGCCTCTAAAGCAGCTCTACTCCAACTGCAAAACTTACCAGTGCTCACTTCCTTTGTTTGGCTCTCCTCAGCAGCAGCTCTGCTTAAGAGCACATGCAGAGTCAAAATGGCTGACCCTGAAAGAGCTCAGAGCTTTTAAAGGCTAGTGTGGCTCCGCCCCTATGAGTCACAGTTCAGGGAAGGGCCTGGTGTGGCCCTGCCCCCCTGCTTCTGGAAGCTTCAAACTGCTTCCTCTGTTTGAACAGAGGTGGCTCTCAGCAGTTTCAATTATCAATTTAAATTAGTAGAGGCCTCTAAAGCAGCTCTACTCCAACTGCAAAACTTACCAGTGCTCACTTCCTTTGTTTGGCTCTCCTCAGCAGCAGCTCTGCTTAAGAGCACATGCAGAGTCAAAATGGCTGACCCTGAAAGAGCTCAGAGCTTTTAAAGGCTAGTGTGGCTCCGCCCCTATGAGTCACAGTTCAGGGAAGGGCCTGGTGTGGCCCTGCCCCCCTGCTTCTGGAAGCTTCAAACTGCTTCCTCTGTTTGAACAGAGGTGGCTCTCAGCAGTTTCAATTATCAATTTAAATTAGTAGAGGCCTCTAAAGCAGCTCTACTCCAACTGCAAAACTTACCAGTGCTCACTTCCTTTGTTTGGCTCTCCTCAGCAGCAGCTCTGCTTAAGAGCACATGCAGAGTCAAAATGGCTGACCCTGAAAGAGCTCAGAGCTTTTAAAGGCTAGTGTGGCTCCGCCCCTATGAGTCACAGTTCAGGGAAGGGCCTGGTGTGGCCCTGCCCCCCTGCTTCTGGAAGCTTCAAACTGCTTCCTCTGTTTGAACAGAGGTGGCTCTCAGCAGTTTCAATTATCAATTTAAATTAGTAGAGGCCTCTAAAGCAGCTCTACTCCAACTGCAAAACTTACCAGTGCTCACTTCCTTTGTTTGGCTCTCCTCAGCAGCAGCTCTGCTTAAGAGCACATGCAGAGTCAAAATGGCTGACCCTGAAAGAGCTCAGAGCTTTTAAAGGCTAGTGTGGCTCCGCCCCTATGAGTCACAGTTCAGGGAAGGGCCTGGTGTGGCCCTGCCCCCCTGCTTCTGGAAGCTTCAAACTGCTTCCTCTGTTTGAACAGAGGTGGCTCTCAGCAGTTTCAATTATCAATTTAAATTAGTAGAGGCCTCTAAAGCAGCTCTACTCCAACTGCAAAACTTACCAGTGCTCACTTCCTTTGTTTGGCTCTCCTCAGCAGCAGCTCTGCTTAAGAGCACATGCAGAGTCAAAATGGCTGACCCTGAAAGAGCTCAGAGCTTTTAAAGGCTAGTGTGGCTCCGCCCCTATGAGTCACAGTTCAGGGAAGGGCCTGGTGTGGCCCTGCCCCCTGCTTCTGGAAGCTTCAAACTGCTTCCTCTGTTTGAACAGAGGTGGCTCTCAGCAGTTTCAATTATCAATTTAAATTAGTAGAGGCCTCTAAAGCAGCTCTACTCCAACTGCAAAACTTACCAGTGCTCACTTCCTTTGTTTGGCTCTCCTCAGCAGCAGCTCTGCTTAAGAGCACATGCAGAGTCAAAATGGCTGACCCTGAAAGAGCTCAGAGCTTTTAAAGGCTAGTGTGGCTCCGCCCCTATGAGTCACAGTTCAGGGAAGGGCCTGGTGTGGCCCTGCCCCCCTGCTTCTGGAAGCTTCAAACTGCTTCCTCTGTTTGAACAGAGGTGGCTCTCAGCAGTTTCAATTATCAATTTAAATTAGTAGAGGCCTCTAAAGCAGCTCTACTCCAACTGCAAAACTTACCAGTGCTCACTTCCTTTGTTTGGCTCTCCTCAGCAGCAGCTCTGCTTAAGAGCACATGCAGAGTCAAAATGGCTGACCCTGAAAGAGCTCAGAGCTTTTAAAGGCTAGTGTGGCTCCGCCCCTATGAGTCACAGTTCAGGGAAGGGCCTGGTGTGGCCCTGCCCCCTGCTTCTGGAAGCTTCAAACTGCTTCCTCTGTTTGAACAGAGGTGGCTCTCAGCAGTTTCAATTATCAATTTAAATTAGTAGAGGCCTCTAAAGCAGCTCTACTCCAACTGCAAAACTTACCAGTGCTCACTTCCTTTGTTTGGCTCTCCTCAGCAGCAGCTCTGCTTAAGAGCACATGCAGAGTCAAAATGGCTGACCCTGAAAGAGCTCAGAGCTTTTAAAAGCTAGTGTGGCTCCGCCCCTATGAGTCACAGTTCAGGGAAGGGCCTGGTGTGGCCCTGCCCCCCTGCTTCTGGAAGCTTCAAACTGCTTCCTCTGTTTGAACAGAGGTGGCTCTCAGCAGTTTCAATTATCAATTTAAATTAGTAGAGGCCTCTAAAGCAGCTCTACTCCAACTGCAAAACTTACCAGTGCTCACTTCCTTTGTTTGGCTCTCCTCAGCAGCAGCTCTGCTTAAGAGCACATGCAGAGTCAAAATGGCTGACCCTGAAAGAGCTCAGAGCTTTTAAAGGCTAGTGTGGCTCCGCCCCTATGAGTCACAGTTCAGGGAAGGGCCTGGTGTGGCCCTGCCCCCCTGCTTCTGGAAGCTTCAAACTGCTTCCTCTGTTTGAACAGAGGTGGCTCTCAGCAGTTTCAATTATCAATTTAAATTAGTAGAGGCCTCTAAAGCAGCTCTACTCCAACTGCAAAACTTACCAGTGCTCACTTCCTTTGTTTGGCTCTCCTCAGCAGCAGCTCTGCTTAAGAGCACATGCAGAGTCAAAATGGCTGACCCTGAAAGAGCTCAGAGCTTTTAAAGGCTAGTGTGGCTCCGCCCCTATGAGTCACAGTTCAGGGAAGGGCCTGGTGTGGCCCTGCCCCCCTGCTTCTGGAAGCTTCAAACTGCTTCCTCTGTTTGAACAGAGGTGGCTCTCAGCAGTTTCAATTATCAATTTAAATTAGTAGAGGCCTCTAAAGCAGCTCTACTCCAACTGCAAAACTTACCAGTGCTCACTTCCTTTGTTTGGCTCTCCTCAGCAGCAGCTCTGCTTAAGAGCACATGCAGAGTCAAAATGGCTGACCCTGAAAGAGCTCAGAGCTTTTAAAGGCTAGTGTGGCTCCGCCCCTATGAGTCACAGTTCAGGGAAGGGCCTGGTGTGGCCCTGCCCCCCTGCTTCTGGAAGCTTCAAACTGCTTCCTCTGTTTGAACAGAGGTGGCTCTCAGCAGTTTCAATTATCAATTTAAATTAGTAGAGGCCTCTAAAGCAGCTCTACTCCAACTGCAAAACTTACCAGTGCTCACTTCCTTTGTTTGGCTCTCCTCAGCAGCAGCTCTGCTTAAGAGCACATGCAGAGTCAAAATGGCTGACCCTGAAAGAGCTCAGAGCTTTTAAAGGCTAGTGTGGCTCCGCCCCATGAGTCACAGTTCAGGGAAGGGCCTGGTGTGGCCCTGCCCCCCTGCTTCTGGAAGCTTCAAACTGCTTCCTCTGTTTGAACAGAGGTGGCTCTCAGCAGTTTCAATTATCAATTTAAATTAGTAGAGGCCTCTAAAGCAGCTCTACTCCAACTGCAAAACTTACCAGTGCTCACTTCCTTTGTTTGGCTCTCCTCAGCAGCAGCTCTGCTTAAGAGCACATGCAGAGTCAAAATGGCTGACCCTGAAAGAGCTCAGAGCTTTTAAAGGCTAGTGTGGCTCCGCCCCTATGAGTCACAGTTCAGGGAAGGGCCTGGTGTGGCCCTGCCCCCCTGCTTCTGGAAGCTTCAAACTGCTTCCTCTGTTTGAACAGAGGTGGCTCTCAGCAGTTTCAATTATCAATTTAAATTAGTAGAGGCCTCTAAAGCAGCTCTACTCCAACTGCAAAACTTACCAGTGCTCACTTCCTTTGTTTGGCTCTCCTCAGCAGCAGCTCTGCTTAAGAGCACATGCAGAGTCAAAATGGCTGACCCTGAAAGAGCTCAGAGCTTTTAAAGGCTAGTGTGGCTCCGCCCCTATGAGTCACAGTTCAGGGAAGGGCCTGGTGTGGCCCTGCCCCCCTGCTTCTGGAAGCTTCAAACTGCTTCCTCTGTTTGAACAGAGGTGGCTCTCAGCAGTTTCAATTATCAATTTAAATTAGTAGAGGCCTCTAAAGCAGCTCTACTCCAACTGCAAAACTTACCAGTGCTCACTTCCTTTGTTTGGCTCTCCTCAGCAGCAGCTCTGCTTAAGAGCACATGCAGAGTCAAAATGGCTGACCCTGAAAGAGCTCAGAGCTTTTAAAGGCTAGTGTGGCTCCGCCCCTATGAGTCACAGTTCAGGGAAGGGCCTGGTGTGGCCCTGCCCCCCTGCTTCTGGAAGCTTCAAACTGCTTCCTCTGTTTGAACAGAGGTGGCTCTCAGCAGTTTCAATTATCAATTTAAATTAGTAGAGGCCTCTAAAGCAGCTCTACTCCAACTGCAAAACTTACCAGTGCTCACTTCCTTTGTTTGGCTCTCCTCAGCAGCAGCTCTGCTTAAGAGCACATGCAGAGTCAAAATGGCTGACCCTGAAAGAGCTCAGAGCTTTTAAAGGCTAGTGTGGCTCCGCCCCTATGAGTCACAGTTCAGGGAAGGGCCTGGTGTGGCCCTGCCCCCCTGCTTCTGGAAGCTTCAAACTGCTTCCTCTGTTTGAACAGAGGTGGCTCTCAGCAGTTTCAATTATCAATTTAAATTAGTAGAGGCCTCTAAAGCAGCTCTACTCCAACTGCAAAACTTACCAGTGCTCACTTCCTTTGTTTGGCTCTCCTCAGCAGCAGCTCTGCTTAAGAGCACATGCAGAGTCAAAATGGCTGACCCTGAAAGAGCTCAGAGCTTTTAAAGGCTAGTGTGGCTCCGCCCCTATGAGTCACAGTTCAGGGAAGGGCCTGGTGTGGCCCTGCCCCCCTGCTTCTGGAAGCTTCAAACTGCTTCCTCTGTTTGAACAGAGGTGGCTCTCAGCAGTTTCAATTATCAATTTAAATTAGTAGAGGCCTCTAAAGCAGCTCTACTCCAACTGCAAAACTTACCAGTGCTCACTTCCTTTGTTTGGCTCTCCTCAGCAGCAGCTCTGCTTAAGAGCACATGCAGAGTCAAAATGGCTGACCCTGAAAGAGCTCAGAGCTTTTAAAGGCTAGTGTGGCTCCGCCCCTATGAGTCACAGTTCAGGGAAGGGCCTGGTGTGGCCCTGCCCCCCTGCTTCTGGAAGCTTCAAACTGCTTCCTCTGTTTGAACAGAGGTGGCTCTCAGCAGTTTCAATTATCAATTTAAATTAGTAGAGGCCTCTAAAGCAGCTCTACTCCAACTGCAAAACTTACCAGTGCTCACTTCCTTTGTTTGGCTCTCCTCAGCAGCAGCTCTGCTTAAGAGCACATGCAGAGTCAAAATGGCTGACCCTGAAAGAGCTCAGAGCTTTTAAAGGCTAGTGTGGCTCCGCCCCTATGAGTCACAGTTCAGGGAAGGGCCTGGTGTGGCCCTGCCCCCTGCCTCTGGAAGCTTCAAACTGCTTCCTCTGTTTGAACAGAGGTGGCTCTCAGCAGTTTCAATTATCAATTTAAATTAGTAGAGGCCTCTAAAGCAGCTCTACTCCAACTGCAAAACTTACCAGTGCTCACTTCCTTTGTTTGGCTCTCCTCAGCAGCAGCTCTGCTTAAGAGCACATGCAGAGTCAAAATGGCTGACCCTGAAAGAGCTCAGAGCTTTTAAAGGCTAGTGTGGCTCCGCCCCTATGAGTCACAGTTCAGGGAAGGGTCTGGTGTGGCCCTGCCCCCCTGCTTCTGGAAGCTTCAAACTGCTTCCTCTGTTTGAACAGAGGTGGCTCTCAGCAGTTTCAATTATCAATTTAAATTAGTAGAGGCCTCTAAAGCAGCTCTACTCCAACTGCAAAACTTACCAGTGCTCACTTCCTTTGTTTGGCTCTCCTCAGCAGCAGCTCTGCTTAAGAGCACATGCAGAGTCAAAATGGCTGACCCTGAAAGAGCTCAGAGCTTTTAAAGGCTAGTGTGGCTCCGCCCCTATGAGTCACAGTTCAGGGAAGGGCCTGGTGTGGCCCTGCCCCCCTGCTTCTGGAAGCTTCAAACTGCTTCCTCTGTTTGAACAGAGGTGGCTCTCAGCAGTTTCAATTATCAATTTAAATTAGTAGAGGCCTCTAAAGCAGCTCTACTCCAACTGCAAAACTTACCAGTGCTCACTTCCTTTGTTTGGCTCTCCTCAGCAGCAGCTCTGCTTAAGAGCACATGCAGAGTCAAAATGGCTGACCCTGAAAGAGCTCAGAGCTTTTAAAGGCTAGTGTGGCTCCGCCCCTATGAGTCACAGTTCAGGGAAGGGCCTGGTGTGGCCCTGCCCCCCTGCTTCTGGAAGCTTCAAACTGCTTCCTCTGTTTGAACAGAGGTGGCTCTCAGCAGTTTCAATTATCAATTTAAATTAGTAGAGGCCTCTAAAGCAGCTCTACTCCAACTGCAAAACTTACCAGTGCTCACTTCCTTTGTTTGGCTCTCCTCAGCAGCAGCTCTGCTTAAGAGCACATGCAGAGTCACTGCCTCTGCCCTGCTGCCCCTTCCCACCCAAAGCCACACCACCTGAGTACACAGCCGGGTGAGGCGCCACCGTAGGCACTGCCTCTGCCCTGCCGCCCCTCCCACCCTCAGCCGTGCCTGACAGAAACCTGCCTCTCGCCCTTGCCATTCCCCCTCCGCTGTTTTGAGCCAGCCCTCGAAACAGCAGAGGGGGAAATGCACAGGTGGCAGCCAGTGATCTGCCAGGGAGAGCACCTTCTGTGACGGATACCTGCCTCTCACCCTGCCATTCCCCCACGCTGCTTCGAGGCACCCCTCAAAACAGCAGAGGGAAAATGCAAAGGCAGCATAGGGGAATGGCCCTCCCCTCAGCCAGGGGTAGCACCATAGGGGAACAGGCCAGTGCCACAGGTTGAGACCCCACAAAAAAACCCCGTTGAAGATGGGCACCAATGCTAGTCTAACTATAATATTCCCCCTTCAATGTAAATGATGACAGAAGCATCCTTAGAGTTAAATTCAGTGGTTAGTCTCTACAATAATAAATCCACTGAATAAATGAGAGGTATTATGTCAACACATCTGTGAGCTCCATTAAGTCAGTGGGTCTCCTCTACTTAGGATGAAAAATAGGATCTTGTTGCATTATTCAGGGATCCCTCCTTTCCCCCTTGCAACCTCCAGCAGGGTCTTTAAACTGACAGAGGGTAGGAGGGTTTTGTCTTGGTGGCAAGTGGGTGGAAAAAATCTGCTTCCATATGGCTTCCATATCCAAATTTTGGATTGAATTCTTCATTTAGAAGACTGTCTGGAAGTTGTGCAATAGCAGCCAAAGAGCTAATGACATTACATGATTGTGATCTCTTAGTTTGTTTTAGGTTTTATCAAAAACACCATTGGGTATTCCTAAGTGTTAGAGAGGGGGTGGGATGATTGATTCAAAGCATAGGTGCAAGACAGGGTCAAGAAAGGAACATTACAGAATATAGTGAGGACTTGATGATGAATTTGTGATTTAAAGCTTCGTTTTATGATGCATTTCTTATTTTGTTATCAGGGGAAGTATGATGTGTGACATGCAACTGATCACAGTGTTTTGGAGCAATGTTCTGTGATGGGCTTTTCATAAAAATTAGCTGACAATGTCATGAGTATACAAGTAAATTTATAGCTTTCATACTGGACTGCCATTCCCATAGCAATTTCCAATCACTTGGGCTTTTTATTAAGTTTATTGTTCTTTTATTGTTCAGCAGAGTGTAAGCAGCAGCGAGATTACAAATAAATGAAAGTTTCACTGGGTATGAAGTCAAGCTTGTAGAATTAGGGAAGGAAACAAGTGAAGGAAAGCACAAATTAATTTGAATCATTTGTGATATGAAAGCTCCCGTCCTTCCGTTTCTTGTCAAATTCATGTATTGTCTGCAGCAGCTGATGTGCTGTTCATGTTCGTATTGAAAGGGAAAAAATTCTGGAAACAAAGCATCATTTGTACTTAAAAAAAAACCAGGATTAACAGAGTTTTGGAATTCCGTACAAGGATCTGTCATTTCTGTTTCCCCAGATCACTTCCAAAATTTGTCATTCTGGTTTCTCACACTGGCATTTGCTTTGCTTGCAGCAACCCAGAAACCAACAAGTGAAGGGCAATGAACTTTCTCAGTGTAGTATCGTTCTAATAATATCTCCGGCATGAGGCCTTCAACATTTATTTCCTTCCGCCTATTTCCCCCTCAAAGAATGAAGGCTTTATCATTTTGGTTAATATCCCAAGCAGCAGAGTAGAAAATCAGACTCATAGCTTTTAATGGCATATTTTCAACTGCAAGTTAGTAAAAATTAAAGGACACAAAACCCCTTGAAAAATAAAAATGTGTGTCCTCAATACTTGCACATGAATTTTTAGGAAACATAATTAAAATATGTGTTCCTTTCTGGTTAGTTCTGCTTTGGCACCCACTAAAAATGAATGCTATTGTTTTTCTTCTTCTTCACAAACAGACAATAGCTGGTATCCACCAGCAAATCAATTTGCTACATGGTTTGTGCTATTACTTAAGTTATAAATAAAATGACACCCCCCCCCCTGCCCAAGATGGCTCCCTGATGGCCCTGCAATCTTCCCAGCACCATGAACAGCTTTTCATCCCTTTTCTAACTCCCTCCTGACTTCCTTGATCCACCAGCACCTAATGCTTTGTTCCTTCTTTGCAGATTTGCTGAAATCTTTCCCCAAATGGTAGTGCTAGACTGCCAAGCAGAGAGCATCAGAAAGAAGTTTGGACACAGATAATTCAGGAACCAAAGATTCCTAATAGGATTCTGTTCTGAACAGCTCTGCAGCAGCTGATAGAAAGGTCCCTGCTCAGCAATGTGGTGAGTGAATACCATTTGTTAGGTTTCTTCAGTTCTGCACCATCTACTGTAAAAATGAAGCACACACGATACCAATAATGAAATTAAAATTACAAATAGCAAAAAAGGAAAGGATTTTTTTTGTCCTTGCTTCATAATTCCAGAACCTGGATTTATGCACTGAAACTAATTAGTGGAGATTCAGGACAAAATAAAGTACTTCTTCACAGAGTATAGTTTATTTGTCATATTCTAAACCACACGATGCAGTGGCAGTTACTATATAGGATGGCTTTAAAAGGGGATTAAGCAAATCCACAGAAGATCATGCTATTAATCACTAGCAGACAGCTATACATTTATTTCCTTCAGTACTGCAGGAAATATACATTTAATATTTAAGATATATGTTCTCACCTATTTGGAGGCTTCCTATAGACCAGTGGTTCCTAACATGGGGCAAATGCCTCACAGAGAGACTTCAATTCCCAGAAGACTAAGTCAGTACATTAGCTGATCAGTACTGTGGGGAATTGACTTGGGCTTCTGGGAATTGAAGTCCAAAAACCAAAGGTTGGAAAACACTGTTATAGACTGTTGGTTTGCTGCTGAGGATAGATTGTTGGAGGAGGTAGAGCTGATGAACCCCACACCTTGTGTTTGTTTGTTATTAGCATCTCATACTGCCTGACTTACTGCAGGTACTACTCGAGGTGGTGAACAGACATATAAACATAAAGTACAACAATAAACATCATCATAAAACAAGGCAAAATAAAATAAAGTTGATAAAGCAACGGGCAGCAACACTAATATACAAACAATTAATCAATATTTTGTGTGTGTTGTTCTCAGAAGACAAGAAAAACTGTTCCAATAATGTCAGAGCTAGCAACACACATGGTTCTCTCTCTCTGATACACACATTGATATTTCATCTGATCAAACAAATGTGCCTGAGGTGTCTAAACAATCATAATTTGTAAAATCATATAATATAAAACCAAAGCAGATTATTCATATGGAAAATGTATCAATAAATCAGCAACCAATTGAACCAGTAATCAAGGCAAGGACTGCCAGATCAACAGCAACTCATTTTTGGTGGAAACATACAGTGATTCTTGCCATGGGCCCTTTTGGTTTCATAGAAGCAGGCCAGGTAAGGATTTGTAAGGGACACTTTCCCCTAGGGTTGACACTGCTGCTACTAGGGCTTGTGCCACAAGAAGATTCATGGGTTGCAACATTTATGCTATTATTCTGCCATGCTCTAAATGGCATGATGGCCCCAAGAAAAAGACTGGAACAAGGAGACAGTACTGAAGAGAGAGCAGGTGGGTGGCAGATTTCCAGATGGTAACAGGTTGGGGGACTTCATGTCCCTGCTTTAGAGCCACCTGTGGTGGTGATCACAGAGGAAGAGGTGGTCCATTGCTCCCTGCAGGTGAGGGTTTGGGCTTTGAGACCTCTAGTTCTCTTGTGGGGTTTTGTGATGGTGGAAAAAGAATGGAAAGGAGAATAGGGACTGAGAGTTGTAGTTGTGGAGGAGGATAGGAATGAGTTAAAAGAGATAAGAGAAGGAATAGACCAGCTAAGACTGGCAGAAGAAAGAAAGAGCGGGAAGGAAAAGAGGAGATTAAAAAGTGAGCAGGTAGTGGTGAGCGGGAACCACAAAGCAAATAAATCCAGAATAAAAAGGAATTATGCCTGCCAATGGAGTGGGCCTTTATCTTCAAGGAATACCCTTGGACTGATGAGCTGGTGTGGATACACAAGCCACAAACAGTAGCATCTAACAAGATTAGGTAAAGGTAAAGGTTTCCCTTGTTTGAAAGCCAGTCGTATCTGACTCTAGGGCTCAGTGCTCACCTCTGTTTCAAAGCTGAAGAGCCAGCATTGGCTGCTTCTGCAGAAGTTTCCGTGGTCATGTGGCAGGCATGACTAGACACCGGAGCACACGGAACAGGATTACACCACCTCTTTCTTCCTCTCAGGACCTACATCTTGAAATGGATGCCTCACTCTAACCAACAGTGATGATAATATTCTACCAGCTGGCAGTAAGTCTTCCACATGCTGAAGTGTCAGAACCAGGCCAAGTTTCCATGTGCCATTTGTACTGTAAGTTACAACCACATGGAATACAAGACAGCGTTGCAGCAGTTGCTGCAGTAGGGCACTGCCTGGATGATTAATAACAATATCCTTCATCTGCTTGCCCATATCACCTGGTAAGCAATATTTCCCTAGACTTCAAACAATTGACTGAATTCCCCTCATGCCTATGTCCACAATCCATGGGGACAGAAGCAATTCAAAACTGTGCTGAACCTTTGCCTGTCCCCACTCTGGTGAAATCACACAGCCCACTCCAATGGCATCACAGGAGTCCCTCATCTCATTTGAGGTCTTGGCAACAATATCTCATGGAACGGAGCACTGGTTGACCCAGCAATCCAAATGCAAGTGGTGCCCTCAGCCTAAACTCAGGCAGCCCTTGGCCTCATTTTCACACACACACCCCTGTGGAAGTGATAGGCCAATGAAATAGTTGTGTCTTCCTTCTCAGCAGTCCACAGCTTGGGAGGAGAGCAGAGAAAGAAAAAGGTATTGACTGTTCTGCCAAGTTTGGTTATGGCCCATGAAAGTAATTGAAAAACTTGAGCCAGTCACTCCTACCTCAGAATGTGACAATGAGTGGCGATGAGAACAGCCAAGTGAGCTGGCCATCTTGAGTTCACTGAAAAAGAGGAGATATTTATACATAACTAGCATAGTTTGCACGGCGACGCCAGGCTGTTTTAAATTGTGTTTTGCTTTTTTTTTTGGGGGGGGTGTGTGTTTTTGAGTTAAAAATCAACAGAGGATGCTATAATTTTTTGTATTTTATTTATGTAACATATTTTTGTTATTTGTGTAAAATTTTGATATATTGTTATTTGTTTGACTTGTTTTTACTCTTGTGGCCTCTAGGTGGGGCTTTATTGTTTTTGAGTTGTTTTTACTATTCCGCCCTGCAGGTGGGGCTGTTAGTGGTTTTGTTTTAGTTTCACGTGTTTTTTCTCTCCTGACCGGCTTCTTCTGGTAAGTAGTCTTTGTTTCTTCATTTCTGTTCCGGTCGTCGTGGAGGGAGGACGTGCTGGTGAGTTCTCTGGTTTTCTTTCTTCTGGGGTTTTTCTTTGTTTTGTTTTTGTGGTGGTGGGCTGGGAGGTGTTTCTGTTTGTTCTTTTTTGTTTTGGTTGGGCTTTAGATTTGTGTAATTGGTTTGTTTATTTCTGGTGTTGTTTATTTTTGTTATTTTGTTGTTGTTTATTTGTGTTATTTGTGGTTGTTGTGTTATTAGAGTTAGGTATTTTCATGTTGTAGTTAGGTTTTTTGTCTGTGCTTTTGTGTATTGTGGATGTTTTTGTGTATTTTGTGGTTTATTAATTTTGGTGTTTGTTGTTGGTGCATAGGTTTGTGTGAAGAACGGGCTGTCTGTTAGTTTCTCTTTTCCCCATTGCTGCTTCGAATTTTGGTTTCAATGCAGCAATGGGGAAAAGGAGGAGTCGGCAGTCAGCCCGTTCTTCCCCTGGCTGGTAAGGTTCGTTAGGTAGGTCGGGGGAGAAAGAGGCAGAGAAGAGCTATCTCTGCCTGATGATGGTTTTCTCCTCTCTGTCTCCTTTCTCTCCCGGCTTACCTAACCGGAGATCGGCAGGCAGTGATCTGTAAGGGGTGGTGCTCTACCTTGTGGATTGCTGGCTGCTGCTTTTGTATTACCTCCATTGGAAGTACAAAGGCAGCAGCTAGTCATCCGCCAGGGAGGGTGCTTCCCCTGATGAACTGCTTCCTGTTTTTGGTTTTTTTCCACTCCGGCTCAACTTTCCTTTAGGCCAGCGGGGTAGCATGGAGGAGAGGAAGTCCCTCTTCTCCCTGTTGCTCTGGGAAAGAAGGCTGGCGGGTGTCTCATGGTGGATTTTTGTGGGTGTTTGTTTTGTGAGGCTGTGTGGTGAATTTCATGGCAGAGTGGGGATCTGAATCTGAGATTCTTCAGTCTTAGTCTGACCATTTCACTATATTGGCTCATTAAGTTTTAGAAGGATATGTTCTGGGTAAGCAGGTTTAGGATTGTCCTTAACTTCTGATCACTCTGAGGGAGGATGTGTCAGCAGAGGTCTTCAATCCATACTTAGAAAGACAGCAGAGCCTCACTTATCATTAAAAGGAAGCTTATCATTAAAAGAGCAAACAGCCAAAGTTCTAATATCTGGGAAATGGGAAGATGATATATAATAAGTCATCTTGTTTACATTGCTAGCATCCTACCTGCCAATTTTTTTTCATGCCAGCCTTTCTAAACATTTATTATTCATAAGTTGTTGTTTTGTTATATTTCCCTGATCTCTTATGTGCCTTTCTTACTCACTGAATCCATTCATCTTATCTTAATGAATGTAATCTAAAATATTATCAGCTATATCAACATTTGTTTTCTGCTTTCTACACAGAAAATTAAAGTGACAGTGTGGCCTATGCGGAAACCTGCTGAAACCAAGGGGAACCATGTCATTAGTTCATTGTGATTTGGATCAGCCCATAAAACTGTAATTCTTTTTCTCCATGGCTAATTTAAGTTGCAACCTTATGCACGCTTATGTCATGCACTTATACAGCAATAGACACAGTGGGACATGTTTTTGAGTTAGTATGCAGAGGTTGCAGAATATTCCCACTCAAGTTTAAGCACACCACCCAGCTTTTCCAGGATTTCCATATTTTCTCTTGATGATTGCCACAAAATGTGTAGTGTTAACATGTACAGTAAGCAGAAATTCAACAGATGCTCTGCTGCATGTATCTGAATATCAGGTGCAGTTGTATCTGTTCTGCTTGAGCAGGGGTGACCAACTATTTTTGGCTGTGGGGCAGTCACATGGTTCAGCGGGCTAGGCATGTGGTTCAGCGGGCCAGTCACGTGGTTCCTCCCACTGGCACATTTTACTTCTGCTTCTGGGAGTGACAAAGGCAGCGTGGGGTGGATGAATTGCCGATGGGGGCTGGATCCAGCCCACAGGCCATAGTTTGGGCACCCCTGTGCTTGAGTGTCTGTCAGGTGGTGTCAAAAACAGCTAATTGCCAATGGCTGAGTGACAGCTCCTCTTGTCAAGGCCATGGTAATGTCCCCTCCCAAAGCAAATTGGCAAATCCTGACACACTGAGAGGGAAATTGCTGGTCCAGCACATGAGAGATTTTGAGAAGTACTGCCATAAAGAATGTAGGGAAGCTTTCTTTTAACAGTCTCTTAAAGCCATTTAGCTTTTCTAAATCCCTGCCACAGCTTTTCCTTCACTTAAAAAAAGTTTTTCAACATCCCATGACTTTGCAGAACTGATTCTATTCAGAACAAAGCAACGGTTTGTGGGCATGTCTGGACATGGTGATTGGTGTAGGCTGGATCAGGCTAGGAGGTCCAATATTCCACTTGGTGCAATCTTTACATCCAAATGGCATATGGACCTCAAGAGACCCCATTTGTTCTGTAGCAGTCTGCTGTCAATTTGACAATATCATGAAGTGGCTAAGAAAAGAGCTACTTCATGATGTTAGCAAATTAAACACTTTCTTGGGTCTAGAGAAGAGTTAAGGAAGTGATTTTTTTTTAAAAAAAGGTATGTATTAGAGCAGTGAATATGCACTTCCTCACTTTAAAAATAGCAGTAGGTATGTGTATTACAAGTTAGATATTGTATATGTATTAAGTACCTAGATATACCTAATAAATATATATCTAACTGCAATACACATACCTATTGTACATACACTAAAAAAATTCATCCCTTCTGCAGAGCTGAGAAATGTTTAATTTGCCAATAACATGAAGTAGCTCTCTTAATGACATTGGCAAATTAAAAGAGGAAGGCTCGCTTTAGTTGTTTCCCAATGATCACATGCATTGGAACTGGACCAAAACAGTGAACCTATCCACACACAAAAAGTAGAAGTCTCTGAAAGTGGTCAGAAAGTTGCAGGTAGTGCAGGAGTGGGCTAGTGTACCCTAGCAAAGATGTTGACTGATCACCAATGTTAGGAGTGAACCAGTCCATCCCTGCAGCACACAAAACAGCAAGCCAAATGCTCATAAAGTTAGCCAGTGTTCAAAGCCATTAGTTTTTTGGAGTATGGCTCCCTATGCTGGCTGGAAAATTTGGAAGTAGTAGCTCTCAAATTTCCCAACATTTCTTTTCCAAGGAAAGCATTTTTTGTAGCTAAATTACAAGCCATTTGTTTCCTATGATGGACTTAAGAATCTGTACAGTGCAATCTACCCAATCAGGTTCATTTAGTTCAATAGGTTATGTTCCTATAATAATAATTTCATGTCAGAGATTACTCTGGGTTGAAAGGATTTTTGCTGGAGAAACTATGCTCAGGGGACACCTGAATGAGGCTCATTTCATGTCCCCAAGTGTAGTCCTTGAGTATCGAAGCCCAACCTTCCAGTCTCCAAGCTCAGCATTTTAACCACTAAGCCACTAGGGGAGCTATGTTATGTTCCTATGAAAGCATGCAAAGGATTGCAGCCTAAATATAGTTTAGGTATGCACTGAGTCATGTGCATTGCCACTCCATCCATAGTCCATTAGTTTGAATATTTCCTTGCTTGTGAGATAAAGAAAAATGGTAGAATGTTTTTGCATATTTAGAATATTTAACTAATGGTCAGGCACAGGAGAGTACATTAGATGACTTGCTCTTAAAAAGCCACAGACATTTGAGTAGACGGTTTGTTTTCTTGGTTTAAAATAAAGTTATTGCAATGTTAGAAAATCAAGCATTACTAAATGAGAGACACTCAGTTTGTACAAAAGCAGCAGATTTAAACATATGTTGCTTTTAAGAGTTCACTTAAATGTTATGAAGGCATATGGATGGAGAAGGGTTGATCAAGAAACCAAGAAGACAAACAGGACATTTTAAAGCAGAAGTATCTCCGTGAGACAATGTTGAAACCTAAAACCAAATTGGTCTGATTCTGGTAGATTTTGAAAGATGTCTGATTTGAAGTCGGTCCTTATTAAAGCAGATCATAGTCACATTCTACTGGAAACATTAGATAAAACTTTAGTTGTCTCTGTGGAATAGAACTAAATGAGTGACACTGGTAACTGGAACACTTGGAAACCTTTACTCCTTTGATTAGAATTATATAGAATTATATTTTGAATGCACTGAACAATGAATTCCTCCAGTCCAGTAAGGTACTTACGTTACAGCAGTAATTGTTTGATTTCAGCCTTTCATAAAGTCAGTGAGAATTGAGGTCTGTTGGTTATACAATTTCCACACTTTGCTGACCTGTGAATTTCCTTCCTACACTGTGATTTTCTTTCAAACTGAAATTTTGATTTAGCAAGGGTCTAGTAAGTTCAACCAGAACAGAACCAAGCCTTTTTGGTTGAGATATTTCAATGTAAGTTTGCTCCATGGAGCTTAGGTTTGAACTTCTTTTTCCCCAGAAGGAGTGTGATGTTGCTTTATTGATTAGGGAAGCAGGGAGGCAGTGTTAGAGGGTGACCTTGAAAAATGTGATAAGTGGTAAGAGCGCTGAAAAGCTGAATCACAGATGGGGTGGCTAAAAGCAAAACTGTTTCTAGCCACTCCTGATATCCTGGGGTTGAGAAGGTCCACAAAGCCCTACTCCACTGAAATAAGCTTTTCAGCAACCATTGACTGGCCTACTCATTTCTCAGTTTCCAAGATAAAATGTTCACAGCTATAGAAGCGTCACACTGCAATACATTAACCAAACATCCACTTGGCAAACTCTCTTTCTATGGACAAAGTAAAGGTATACACATTAGTTTATTGGAATGTTGAGAATTGCATCAGTCTTAAAAGCTTTTGGCATAAGAAAGTCATTGAACCATTAGAAAATTCCTACAACCCACTCAGAAGATAGAAAAGCAGGTTTCTAGCCTACCCTTGCCACAATTCATTTAATTTTAATTATTTCTTGAGAGTTTGTCAAGAGCAAAGCATTCTGTATACTGGCTTCTTTTAGCTTCCACGATTAAGATCCACTTCATCAGCCATTGGTTGTGCTGCTTGGAGATTGCATGACTTGGAGTCCAAAAACAAGCAAACAAGAAACCCTTTTCCTAGATGTGAACATGCTCCATTTACTCAAGAGACAGAGTGACAGTCCTGATGCCTTTGCAGACGCACCCCCCAAAGAAAGACTCAGACACCGGTATTGGATTAAAGGCATCGGGCCACTTTTATTGAATAATGCCCTAGTCCTAATTATCACTTTCAATTGGTGTATCATCCAATTGTAATTCTTTAAGGCAAGTAGGCCGCAGTAACACTGGTAAGATTCCTCCCAAAATGCCAATGGAAATTGGCTACATGTATCTATTTGTATCTATTTGTTTGTTGACACAAACAAATTGTTGACCGGAGTCAATATACTATCTACTGACCCCACCCTATGACGTGTATCCGTTCAATATCAAGGTGATGCAGGCTGTGAAGCTCCTGACATCACCCCTTGCATGGTTCGCCCTTGACCGGCCAATCCTATTTCCCCTGTACCTATCTACGTGTTGGCCAGTCAATTGCAAACCTGCTGGATACCTATGGGTCATAAATCTTTACCTTACAAGTGCTACCCGCCACACGGGGAGGCGTCCGTGATGACTCATCGCCCCCCCCCCCAGACCGTCAGCTCAGTCACCAGGCCTGCTTGCACATCCTCAAGAAAGAGGTTCATACCTCTGGCTGACAAATGGACCCCATCTCCTGCATATAGAGCAGAATCCTGCAACCCTATCCTAGGATGTTGAATGGCTGTGCCAAAGCCATTGTCAAAAAGGAACCGGGCAACAGCCCTGTTCCCTGACCATCGAGCACGGTCCAAACCACGGAGGTCAATGCCTCCCCTGTAACTGTGTCTTGGCACGATGTCAGACCATAGCAGCCGCGTGTACGGCCATAAGTGATGTAAAAAGGCCAGGTCACTGCACACTGACATTTTAAAAGAAAGGCCAGTGATCTGTGCGAGATCATTGCTGCCGAGGTGCAGAATCAGGACATCAGGTGGTCCAGCATCCCTGATGGACATCAGGAATGGCAACAGTTCCCGCCATCTCATGCCGCGCTTACCATACCATTGCATACGTGCGGCTGCACGTAGCCCGAGATGGGGTCCCCAGTCTGTCGCCGCAGCATACTGCGCTGCCCAGTGCACAAAACTGTGGCCCACCAGCCATACTGCCACCGGTGTGCGTGGACACACAGGGTCTGTAAAAGAAGGAAAAGGAATTAATGACATAACTGGCACTCATGCAGTGAGGGGGCATACATATAAAGAAAAACGTGCGGACCCCCACCTGCCCATGCGACGTATATCAGCATCAGAGTACCCAAACGCAGCCGCAATTGAAGCGGCGCCTATCCTGAATGAATGGGTGCGGTAACGAGCCCCAGGGAGGCCGACACTGTGAAGTGCCATACCGGTCACCTTCCAAAACTGGAACTTGGTAAGAGGAGACCCATCCTGGTGGCAGAAAAACGGGCCAGGGTGCGTGCCACGCACAGCCAAAAATGCATGTAGGGCACCAACCGGACAGATGTCAGCAATCGTACACCGTAGCAGTCTGACACCACTGCCTACTCCGTGCTGATCGGCCTTTGAGGAGCGAATCCTCAACTGGGCCCACTCCTGGTTGAGAAAGACATCGTCGAGTTCCAGTGCCCTACGAGACATGTCCCCTTTTGACAATGGGACCAGCTCACTGATACGGAGCACTCCAAAGAAAGCTACGGTGGTAGCTGCATGAAAGAGAGCCTCCTCATACTTATCGTAACACAAGCTATGCCAACCTTGTGCAAGGTGCGTCAGAACCTCTGGTGAAATGGGGTGACGTGTGTCCGGGCGGTGGCCACGTTCACGTGTCCACCCTTCTAATACATGGCGTATGTAGAAGTCATTCACACAGTCAGTGAAACCCCTCACCTTAGCCATAAACGCCAATGCTGAAAGCCTAGTGGCGATGGTGCGAGGGGCAAACCCTAGATCATGAAGGTAAACCATGAACTGTAAAATCTGGTTGACCAGGATTGGCCACACTTCGGGCAACTGCCTTTGCCCACAAAAGTTCCTAAACTGTAGGAGAGCATGTAGATACGCTTTACGCGTGCGAGGTGCCAAGGACATGCTGATCGCCCGGTTCACCTCTCCTCGCCAAATGTCCAGATCTCGGCCGGGAGTGGAGAGGGAAGTTCCTCTGCGTCTGGAGGCAAGGTACGGAACTGGGGGCTCTGCAGGCGGGATAAAGCATCAGCAATATCATTGTCAATGCCTGGCACATGTCTGGCCCTGAAAAGCACATTAAGGCATAAGGATCTCAAGACAAATTGGCGAACTAAGGCCATCTGGGGGATTTGGATGTCTGGCCGTTGACAATGTGCACCACTGCAGCGTTGTCACACCAAAAGTGAACTACTGAATTAGCCCACCTATCCCCCCAGGGCATCAGGGCCCCCAAGATGGGAAAAAACTCCAGGAAAGTAAGATCGCGTAAACGATCCGTGTCTTGCCACGTCTGAGGTCATTGACCATAGGACCACCTTCCTTGAAAGTAAATCCCATAACCCAGGGAGCCGGAGGCATCCGACTGTACTTGGAAATGTGGGCTGAGCATAAACTCCGACCTCCAAAAGGAGATGCCATTAAAATCCTGTAGGAATGTGAGCCAAACCGTAAGGTCTGCCCGTAAACCTCTGGTCAGCCGAACCCTGTGGTGGCGTTTTAAAAGGCCCGCCTGTGGGAATGCATCTGGATTCTGTCAGGCTGCCTCTGACACATTTTGTAAACAAAAGCCTCTTTGCTTGCTATTCTCCTTATCTCTCCTCTTTTGGGCTCTGACACTTCTGATTGGCTGTTTGCCCTCAGTTTTGTCTCTGTTAAGTTTCGTTTCTGGTATACAATGCTTGCCTAAGTTTCGTTTCTGAGTCTCTCTGCCTGAATAAAGAGAAGGCATCAGTATCGTTTGTTCAGCCAAGGACTGGAGTCGTGTTTTTTCTGTCTCTACCTCAAAAGATCTGAGGATATAAACTGCTGCTAATGAGGCTGACTGATTGAAGAGATCTTTACATGAATCAAATCCCAACAAGTGGTGCCCCGTGTGAGGCGATTGAATGAACTTCAAAGAACTCTCTGTGAAAGCTGCTTCAGCATTTAGCATCTAATTAGCACCCCATAATTGGCGACCGGGGACAAGGTCTCATTCACCTGCGACCAGGCAAAAGGTCAGACCGGAGGAAAGGTCATTTGAGCGCTCGAAATTCATCCAATTCTACAATTGGGTCCCATTAGGTGAGTGAAGAAAAATATAATTTTTAATTATGGGATGTGTGCTGGCGTCGTAAATGCAGGAACTTTGTAAAGATATCTCAGATCTTTTGAATCACAATGGGAAACGAGCTGATGAGAAGAAGATACAAAAGCTGGTTAAAGCTATAGAAAAAAATCAGTCCTTGGGTTAAATTTGATGAATGTCTGGACTTAAAACAGTGGAAACAGATCGGGAGAGAAATGCAGAAGCATAGTGGAATTTCTAGATCAATATTATTTACATGGGAGGAAATTAGAGACTGCCTTCAGAGACTTACTCCAAAAAATATTTTATTGTCTCAAAGACTTGATGGCCGCCCCCTCCCACAGCTTTTGCCTCCAGATAAAGGGGGGGCCATGGCAACTGCTCCTCCATCATATGAGAAACAACAGCCTCCTGATGGGGGTGGAGGTGGAAATGGAGATGGGACATTATATCCTGCCTTGCAACAATCAAGTCCTTTTAGCCCTACAAAAGACCTGTTCTCTGCTGCTTTAACTGCTGCTGTGCTGGATATGGAACCTGTTGATGTATATCCAGTGAACAGAGAGCCACTGGCCGGCTGATGGGGAACAAATGGTGGGGACCTCATCACTGATTGAAGCTGTTAATGCATGCAGAGTGGCAGGAAGCAAGGACTGTGTTTCAAAGAGCAGCTTAGGGGATCTCAGCCCCCCCCCCCCCCCGTGAATCAACCCTCATCACAAAAGCAGGAGAAGCTGAGTAGTAAATTTGATACCTCACGTTTGGGCAGGAAGATCCTGCAGAAATGGAAGGATGGCCCAAAGGAGGAACGCACAAAACCCAAGACAAAAAAGGGGTGCAAGTACAAACTAACAGATGCAGGTTGTCATAAGGTTGAGAATCATATGCTGGAGATGAAAGAAATCCAGAGAAAGAGGGGGGTTAATCTTGCCTGTATGGACAGCAGGCTGTGGCAAAAATACAAGGAGGAAGAAGACATACAGTTTTTGGCTGATTTTGAACTGCCCAACCCTCAAACAAAGAGATCCAGAGTGAGCTGTCCCAAGTTTCAAGCATCAGGATTGCAGGGAAAGCAACTTGGACTTCCCTGTGATTTTCTTCTGTGTGAAAATTACTTGCAACTTCTGGAGAAGTCTTTGTGCCTTCACACCTCCTCGGCCTGCCTTAATGCAGATGGGTGTGGCTGGAGCATGAAGGAATGTGTGTCTGCCTGAAAAGCTGAAAAGGGGGGTTGTGTGGGATTGTCTTGTGAAGTCAGTGAGACTTAATTTATGGCTTAATTTCAACTTGCCATGCCAAGAACTGTGCTGGAGAGGAGATGGTGTTTCAGAGAGCTTCAATCAAGTTTTGGACTTTTAATTTGGACATTTTAATGGGACAAAAAAGAAAAAAAAGTTTGTGTGGACTTAAAAAAAAAAGAATTGGCTTTGTTTGCATTATAAAACCTGACAGCCTTTTTAAGAAATTGTCTACCTGCTCATGCTAATGATATTTGTACTGTATTTGAGTTACCATGCTATGCTGATTATAAGTTATTGAATGCTTCTTTCACTCACACCAGTGGGAGAAGAAGAAATTTAATGCCTTACTCATGTAATTGGGGAAGTGAGAAATGCCTTCTAAAATGCAACCAGGCCTCCTTCATGTAAGGAAGAAAAGAAATGTTCATGTCTTGTTTATGCTTAAATGTTTTGCTTATTCTTTTGCAGGAGAAAGACCTGTCTTTGCTTATGTTATGTATTGTCTTATGAAACTGCATATCTCAAGGTACCTTCAGAAGCACATGGCAGAGTTTCCAGTACCCTACACATGTAAATGGGTTTGAGATATTGCATTTGTGTTATATGTCACTCATGTTTCACGTTTAGTTACATGGTACTAGTAATAACAGGGCATGCTCCTGTTTCTTAGGGGAGTGTCTTCCTAAGCCATTGGTCGTTTATTGGCAACAAGGGGATCCTGAGTGGAAGGATTCCTGCTGGAGCAATCCGCCCATGGAGAGAGAAGAAGGTTACTCAGCTCCAGGATGGTGGTTCACCAGTAAACTAAATGTGCTGACATTTGTTCTTTTCTTTCTTACTGTGCTTCCAGCTGTAAGAACAATGCCTCATGGGGGCAACCCCAACTTTTGGATTCGTCATGCTAACTATATGTTTGAGGTTCATGGTAAGAATGCAATGTTATACTATGAGCATCCACTGGCAGTGTCTCAAATGGCCTTTCTTCCGGCATTGTTCAACACACCTGAGCTGGTTATTGGACATTTGCAACATCTTGATAGGTCTACACTCTTCTCTAATCCTCCAGAACAATTTAACAACACCCGCTGGTGAAGCATGACATTCAAGAAATACACTAAAGGACTTTGTTTCTGCTGTCATAGTTCTGGAGTCTGGAATAGTAAATGGAAATACTGTACTCAAGCAAAAAGGGTTTTGCAGAATGTAGGCAATTATACGGGTTATGATGATTATTTTTGGTTATGGGGTAGTTATAACAGTTCTTATAAGCTTAATTATACCTTGTTTAACACTACTATTGAAGATATATATGATGTATTTCCTATGTTTACTCCTGATTATTCTGCTATAGATAGTGGTTCAATTTGCAATGGATGGCAAATCAAGGATCCCAACATGTGGTTCTTTTTTAATGGAGTTGCCACGAATTTCCATCCAGGACAATATCAATGTGCAGCATTGGGTTATTTTACCTTACCCGTACAAGTGCAAATGCTGCCTCAGGCACATGCACGGCGCCGGAGAGCTGCTGCCGGCCCGATGGGTTCTGGTTGCAACGATGAAGTGATAATCGATGTTCAGCTTTCTGATGGTAGCTCCTGGGGGAGAGCTATAGGGGGTGCTATCACTGGAGCACTCACCTTGGGATCATACCCAGGTGTCATTTCCCAGGAGAATAGAAGGTCCATTTTGGGACTCACCTGTAGGCTGGAGAAATCAATCAATGCCACAGGGAGGGTCATACGGGATCTTCAAATGGAAATCACTGAGCTTCATCAAGACCAAATGCAGGACAGACTAGCCATAGATTACCTGTTAGCAAAATCCGGAGGATTTTGTAAACTGGTCGGGAACCAGGGATGTCGGGTAAAATTCCAGGATCTGAATAATACTATTGAGAAAGAACTTCAGAATTTACAGGAGAGTATTACTAACAATGTACGCACTGATGTTAATCTCTTTGATTGGGTGACTTCTTGGTTGCCTGATTTATCTGTCCTTAGACAAGTTTTCTTTTATGGGTTTATTATTATTATCTGCTTTATACCTTTGTGTTTTTGCATTAATTGTATTCCTAATCTTATTTCTATGTGTAACACATGTCCACTGCGTAGAAGGGAGACATCGGGTTTTGCACGACGGCAATTGTACTCAATGAGGTATCATCCTCCGGAACAAGGTTCCATGAGTAGGGAGGGGTACGATGTCCAGGAGGACAGTGATGATGTATATGATGACATGCAGGGGTATGATTAGCCATCCCTCTCTCAAATTTAAATGAAAAAGGAGGACATGTGGGAATGCATCTGGATTCTGTCAGGCTGCCTCTGACACATTTTGTAAACAAAAGCCTCTTTGCTTGCTATTCTCCTTATCTCTCCTCTTTTGGGCTCTGACACTTCTGATTGGCTGTTTGCCCTCAGTTTTGTCTCTGTTAAGTTTCGTTTCTGGTATACAATGCTTGCCTAAGTTTCGTTTCTGAGTCTCTCTGCCTGAATAAAGAGAAGGCATCAGTATCGTTTGTTCAGCCAAGGACTGGAGTCGTGTTTTTTCTGTCTCTACCTCAAAAGATCTGAGGATATAAACTGCTGCTAATGAGGCTGACTGATTGAAGAGATCTTTACATGAATCAAATCCCAACACCCGCCATGGCGTCACACAGATGCCTGGCAAAGGCTCTGCCCGGTGTTACTACCCTACAGGCAAAGTTGAGGTGGCCGTGAAGCACCTGCAACTCTCGGAGAGACACCTTACGCCTGGCAAGCATTGCCAGAATCGCCTCGGAGATCTGAGTCACCTTTTCCATGGGCAACCTGGATGTCTGGCCAAGGGTGTCAATATCAATACCTAAAAAGGTGAGAGTGGTGACTGGTCCCTAAGTCTTTTCAGGTGCTAAGGGAATACTCAGTTCCTGCATAAGCACCTGAAAAGTGGCGAGGAGACGAGCACACATGTCCGTGCCGTGTTCTACCTCGTCGAGGTAGTGGGCTACAGATCGGGACTCTGATCTGCAAACAAAAGCCCAGTGAAGGAAGGTGCTAAATCGTTCGAAAGCTGAACATGAGATAGAACAGCCAAAAGGCATGGCCTTATCTACATAAAAATTGCCCCCAAAACGAAAACCTAACAGCTCAAAGTCGTCCGGGTGCACTGGCAACAATCGGAATGCCGATTTGATATCATACTTTGCCAGTAGCGCTCCTGGGCCACACAAGCGTACCATCTGTAAGGCCTGGTCAAAGGACGTATACCTGACCGAGCAAAGGTCATCAGGTATCGCATCATTGACCGAAGAGCCTGCAGGGTAAGAAAGGTGGTGAATTAGTCGAAATTCACCCGGGGACTTCTTAGGGACTAAACCCAAAGGTGACACCTTCAAATTTGGAATGGTGAGTCAGCAAATGGCCCAGCCACCCTCAGTGCAGTGACCTCCTTGGCTATAGATTGGGCGGCAATATCCTCATTACCCCTGAGAGAAAGTAAGTTCGGGGCGTCCTGAGGCCCGCGTACACCCTGAAATGTTATGCGGAAGCCAAACTGAAAACACTCAAGTAGGTACTTCGCATCATCCCATCTAGGATAAGCGGCAAGCCAACGTTCCAGCACCTGAACATTCATTGGGGAGGGGGCCTTTTTGATGGGTAGCACTGTCAGAGGGAGCTCTGACCGCCCCCTGCCCACCCCTTCCTCTGCCTCGTGACCCACCAGCCCGCGGGCACGCGGAGGCGGCGTGAGGGCCAGAACAAGAGGGGCACTCGTGCCGTAACTGACACTGATGCTTGTTGCACACTCCATTGGCGGAGAAACTCCAACACAGCAGGCGGGCTGGAACCCCCTGCCCTGCCATCTGGCAGGGAGCCTGTGTAGCAGCAGCCCGCTGCACGGCATGGCCGCAATGGTACCGGTCACCAGGCGCCGGCCGCGTGGGGGTCATGTACAAGAGCCACAATTGCTGGCAGGGCTCATCCCACCTCATCTCAGGATGGAGGGCCACTCTCATCCTAAACTCCTCATCATAGGCCAACCATGACGGGCCAGGGAAATCCACCACCGCCCGATAAATATTGTCCAGGTATTGTACCATCGGAATGGCCAAGTCAGGATGGGCCCTCAGGTATACCGCCATATAAATGAAATAGGCCAGTAACCAATTGGCCCAGGTGCGCGGTGGCTTACAATGACGGGACAACTCCTTGTCCCTATCATCCTGCCCTTCCCTCTCTTCCTTGGTGGGCTCACGGTTTAGGAGGGAGAAAATGTCCACATATTCCCCCCACCAAATCTTCTCCCTCATGGCCTGGGAGAGATGATCACCCAGGGGTAAGGAATAACTGGCCGTCGGCAGGGCCGCTGTCGGGCACGGATTGAATTGAGGGTGTGCACAGTGGGCCCTGAACAACCCCTGAAACATTAGGCATACCCATAGGGGCGGTCACCCCTGTCATAACCGGGGGGGGGGGGGTAATTGGAGAACCAAGAATTAACGGGACAGTGTGGATACAACTGTCCTCCCATAGTAACCTGTCATGGCCATGGCCACTGTACCCCCCCAGTGTTGCTAGGTAGTGTCACTGGTGTACTTAATTGACCAGGATACTCAACCGGTGCACCCCCATGGGCCGCCCCCACTGGGGGTTCCGGGCCACGGCGGGCGTCGGAGCTCGCGATGGATATCGAGCTCTATGTGCCGCTACACCCCTGCCACGCAGGACTGGTCCCCGGCGGCAAGCCCCGTTGCGATGGTCTGGCGGGGAGCTGCGAGGTGCCAGCTTGGGCTGGCCTGATGGCCTCAAGCAGCTCGACCCTGTTAGCGGCCCGCTGGACAGCGGTGGCCAACGTGTGGGACGGAATTGCAGGATTTGCAAGCCCACCATCGGAAGGTGGCGGGGCAATGCCCATTGATGCCTCCAGCACCGAAATGCGTGCAAGGAGGGCATCAGCAGTCTCCGACCCACCTGGATAAGGTGGGCCGGATGGGCCGGATGGCCCACCGGGCAATTGTTGTGGGATAAACCCAAATGGGGATCCCGGGCCCGAATAGGGCCATGTCCAGTAATCCAGCCCATGTGGGGCCGGGAGAATGGTGGGGCGGAAACCTGCACCAGGCCCAAGTGGGCCGCCCTGCCCCGAGCCGGGCAAAGACTCTACAGAGGTAGGAACCCCAGAGAGGCCGGCCTGTGCCGCCCCTGGCTGAAACCCCATACTGGGCGGGTAGGCAGAAGCCTGTTCGCCCGCATTGGTGGTAGTGGCTGAACTGACCCTACCACCCGGTTGCGGGGGTGCCGCCCGAGCCCTCCGGCTCGGAGGCGGCCCCCTAGATGCGGAGGGGGTGGGCAGAGCCCTCCCCCTCAGCCACGGCTTAGTAGCCGTTGCCTTGTGCTTGGGAGCCATGCCTCCCAAGCAGAATAGAAATAGCAAAGGGCAAAATTCCCTTTTAAAAAGAGAGCGGGCAAAAGCCGGGGAGAAAGCGGCAGAGCGAACTTCTCCGCTCCGTCGCTTCCAAAATGGCAGCGCCGCTGCCTCATGGCCACCCCTTTTAAAGAGGGTGGCCACGCCCCCTAACTCACCTGGATGTCTGAGTCCGGGTGGGGGGGGGGGCGTAAAGAGCGCAATGGCCATTTTGGCGCCGCACTTGCATTTTACTTCCATGCCCAACTCTGCAACTGCATAGAACGGTTGCTATAAAAGAGAGCATTGAGAGAGAAAGAAGATAGATCCTACCTGCTCTGCTGAAAAATTGTTTTCCTGAGGCCTGCTTTCTCAACTGCCAGCAGAAGTCACCATTCCAGCAGGCTGCAAGCAGAGTTATCAAAGATAGGAAGAAGGGCTATTCTACTAGTCCTGAATAAGGACTTTCTCTTCTGTTCTTACTTCTTTGTTCTCTGGTCTTATGTCTTTTCAGATTGTAAGTCTGCAAATAGATAGTTAGATAGATAGATAGATAGATAGATAGATTGAATGAATGAATGAATGAATGAATGAATGAATGAATGGAAGCAAAGAAATGGCAAAACTCTCCTGAATCCAAGGCTGGATGATAAAACAGGAGATTTCTTATTATATACCTCTTAGGGTCTGATCAGATGGGCATTTGTCCTACTATTTGGTGTGCTGTTGGCATGATTGATCTGTTCTTTTTTTTTTTTTTTTAGCAATCACACAATCTAATTACAGGAATGGAAAACCCACGACTTTACTTGAACTTTTTTGAGCTCCTGTAAAACGTTTCTACTTTTTTGATGTGGGTAGGTGTACTCTAGTCTGTTACCAGTGTGTGCTGTTATTAGGAATGGACGAAACTAAGCTTGTAGCTATTAAAGGCTCTTTCCAGTGTCAATTTCTGGTACTGTAGAATGGCTTAATAAGTTTGGCAACTTGGACACTTCCCCTTCACAGCGGAAAAAGCAGACCGTTAAGGAAGAAAGCAGAATTTGGAGATGGGATGGATGGAAAGGTTATGCACACATATTTTCTTAAATAATTTGCTTTTACAGTAAAACCCCAACTTACATACTCCTCGAGTCACATAAAATTTGATTTACATAATGATTTTGTGCTAAAACCATGTCTTGATTTAGTAAATGTCTCGATTTATGTATCACAATTTCCTATGGGTTTGCTTTGAGTTACATAAAAAATTCATTTTTTCTATCAGTTTGCTTCGATTTACATAAAAATTCATTTCCCTATGAGTTTGCTTCAATTTACATAAAAATTCATTTTTCCTATGGGTTTGCTTCAAGTTATGTAAATATTCATTTTCCCCTATGGGTTTGCTTCGAGTTAAATAAAAACCGATTTACATAAAAGCCTATGGAACAGACTTTTTACGTAAGTTGGGGTTTTACTGTAATTAATTCTATCTGGAGGCTTTCTTAATAGCAATCCATTTAGTGGTCTGACTCCTCCATAATTGAAGTTCTGCTTGTTCTGTAGGAGACAAATTGAGCCAGTTTCCAGACTCTGATTTATGTAGAGGATGTGAAGAATAATAATAATTAATATGGCTGTACAAAACGGTAACTGAGCAAAACTGAGAAATGTTGGCTTGCAAATAGGAAACAGTAAGGAAGACACTGCAGGCCACAATAACACTGGAAACAACCCGGGCTGCAGCCTATGACAGCGGGTGTGTGAATTACTTGGGATTTAAGCAGAAGAAGTTCAGGAGAGACAGAGGCTGTAACCTGTGGGAACAACGTTGAAGAGAAAGAACTGCAGGCTAGCACAGCGGCAGCGGCAGCAGGAACAGAAACACCAGAGACTGCAGGTTGTCAGAGACCTTGAACGGATGCTTAAGGCCAGAGAAGCAGCAGGGAAAACATAGATTGCAGCCAGTGAGAGGTATTGTGAAGGGGAGAAAAGCTTGAGGCTTCCTACAGCTGTGAAAAAAGAATAAACTGCCACGTGGATGCTCAAGTTTTGATCAGAAAGGACTGACATTTGATGATAACCAAAGGAATGGAAAAGATGGGCTGGAGTTTTTGTTTTTAGTGTTTCCTGACTAGGTTGACTCCTTACCAGCATTTGATTGTGGCTGCTGAGTGGTAGATGTGATTTATTTATAAATTACTATTGCTGCTTCTGAATTGTTCATTCTTAATTCTGATGTTGCAAAATAAATAGAGAAAACACTGGAGAAGCTTCTTCTTCCTTGTCTAGGCCAGACATGAAACTGCCAAAATGAAGCCACCTTTTGGTGAACTCTTTCCATAGTTCCTTTCACCTGTCTGGCCAGGTTCTCCTGCTATGATAATAAAGTAGACCATACTGCCAGTGACTCAACACTGAGTGTCAGACAGTGGTTAACTAACCTGACAACCCTGAAGACTAACAGCCTTGGGTACCAAAGTCCACAGGGAAGAGTGACGGTCTCTAAATGGATTAAATCCCATACTGGCCTGGTGCCAGGGTCGTAGCCAGGGGGTGGCTAGGGTGGGCGTTGCCCATGCTGATTTAGCAGTTTGCCCACCCTCAAACTTCTGACAGCTTATATATATGACATTGTTGCCCATCCTGAAAAAATATTCACCCACCCACATCTAGAATCCTGGCTATGGCCCTGCCTAGTGCTGATGAGGAGTTTGTGTGCCAAAAGGCGTTAGGACCATAAAGTGACTCATGGAACTGGATCAGTGGTGCAGGTGTCATGCTGCTATGCAGAAAGCAGATGAAAGGCCACTGCATTATTCTCTCAAGACAGTCTTCATAGATAATCGCCATGATGATAACCAATATTTAGATTCAGATATGACAGAAGAAGAAGTTCCTTTTGCCCGGTGTCTAGTGTAATAAAGATTAGTTGGCACAAAGCTTCTGTTGCCTGGGGTTTGGCCGATTGTGGTTTAAAAAGATCACAATCTTCGAGAAGGCTCTTTCTGTGTACCACATTGGACAAGCTGATTTATAATTACACACTCCCCCCCCCCCCCCGCCCCCAAGAACTCCCAACCTCTGGATCTACAGCTAGATAGCTAACTCACTGAGCTATCCAGCCAACTTGATCTTCTTTTACACAGACCTAATTTAGGGGTGCCCAGACTACGGCCCACTTGCCAGATTGACATCGGCACCAAAAGTGACTCTCTGCTGCCGGATGTGCCAAAATTGTGTGAAAAAGCACCAGAAACATACTGGGAAATTTAAAAAAAAAATGGTGCGAAAATTCTCCTACCTTGCTTCCTCCATTGGAAGTGGCAGGGGGTGGCAAAATGCCCAAAAACACACATTGAATTACTGCACCACTGCCGCCACCAGCAGGAACCATGTGACCAGTCTGCTCAGCTGTTTGAAGGGGCATGGTCAGGCCCTAGCAGGAAAAGTTTGGGCACCCCTGATCTAATTGAAAACCAGAGACTGAAGTTGCTAAAACATTGAACTTGATGACTGGAAGGTCAGCAGGTCAGCAGTTCAAGACCTGAGTGCTGCACGATGTACTATGCTCTCTGTCCCAGCTCCTGCCAACCTAGCAAGACATTGCAAGTAGATAAATAGGTACCAGTTCGGTGGGAAGGTAAACAGTGTTCTGTGCACTCCAGGGTCTAGTCATGCCTGCCACATGTCCACAGAAACTTCTTCAGTTCCAGACAGTGCTGGCTCTTTGGCTATAAACAGAGATGAGTACCGCACTCTAGAGTTGGACATGACTGGCTTTCATGCAAGGCTGACCTTTACCATTACCTAATTGAAAACCATTATTTTAAAGTTTAATTTATTGGGGAGAGATGTGGTCTATCAGCCTTCACAGTTTTGTGAGATTTTAGGTCAAACTCTGCATATCTTAATTGCATGAGGGGTGAACAGGATAGAGTATGTTAAGTTACAACTCTTTTGCTCCCTGTATTGGCTGTAATGTAAGGTTATGGCTTTGATATTCCTTGTGTAGATTTGATGTTCAGGAATTCATACGCAGCAACCAGCATAACAGAGCCAAACACAACTTTATTTCGGGAACTGAACATGGAGAGCAAAGGCGCAGCAGCGCCTATATATACAATACAGGAAAGATACATTCGGGTGGGAAATGACTGGTTTGGTTGGGAGAACAGTGGTGTGACCGTGGGGTGACAGAGACTGTGAAGACTTTCATGCTTCTCATAATAAAGGGCGGGAACCCAAGTCCCGCGAGAGCTTAGTTCCAAGAAGAATACAAAATGGAGAATCACCCGATCCCAACAATTAAATACAAACTGTTAAGGCATTACGTTCAGTTACAAACACAACAGTAGTCTTGACAAACAACTAAAACTAGCACTTGAGAGTAGGTGGAAAAAACAAAGAAAGGGAGAAAGAGAAAGAAAATACCTCTATTTTTCCTAAGAACTTGGCTGGCTCAAGGCTTAAGACAGCAGGTTATTGTTTCAATTGCATTGATGTCCAAGTAAATGTAGACATACAGTACATAGGGATATTTATTTTGTTTATTTATTCCCATTTATATCCCAACCTTTTGGTGTAAGCAAAAGAATTGCACCGTAAGTCTGATATGCTATTCACTTGAAATATGTCTTATTAAATCTTGTCCCAATCAAACACTGGACCTCAAAAATGAAGCCACTTTCTTCAGCTATATCATCCTTTAATATTGTTCCTTGCCCAGTGAGCGCCTTCCTCCATCTTCTATTTTTTGAAAGAGCCTCCACAAAGATTGTGAATAGAATCAGGCATACCCCGGACAGCAACCTCTCCAGCTAATCTTTCTAACACCAGATCAAACCAAAGGAACTGAAGAATGAATCCACGAGAAACGTATTTGTCAATACCAATTGTAACAATGATCTTAATAAATATTGATGGCTCACAAAACATCACACTGCTTACAAAAGTTGCATAGTCAAAACAATAGTATACCCAGTAGTAATGTATGGATGTGAAAGCTGGACCATAAGGAAGTCTGAGCGCAGAAGAATAGACACCTTTAATTGTGATGCTGGAGGAGACTCTTGAGAGAACAAATCAGTCAACCCTGAAGAAAATCAACCCGGACTGCTCATTGGAGGGACAAATACTGTAGATGAAGCTCAAGTACAAATGAGAAGAGAGGACTCACTAGAGAAGGCCTTGATGCTGGGAAACATAGAAGGCAAAAGGAAAAGGGGATGCCAGAAGATAGATGGCATTGCAGGCGCACCCCTCAAAGAAAGACTCAGACACCGGTATATGGATAAAGGCATCGGGCCACTTTTATTGAATAATGCCCTAGTCCGAATTATAACTTTCAATTGGTGTAATAATAATAATAATAATAATAATAAAGTTTTAATTTATATACCGCTTGTCTCTTCCAAAGAAGACTCTAAGTGGTTTACATTGGGGCGTGCTGCCTAAAGCAGGCAGCAGCGAGGGGAAAGATACAAAATCAGTAAGCATACAACATAAGAGGCAAGAAAGAAAAGAGGAAAGGTGTTCACTTCCACTCTTCCCCGTGGCAAATGCCAAACCGGGAAAGAGGGCTAAGTCCTCGGGCGGTGCGGGGCAGCGTCCTTTGAGCCCTCCGAGGCTTGGGAGGTGGGGACATAGCGGTGTCCCGTCTGCGGCACGGCGTCTCTTTATCCCTCAGGTCGATGGAGAGCCGGAGGGAGGCGGGGCCGGTTGCTGCAGGTGGCTCCCATCCTGGGCTGATGGTGGGGGCCCAGGAGAGCTTCGGCGCAGTGTCCCGTCTGCGGCACGGCGTCTCTTTATCCCTCCGGTCGATGGAGGGCCGGAGGGAGTCGGGGCCGGTTGCCGCAGGTGGCTCCCATCCTGGGCCGATGGTGGGGGCCCAGGAGAGCTTCGGTGCGGTGTCCCGTCTGCGGCACGGCGTCTCTTTATCCCTCCGGTCGATGGAGGGCCGGAGGGAGGCGGGGCCGGTTGCCGCAGGTTGCCTGGTTCGCCCTTGACCAGCCAAACCTATTTCCCTTGTCCCTGTCTACGTGTTGGCCAGTCAATTGCGAACCTGCCGGATACCTATGGGTCATAAATCTTTAACTTACCAGTGCTACCCGCCAAAGTGACCAAAGTCAACTTACCCCTTTTCTCAAACACTAGCAACAGTGTGGGATGGGCAAAAAAGCGAGAACCAGAGAGCCAATTGTAGGTTCAAGCCAAAAATTCCCACCCTGTCCCGAAGCGACCAAAAATTCACACTGTTCACTAGGGAGGGGGTGGAGGGAAAACGTATCTGCTCCGTCGCGTTCTAAAATGGCAGCTCGGCTGCCTCGTGGCCACTCCTTTTATAGAGGAGTGGCCACGCCCCCTAACTCACCCGGATGTCTGAGTCCGGGTGGGGGTGGGGCCTGCAAAGAGCGCGGAGGCCATTTTGGCGCCACGCTTTCATTGCAGGCGCACCCCCCAAAGAAAGACTCAGACACCAGTATATGGATAAAGGCATCGGGCCACTTTTATTGAATAATGCCCTAGTCCGAATTATCACTTTCAATTGGTGTAATCATCCAATTGTAATTCTTTAAGGCAAGCAGGCCGCAGAAACACTGGTAAGGTTCCTCCCAAAATGCCAATGGCAATTGGCTACATATAACTATTTGTATTAATTTGTTTGTTGACACAAACAAATTGTTGACCGGAGTCAATAAACTATCTACTGACCCCACCCTATGACGCGTATCCGTTAAATATCAAGGTGATGCAGGCCGTGAAGTTCCTGACATCACCCATTGCCTGGTTCGCCCTTGACCGGCCAAACCTATTTCCCCTGTCCCTGTCTACGTGTTGGCCAGTCAATTGCGAACCTGCCGGATACCTATGGGTCATAAATCTTTACCTTACCAGTGCTACCCGCCACACGGGGAGGCGTCCATGATGACTCACCGCCTCCCCCCCCCCCAGACCGTCAGCTTGGTCACCAGGCCTGCTTGCATGTCCTCAAGAAAGAGGTTCATACCTCTGGCCAACAAGTGGACCCCATCTCCTGCATAGAGATCATAATCCTGCAAACATATCCTAGGGTGCCGGATGGCTGTCCCCAAGCCCTTGTCTGCCAGGAACTGGGCAACAGCCCTGGTTACCCACCAGCAAGCGCGGTCAAGGGCACGGAGGTCAATGCCTCCCATGTAAGTCTGTCACGGCACAATGTCCGACCATAGCAGCCACGTGGACGGCCATACACAATGTAAATAGGCCAGGTCACTGCAAATCATGAATTTTAAAGAGAGGCCAGTTGCCTGTGCGAGGTCATTGCCCCCGAGGTGCAAGATAAGGACATCAGGCGGTCCAGCATCCCTGATGGAAAACAGTAATGGCAACAGTTCCCGCCATCTCATACCGCACTTACCATACCATCACATATGTGCGGCTGCACGTAGCCCGAGATGGGGTCCCCACTCTGTCGCCGCAGCATACTGCGCTGCCCAGTGCACGTAACTGTGGCCCACCGGCCATACTGCCACCGGTGTGCGGGGACACACAGGATCTATAAAAGAAGAAAGAGGGACAATGACATAACTGGTACTCATGCATGGAGGGGGCGTACGTATAATGCAAAGCGCATGGATCCCCATCTGCACATCTGGCGTATATCAGCCTCAGAGTACCCAAACACAGCCGCAGTGGACGCAGCGCCTATCCTAAATGAATGGGTGCCGTAACGAGCCCCGGGGAGGCCCACACTGTGAAGTGCCATACCGGTCACCTTCCAAAACTGGAATTTAGTGAGGGGAGACCCATCCTGGTGGCAGAAAAATGGGCCAGGGTGCGTACCACGCACTGCCAAAAACTCATGTAGGGCACCAACCGGACACATGTCTTCAATGGAACATCGTAGCAGTCTAACTCCACTGCCTACGCCATGCTGATCAACCTTTGAGGACCGTATCCTCAACTGAGCCCACTCATGTGTAACATAGACATCGTCGAGTTCCAGTGCCCTAAGAGACGCATCCGCCTTAGACAGTGGTACCAACTCACTGATGCGGAGTGCTCCAAAGAAGGCTACAGTGGTAGCTGCGTGAAAAAGAGCCACCTCATACCTATCATAACATAAGTTATGCCAGCCTCGTGCAAGGAGGATAAGAACCTCTGGTGAAATCGGGTGATGTGTGTCCGGGCGGCGGCCACGTTCACGTGTCTACCCCTCCAAAACATGGCGTATGCAGAAGTCATTCACGCAGTCAGCGAAGCCCCGCACCTTGGCCATAAATGGTAGTGCCGAAAGCTTAGAGGCTATAGTACGGGGAGCCAACCCTTGACCGTGATGATAAACCATGTATTGTAAAACTTGGTCTACTAGTATTGGCCACACTTCAGGCAACCGTAGTTGCCCACAAAAGGTTCTAAATTGTATGAAAGCATGCTGATACGCCTTACGTGTGCGAGGTGCCAATGACATGCCGATCGCCCAGTTCACCTCTCCTCGCCAAATGTCCAAATCTCGGCCGGGAGTGGCGAGGGGAATTCCTCTGCTTCTGGAGCCAAGGCACGGAACCGGGAGATCTGCAGGCGGGATAAAGCATCAGCAATATTGTTATTAATACCGGGTACATGTCTGGCCCTGAACAGCACATTGAGGCGTAGGCTTCTCAAAACAAATTGACGAACCAATGCCATGACCCTAGGGGATTTGGACATCTGGGCGTTAACAATGTGCACCACTGCAGCATTGTCACACCAAAAATGGACCACTGAGTTGGCCCACTTGTCGCCCCATAGCATTAGTGCTCCCAAAATGGGAAAAAATTCCAGGAAAGTAAGATCGCGGAGGCGATCCGTGCCCTGCCATGCGTGAGGCCATCGGCCATATGCTCACCGCCCCTCAAAATAAATCCCATAACCCTGAGAGCCGGAGGCATCCGACTGTACTTGAAATTTAGGGCAGACCATAAGGTCTGATCTCCAAAAAGAGACCCCGTTAAAATCCTGGAGGAATGTGAGCCAAACCAAAAGGCCTGCCCGTATGCCCCTGGTCAGCCGGACCCTGTGGTGGCGTTTTAATAGGCCAGCCATGGCATCACACAGACGCCTGGCAAAAGCTCTGCCCGGTGTCACCACCCTGCAGGCAAAGTTGAGGTGGCTGTGAAGGACCTGTAGCTCACGAAGGGACACTTTATGCTTGGCAATCAGTGCCAGAATCGCCGCGGAGATCCAAGTCACCTTGTCCATGGGTAACCTGGATGCCTGTGCGACAGTGTCAATTTTGATGCCTAACAAGGTAAGCTTGGTGCCTGGGCCCTCGGTCTTTACAGGCGCTAAGGGGACACCCAGTTCCCGCATAAGGGCCTGAAATGTAGTAAGGAGACTACGCGTACACGTGTCCGAGCCCCGTTCACCCCCGAACAAAAAGTCATCGAGGTAATGGGCTACTGACCGGGACCCTGACCTACGAACAAAGGCCCATTGGAGGAAAGTGCTAAATCGTTCGAATGCCGAACATGAAATAGAACAGCCAAAAGGCATGGCCTTATCTATGTAGAACTTTCCTCGGAAACGAAAACCCAACAGCTCAAAGTCCTCGGGGTGCACTGGCAGTAATCGGAATGCCGATTTGATATCACACTTTGGCAGGAGGGCCCCGGGACCACAGGAGCGTACCATCTGTAGGGCCTGATCAAACGACATGTACCTGACTGAGCAAAGATCATCAGGGATAGCATCATTGACCGAGGAACCCGCAGGGTAAGATAGATGGTGAATTAAGCGAAATTCACCTGGCGTCTTTTTAGGCACTAGCCCCAGAGGGGAGACCTTCAAGTCAGGGAATGGTGGTTCAGTAAAGGGCCCCGCAACTCTCATAGCCTTCACCTCCTTAGCTATGCTTTGTGCAGCGTCCTCCTCATTACCATGCAGAGAATGGAAGCGCGGCGCCAAAATGGCCGCCGCGCTCTTTGCGGGCCCCCCCACCGGACGAAACCATCCGGGTAGTTAGGGGCGTGGCCAGCACCCTAATAAAAGGGCTGGCCACGAGGCAGCCGTGCTGCCATTTTGGCGAACCGACGGAGCGGAGAAGTTTTTCCTCCTTACCTCCGTCGCTCGTGTCTTCTTGAGGGAAGCCTTTTCGGGCAGCTTTCTCCTTTTGTTTTCAGGCTTCCTAGCTACATTAGCCATGCCCTCGAAGAAGAAGGCAGCTGCGAACGTGGCTCGATCGGCGCGGAGGCATCAGCCGGGTCGGAGGACCGCGACTGTGCCCGTTCCGCAGCCACCTCTAGCAGACTCCACCGGGAACGGTGGGATGGGATCGGTAGCTCCTTGGCCTGATGCGCGGAGCATACCCACGGCCCCGGACGGGGCCTCGGCCCTTGGCCCGCAAACGACGAACACGGCCCGTGCCGTGGTTCGTGCGGTGGGGCCGTCTTGCCCGGGTGCGCAGTTCCCTATGGGGGGTGCGAGCCACGGAGGGTGGTTGGGTTCCCTGCCTTTACAGGGCGTTCCGGCGGCTTCCCAGGGGCTGGGCATGGGCTCTTGGCCTTATCTGGCCCCTGGGGCTCAGGGACCTGGACAGGTACCCGTGAATTATGGGCCGGTTGCCCAATTGCCCCCTGTCGGGGCCGGGCCCTATGTCGACGTGGAGGCCCTCCTTGCCCGGGTAGCGGCCCTTGAAGCGTCCTTGGCGAGGGCCAACCAAACAGGGGTATCTTTGGGTTTTCAGGTACCCCCTTTGGCCGCCGAACAACGGCTGGTGATGGGTCGGGTTGAGCCGCCTGAGGCGTGTGGGCCGGTGGTGGCCACTGCCTCGCAGCTCCCCACCCCACAGGTGCAGCAGTCTGGTGCTGGTTTGGCTCTGTCGACGAGCTCAGCTTCGGTCGTGAGCTCCGACGCCCCCAGCGGGCCGGAACCCCCGGTGGGGGCGGCCCGCGGGGGTGCAGCGGGTAAGTATGCAGTCCAAGCTAATGCACCCACACAACTGACTTCATTGGGGGGGGGCTGTTCAATGGCCTTGGCCTCGCTCGGGTGGCACGGCGGCCCAATGGCCCCCGGCCCACCCAGCAACTTTGCCCGTGACACAGGGCTTGGGGCGGGGTGGTGCCCCCAAAGTGCTTGGAAATTTGTCGGGGATCCCCGGGCTGGCTCAGGCTCATTTTACTTTACCCGTAGTTCCCTCGGTGCCGGTGTCGGCTTTGCCAACAGCAGGGTATTCCTTGCCCTTGGGGGACCATTTGGCCCAGTCTACCAAGGAAAAGATTTGGAGGGGCGAGTACGTAGATATCTTCTCACTTCTAAATAGGGAGCCGACCAAGGAGGAGTGGGAAGGGCTGGACGAGAAGGATAAGGAGCAGGCACGTCGTCGTAAGCCGCCACGCACGTGGGCAAATTGGCTGCCAGCGTACCTGATTTACATGGCCGTTTACCTCAGGGCCAGGCCGGATTTGGCTATTCCCATGGTCCAATATCTGGACAATGTTTACCGGGCTATGGTTGACTTCCCGGGTCCGTCATGGCTGGCTTACGACGAAGAGTTCCGCATGAGAATTCTGCTGCACCCAGAGATGAGGTGGGATGAACCCTGCCAGAAGCTGTGGCTTCTGTATATGACCCCCACGCGCCCGGCGCCTGGGGAGAGATACCATTGTGGACATGCGGTCCAACGAGCGGCCCCAGTACAGGTACCCCGCCAAGTGGCGGGGCAGGGGGTTCCAGCCCGCCTGCTGTGCTGGACCTTCTCGTCCAATGGTTCTTGCAACAGGAAAAATTGCAAGTACAAGCATGAGTGCCCCTCTTGTTCTGGCCCCCATGCTGCCTCCGCCTGTCCCAGGCCAGGAGGATACAGGGGCAGGGGTAGGGGCGGACAAGGGGCAGGCAAGACTGCCATGGAGGGAGCGGGTTCATCAAAAGGCCCCCTCCCCAATTAATGTCGACATGCTGGAGCGTTGGCTGGAGAGCAGACGCTGTGTACCTCCTTCAGGGTTTTCAACTGGGTTTTCGTATTCCTTTCACCGGGAATAGGTCACCGCAGGATGCACCTAACCTTTTGTCACTTAGGGGAAGGGAGGAGGTGGCTGCCGCCAGCATTAATAAGGAGATTGCTGTGGGCAGGGTCGCCGGCCCTTTCCCCGCACTCCCGTTCCCCAACCTTAAAGTGTCTCCGCTAGGACTAGTGCCCAAGAAGTCCCCGGGCGAGTTCCGCCTGATTCACCATTTGTCCTACCCAGCCGGCCACTCGGTCAATGATGCTATCCCTGATGACCTTTGTTCTGTCAGGTATACATCCTTTGACCAGGCATTGCGCATGGTGCGCTCATGTGGCCCGGGTGCACTGTTGGCTAAGTGTGACATTAAGTCGGTGTTTCGCCTCTTACCCGTGCACCCGGGTGACTTCGAGTTGCTGGGTTTCAAATTCCGGGGCGAATATTATTTTGACAAAGCCATGCCATTCGGCTGTTCCATATCCTGCTCGGCTTTCGAGCGTTTCAGTACCTTCCTGCAGTGGGCATTTGTCCGTAGGTCAGGGTCTCGGTCTGTAGCCCATTACCTGGATGACTTTTTATTCGGGGGTGAACGGGGCTGGGACACGTGTACACGTCTCCTCAACACATTTCAGACGCTAATGGAGGAACTCGGTGTCCCTTTAGCGCCCGAAAAGACCGAAGGCCCGTCTGATAAGTTAATATTCCTGGGGGTGGAAATTGACACGGTAGCGCAGGCTTCTAGGTTGCCCGCAGACAAGGTGGCAAGGATAGTTGCCCTTATATCGGACTTACTGGCTAAGCGCAAGGCATCCCTTCGGGAATTACAGGTGCTACATGGCCACCTCAATTTCGCTTGCAGGGTGGTCGCACCTGGCAGGGCCTTTGCTCGGCGCTTGTGCGACGCCATGGCAGGCTTATCCAGGCCCCATCATAGGGTGAGACTGACACGGGGCATCAGGGCAGATCTGCACGTATGGCTCCAGTTCTTGAGGGAGTTCAATGGGGTCTCATTTTGGAGGTCTGACCTCCTGGCTTCGCCCCACTTTCAAATTCAGTCTGAATCCTCGGGATCCCTGGGTTATGGGATGTACTTCAATGGGAAGTGGGCATATGGTGGATGGCCACCAGCCTGGTCAGGCACGGGTCGCCTGAGGGATCTCACATATTTGGAATTTTTTCCCATACTGGGGGCCTTGATGCTATGGGGTGAGGAGTGGGCCAACTCTGTGGTGCATTTCTGGTGTGACAATGCGGCTGTTGTCCACATTGTCAACTCACAGACCTCTAAATCTCCCAGGGTCATGGATCTTGTGCGCCAGTTTGTATTGCGCAGCCTGCGCCTCAATGTACTGTTCAGAGCCAGGCATGTCCCGGGGGTGAATAATGATATTGCTGACGCTTTGTCCCGCCTGCAGATCTCCCGGTTCCGTGCCTTGGCTCCGGATGCGGAGGAATTTCCCTCGCCACTACCGCAGGAGATATGGACCATTGGCAAGGAGAGGTGAACCGGGCGATAGGCATGTCACTGGCGCCACGCACGCGTAAGGCGTATCACCACGCGTTGGTTTCATTTCGGACCTTTTGTTCCCAATATTGCTTGCCAGATACCTGGCCGATCCCAGTGGCACACATCCTCCGTTTTATGGTTTACCTGCACGCCCAGGGCCTGGCACCACGCACCATAGCATCTAGGCTATCAGCGCTGGCTTTTATGGCCAAGGTGGGAGGTCATGCGGACAGTACCGCTGATTTCCGTGTGAGACATGTTTTGGAGGGGTGGGTGCGGGAACGTGGGCGTTGCCTGGACGACCGTCACCCAATTTCCCCTGGGGTACTTACCCAACTGGCACGAGGCTGGCAGGACCTATGTTTCGATAGGTATGAGGCAGCCCTGTTTCGTGCGGCTACAACGGTGGCCTTTTTTGGAGCGCTCCGCATCAGCGAGCTTGTGATGCTGTCTAAGGCGGATGCAAGTCGTAGGGCACTGGAACTCGAAGATGTCTATGTTTGCAATGATTGGGCTCAGTTGAGGATACGCTCCTCTAAAACAGATCAGCATGGCGTAGGCAGTGGAGTAAGACTGCTACGATGTTCATTGGCAGACATCTGTCCTGTTGGTGCCCTACAGGAGTTCCTTGCACTGCGTGGCACGCACCATGGCCCGTTTTTCTGTCACCAAGATGGGTCTCCCCTCACTAAATTTCAGTTTTGGAAGGTGACAGGGAAGGCACTGGCCAGAGTCGGCATCCCTGGGGCCCGTTACGGCACCCATTCATTTAGAATTGGGGCGGCCTCTACTGCGGCTGCTTATGGGTACTCCGGGGCTGACATACGCAGCATGGGGAGGTGGGACTCACACTGTTTCCAGTTTTATGTTCGCCCACTCCCACCGTGAGTACCTTCTGAGTCACCATGTATCTCTCCTTCCCTGTTTTTCCCTTGACAGACCCTGGGTGTCGTATCACACCGGTGACAGTATGGCTGGTGGGCCATAGCTACGTGCACAGGGCAGCGCGTTACGCTGCGGCGACAGATTGGGGACCCCGACTGGGACTGGGTGCATACGCACATTTCACATGGCACGGTAAGCCCGGTATGTTGTGGCGGGAGCTTTTGCCATTCCTCTTTTCGTCGAGGAGTGCCGACCCGCCCGACATTCTGATCATACACCTTGGGGGTAATGACTTGGGTCAGGTCACTGGCTTATCGCTGAAGCATGCGATTTGCGCGGACCTCGCCTACTTACATTACGTATGGCCCGCCACAACCCTTGTTTGGTCAGATATGGTCCCACGGCACGCTTATCGGGGAGGCTTCGACCTCCAGGCCCTGGACCGCGCTCGGCGCATGGTGAACAGGGCGGTGGCCCGATTCCTTTCGACCAAGGGCTGGGGGCGGGTCAGTCATCATCCCGCCATTAGTTTGCAAAATTTTGGGCTTTATTCAGGGGATGGGGTCCATCTGTCGCGAGGAGGTATGGACCTCCTGCTGGGTGATTGGCGAGCAGGCCTGTCGACCGAGCTGACGGTCTTGGGGGGGGGGGGGGCGTCGAGCCTTTATTGAAGCCTCTCCGGGTGGCGGGTAGCACTGGTAAGGTAAACATTTATGACCCACGGGTATCCGGCAGGTTCGCAATTGACTGGACAACACTAGATAGGCATAAGTTGTTTAAACGTTGTCCGGTCAACGACGAACCAGGCAAGGGGGTGATGGTTACCACTAGACAGCTGGAATCACCCCCTGATTTTACGGATACACGTCAGAGGGTGGGGTCATTAGTTAGATATTGACTACGGTCAACAATTTGCTTGTTGTCAACAAACAAATTGATACAAATAGATACATTGTAACAATTGCCGTTGGCAATTTTGGGTGGTACCTTACCAGTGTTACTTCGGCCTGCTTGCCTTAAGAATTATGATTGGTCGTTTTACCAATAGAAATTTATAATTCGGACTAGGGCTTGAATCAATAAATGTGGCCCATGCCGTTATCCACTTTCATTTGTGTCTGAGTCCATCATTGGGGGGGTGCGCCTGCAAAGTAAGTTCAGGGCATCCTGCGATCCCCGGAAACCCCTAGATGGAATACAAAAGCCAAACTGGAAACCTTCTAGCAGGTACCTTGCATCATCCCATCTAGGATAAGTGGAAAGCCATCGTTCCAGCCTATGGATATTAATTGGCGAGGGGGCCTTTTGCATGGCCAGCCCCGTCAGAGGGAGCTCTGACCGCCCCCTGCCCACCCCTACCTCTGCCTCGTGACCCACCAGCCCGCAGGCACGCGGAGGCGTCGTGAGGGCCAGAGCAAGAGGGACACTCGTGTCAGAAACAACACTGATGCTTGTTGCACACGCTGCTAGCTGAGAAGCTCCAACACAGCAGGCGGGCTGGAACCCCCTGCCCCGCCGGCTGGTGGGGAACCTGCGTCGCAGCCACACGCTGCATGGCATGGCCGCAATGGTACCTATCACCAGGCACCGGACGCGTGGGAGTCATATACAAGAGCCACAATTGCTTGCAGGGCTCATCCCATCTCATCTCAGGATGTAGGGCCACCCTCATCCTAAATTCCTCGTCGTAAGCCAACCACGATTGGCCAGGAAAATCCACCATTGCCCTGTAAATATTGTCGAGGTATTGCACCATCGGAATGGCCAAATCGGGCCAGGTCCTAAGGTACACCGCCATATATATCAGGTATGCCGGCAACCAATTGGCCCAGGTACGCGGTGGCTTACGACGACGGGACAACTCCTTGTCCCAGTCATCCTGTCCCTCCCTCTCCTCCTTGGTGGGCTCACGATTCAAGAGGGAGAAAATATCAACGTACTCCCCTCACCAAATCTTATCCCTCATGGCTTGTGAGAGATGATCACCCAGGGGCAAGGAATAACCAGCCATCGGCAAAGCGGCCGTTGGCACATTTTGGATGAAGGGTATGCGCAGCGGGCCCTGAACAGCCCCTGCAACGCTTGGTATACCCCCAGGGGCGGATACCCCTGTCCTAACCGAGGGGCAATTTGGAAACCAGGAGTTAACAGGGCAGTAAGGAAGCAACTGCCCACCCATAGTAACCTGCCGTGGCCATGGCCACTGCACCCCCCCCCCCAGTGTGACTGGACAGTGTCAGTGGTGCACTAAATTGAACCGGATACTCACTAGTCGCACCCACGTGAGCTGCCCCCACTGCGGGTTCCGGCCCACGGCGGGCGTCGGAGCCCGTGACAGGCATCGAGCTCTGGGGCCACACCTGGCTGCTCCCCACCGGCAAGTCCGGGTATGCGGGGAGCTGCGATGCGCCAGCCTGGGCTGGCCTGATGGCCTCGAGCAGCTCAACCCTGTTGACGGCCCGCTGGAGAATGGCGGCCGACGTGTCCGCCGGGATCGACGAAGGGGCCGGAATGGAAGCGGCGGCTAAACCCCCATCGGAAGGCGGTTGGGCGATGCCCAGTGATGCCTCTAGCACCGCAATGCGTGCGATAAGCGCATCCACAGTCTCCGAGCCCCCGTATAAGGTGGGCCGGATGGGCCAGACGGCCCGCTGGTCAATTGCTGGATTGGAAACCCAAATGGGGATCCAGGGCCTGAGTAGGGCCATGCCCAAAACTCTGGCCCGTGGGGGGCTGGAGGAATGGTGGGGCGGAAACCCACGCCAGATTCACATGAGCCACCCTGTCCCGAGCCGGGGAAAGGCCCTCCATGGGCAGGGATCCCCGAGGGGCCAGCCTGTGCCAGCCCAGCCTGGAAGCTTGTGCCAGGCTGACAGGCATGAGCCTGATCAGCCCCACTGGCAGCGGTGTGCAAATCCATCCCGCTGCCCTGCTGCGGGGGTGCAGCCTGAGTCCTCCGACCCGATGGCTGCCCCCATTCAATGAAGGGGTAGGGAAAGCCCTTCCCCTCGGCCGCGGCTTGACCGCCGGAGCCCTGCGCTTGGGAGCCATGTCTCCCGAAGAAACTGCCTCCTGAAGGATCCCTGGCCAGGGATTGGATCCTGAGCCCTGAGTACCACAGTAGCGAAGAGCAAAGAAACTCCGCTCTAAGCCAAGGTACGAAGGGCAAAGCTCTGAGCAAAAAATGCGACGGAGAAAACTTCTCCGCTCCGTCGCATTCTAAAATGGCAGCTCGGCTGCCTCGTGGCCACTCCTTTTATAGAGGAGTGGCCACGGCCCCTAACTCACCTGGATGTCTGAGTCTGGGTGGGTGGGGCCTGCAAAGAGCGCGGTGGCCATTTTGGCGCCACGCTTTCATTGTTGATGCAATGGGCATAGCTCTGTGTGGGCTGAGGAGGATGGTGGGGGATTGTTATGTATGTTAACTGTGTTTTCTGACAGGAGCGGAATGTATCTTTTCTCATGTATCTATTCTTATGCAAATAAGTAGATCAAAAATGTGCACACTCTGTTAGCCAATGGGCTTGTTGTATTATTGTTACTGTTACTGTTTATAGTGCATATAAGTCCGAGTTTTGCCCCATCCAAACTGTGTTCAAACCCCACTAATAAAGAGCTGAATTTCACTACTTCACTCGTCTGCTTCTTCATTCCCCGAACACGAAAGGGATAGAGGAGCCTGGCATGCGATGGTCCATGGGGTCACAAAGAGTTGGACTCAAATGTGCAACTGAACAACAACAACAAAACTCATCTATCCTACAGAAACCTTCTAAAATTACTTCTGAGTGAACATGCATAGGCAAAGTCGATGTGGCTACAATATGAAGCATATTGACTTGTGCATAAATCCCAGTGAGTGCAATGGCTGGAGAAGGGCAGAAACACCTGTGAGAGGGAGGTAGGCAACTTTAAAAGAACTTTGCCTCTGCTGCCTCTGAGGCCACCAGACGCATGCCTCGTCCCTTCCCAGTCAGCCTGGCTGGAGAAGGGCAGAAACACCTGTGAGAGGGAGGCAGGCAACTTTAAAAGAACGTTGCCTCTGCTGCCTCTGCTGCTACCGGATGCTTGCCTCGTTCTGGAGGGAGTGGTAGCATCTGCACCATCTCCTCACAGCAACGAGGGGACCTGTTTTGTGCTCACTAACACTTGACGTTGGGGCACAGAGAGCAGAGCTTTTTTCCCAGTCTGTTGAGAGCGTGGAACTTTGGGCTCCGTGGGAACCGTAAGGACACAACCTTTATGGGATTGTGATAATTGTGCTGAATTTTTTGATTATTTGTATATTGAATTTTGTAATGCATATTGATTTTGTGCTGTGCTGCTTTGTTAGCTGGAATTTTTGTGGTATATTTTAGGATGCTGTTGTTTATAGACTAGTCTTTTTGCATTGATTGTATATTTAATTCTGCAGCTGTTGATTTGTAATTGTATACTATTGTGTTTTGTGTGTTTATATTGTTTTCTCTTGTTATATTGTATTTAATTTACTTGTTGTAAGCCGCCCTGAGTTGGCCCTGGCTAAGTAGGGCGGGATATAAATCGAATAAATGAAATGAAATGAATGAAATGAAATGAATGGCAATACTACCTCCTCTCACCAAATTGTGGCAGCTCCAGTGTACCACTGTGAATTTTGCTACAGGTTCTTTTATCTAGATTAAACTCCAGTCCCCCCCCCCCCCCCCGTTCCTTGAAAACAAAAACAACCATGTATCATTTCTAATACTGTATAACATATCCCTATTACAAAACTGGGTGGCTCATGTTACAAAACATTATAGGGCTATTTTAGCAGACAGTTTCTAGGCCCTTGTCAGATTGGGTCTGTGCCGAACGAGACCCAAGTATGGAGCGGTGTCATTAAAAGTATATTTGATTCAAGTATTCTTTTCACATGGTTGGTCATTTCTTGACAATAATGAGTTCTTAAAATTCACGATTATGAGATCTGCCTTGCAAAACTGGGACTCAAGCAGCATGCTTATCAAAACAAGTAGTATAAACTTGGCAAAGGCAGTGCTGTGTCCCAGCCAATCATATTTTTATTTCAAAAAGCAAAATAACTTTTGAAGCCACTTAAGACTTAACTTTGTTATTGTGTTTAAATAAAAACAACATTTCACACAGTATTCCCTCCATACTCAAGCCAAAGTAAACAAAATAATGCACTTTTCCATCTGAAATGATAATGGGCTTATTCACATGAAGTTAGCTAAATTCTTTTTCTCTCCCCCTCCTTCCTCTTGCCATTTCTTACAGCACCTCTCCCCCAGCCTGCAAATCTACAGAATTCTAGCCTTGGAATAAAGTTCTCAAAAAACAACAACTGTTTACACATTACCCTTTGCTACCCCTTTTCTCTACATCCATAAGGATTTTCTAATTGTGGGAATAACCAGGTAGGGAACAGCTTTAATGATTAGGGCTACACTGACTATTCCCCAGTTTTAAGTTTCAAGCCAAAAACAGCAACAGCAGAGTGGGAAATGGCTAAAATAATTTCCAAAACATTGATACTGCAAGCATTTATTTAAAAAAAAATCTTATTGAAGGACATGTTTCTCCTAGCTGCTGCTGCTGCTTAAGTAACAGTTTCCAATATTTTTTGCCTCATTTGTCTTCTTAGTAAAAATAAAGGTAAAGGTTTCCCTTGCTAGAAAGCCAGTCATATCTGACTCTAGGGTTCAGTGTTCATCTCTGTTTCAAAGCCGAAGAGCCAGCGCTGTCTGCTTCTGCAGACATTTCCGTGGTGATGTGACAGGCATGACTAGACACTGGAGCGCACGGAAACGCTGTTTACCTTCCCACCGAAGTGGTGCCTATTTATCTACTTGCAATTTCTTGCTTTTGAATTACTAGGTTGGCAAGAGCTGGGACAAAGATGGGACTTCATTCTGTCATGCAGTACTTGGGAATCGAACTGCTGACCTCCCGCCTTCCAGTCAGCGTCTTAGCCACTTGAGTCACTGCAGCCACCTTTTGTCTTAGCTCTGTCATATGATTGAGCCTACCTAGCCAGGAAGCTGTCAGGGACTAGGAATTGTGTTGTGATTATCCATTATTATTATTATGCAAGCGCGGCGCAAAAATGGCCACCGCGCTCTTTGCGCCCCCCCCCACCGGACTTGGACATCCGGGTAGTTAGGGGGGCATGGCCAGCACCCTTTAAAAGGGGTGGCCATGAGGCAGCCGCGCTGCCATTTTGCGAAGCGACGGAGAGGAGAAGTTTTTCCCCTTTTGCTCCGTCGCTCTTCCTTTTAGCCGGGAAGCCTCTTTGGGCAGCGGTTTCTTCTGCGATTCTTTTCTTCGGCTTCCAGCGAATTGCAGCGATGCCTTCTAAAAAGAAGGCCATGGCGAACGCGGTTCGCACTTCACGGAGGCGCCAGCCGGGTCGGACGACCGCGACTGCTCCCCCTCAGCAGGCCCCCATTCCGGGGGCGCCCGCCGGGACCGGCGGGATGGGGTCGATTGCGCCCTGGCCCGAGGCTGGGCAGCCTCAGACCGGCCCTGCAGGAGATGCGGCCCCCAGCCCACAATTAGCGGCCACCGGCCCGGGCTTGGCGCATAGCCAAGCTGGGCCTTCGGGCCTTGGCATGCAGCTTCCAGCGGTGTGCTTTAACCAAGGGGGTTGGCTGGGTTCCCTTCCCTGGCAGGGCATGCCCCCAGCCCCCCAGGGGCCGGTGGTTGGGGCATGGCCATATTCGGGCCCCGGGGTCCAGAGACCTGGCCCGGCACCAGTGACCGGTGGGCCGGCCAGCCCTTTGCCCCCCATCAGCATTGGGGGCTATGTAAACGTGCATGCCCTACTGGCCTGCGTAGTGGCCCTGGAGGCATCTTTAGGGGTAGTTAATCCATCCGGGGCACCTTTTGGTTTACAGGTCAACTCAGCGCCTGCAGGTCCTCGGCAGGCGGCCGAAAGGGTTGAGCTGCCTGGGGCGAGTAGGTCGGCGCCAGCCACAGCCTCGCAGCTCCCCACGCAGCAGATGCCGCCGGCAGGTAGTGGTCAGGCCCCGTCTACGAGCTCGGTTGCGGTCGCGAGCTCCGACGCCCGCAGTGTGCCAGAACCCCCGGTGGGGGCGGCCCATGGGGGTGCAGCTTGTGAGTATACGGTCCAAACTAGTGCACCCACACCACAACCCACAACGGGGGGAGGTTTGCAGTGGCCGTGGCCTTGCCTGGCTGGGGCGGCGGGTCAGCCGCCGCCGGCCCATCCGGGAACGGCTCCGGCACTCCAGGGCCCCTCTTGGGGCGGGGTACCCTGTCCCGTGGGGAACTTACTGGGGGTGGCGGGGCTGGTCCAGGCTCCTCTTATGGTGCCCAGTACTGTCACTGTTCCGGTGTCGGCCTTGCCGACAGCAGGTTATTCGTTGCCCCTCGGGGACCACCTGGCCCAGGCCACCAAGGAAAAGATCTGGCGGGGGGAGTATGTGGACATTTTCTCCCTCTTGAATAGAGAACCCACCAAAGAGGAGCGGGAGGGGCAGGACGAGAAGGACAAGGAGCAGTCTCGTCGACGTAAGCCGCCACGCACATGGGCCAACTGGTTACCTGCGTACCTTATATACATGGCGGTGTACCTCAGGGCCCGGCCTGACCTGGCAATTCCGATGGTCCAGTATTTGGACAACATATACCAGGCAATGGTTGATTTCCCTGGCCCGTCGTGGTTGGCTTACGACGAGGAATTCCGTATGAGAGTGCCCCTACACCCAGAGATGAGGTGGGATGAGCCCTGCCAGAAGCTGTGGCTTCTGTACATGACCCCCATGCGCCCGGCGCCAGGGGAGAGGTACCATTGTGGACATGCGGTCCAGCGAGCTGCTCCAGCCCAGGCACCCCGCCAGGTGGCGGGGCAGGGGGTTCAAGCCCGCCTGCTGTGTTGGAGCTTCTCGGCCAATGGTGCGTGCAACAGGAAGCAGTGCCGATACAGGCACGAGTGTCCCTCTTGTGCTGGCCCCCATGCCGCCTCCGCTTGTCCTAGGGCAGGCGGACTGCGGGGCAGAGGTAGAGGTGGACAGGGAGCGGGCAGAACTGCCGCAGAGGGAGCTGGTCAGGCAAAAGGCCCCCTCCCCAATTAATGTGGACATGTTGGAGCGTTGGCTCACGATGTACCCTAGGAGGGCAGACGCAGCTTACCTGCTTGAGGGTTTCCAGCAGGGGTTTCACATTCCTTTCACAGGGGTCAGGTCCCCTCAAGATGCACCCAACCTGTTATCACTCAGGGGAAGGGAGGAGGTGGCTGCCATGAGCATTGCTAAGGAGGTTGCTGCTGGCAGGGTCGCTGGCCCTTTCCCTCGCCCACCATTTCCCAACCTCAAGGTTTCCCCATTGGGGTTGGTGCCCAAGAAGTCACCGGGAGAGTTCCGTTTGATACACCACTTGTCTTACCTGGCTGGCCGTTCGGTCAACGATGCTATCCCTGACGACCTTTGTTCGGTCAGGTATACATCTTTTGACCAGGCCCTGCGCATGGTGCGCTTATGTGGCCCGGGTGCACTACTAGCTAAGTGTGACATTAAGTCCGCGTTCCGTCTCCTGCCAGTGCACCCGGGCGACTTTGAGTTGCTGGGTTTCAAGTTCCGGGGTGAATTTTATTTCAACAAAGCCATGCCTTTTGGCTGCTCCATTTCATGCTCGGCATTTGAGCGCTTCAGCACCTTCCTCCAATGGGCCTTTGTTCGCAGGTCAGGGTCCCGGTCTGTAGCCCACTACCTTGATGATTTCTTATTCGGGGGTGAACGGGGCTGGGACACGTGCACATGTCTCCTGAATACATTTCAGACGCTAATGAAGGAACTCGGTGTCCCTTTAGCGCCCGAAAAGACCGAGGGCCCTTCAACCAAGCTCACATTCCTGGGGGTTGAGATTGACACGGTTGTGCAGGCATCCAGGTTACCTGTTGATAAGGTTTCACGGATCGTCGCACTCATTTTGGACTTGCAGGCAAAACTCAAGGTGTCCCTTCGGGAGCTCCAGGTGTTACATGGTCACCTCAATTTCGCCTGCAGGGTCGTCGCACCTGGCAGAGCATTTGCTTGACGCTTGTGCGACGCCATGACTGGCTTGGCCAGGCCCCACCACAGGGTCCGACTGAACAAGGGCATGAGGGCTGATATGCTCATCTGGCTCCAGTTCCTGAGGAAGTTCAACGGGGTGTCCTTTTGGAGGTCTGACCTTTTGGTTTCCCCTCATTTTCAGGTTCAGTCGGATGCATCTGGGTCCCTGGGTTATGGGATTTACTTTGAAGGGAAGTGGGCCTACGGCAGATGGCCGCCAGCCTGGTGGGGCACGGACCGCTTGCGCGATCTCACGTATCTGGAATTTTTCCCCATTCTGGGAGCTTTGATGCTATGGGGCGAGGAGTGGGCCAATTCGGTCATCCATTTCTGGTGTGACAATGCGGCAGTTGTCCACATTGTCAACTCACAGACGTCGAAATCTCCAAGGGTTATGGAACTGGTTCGCCAGTTTGTGTTGTGCAGCCTACGCCTCAATGTGCTTTTTAGGGCTGGACATGTTCCAGGTATTAATAACGATATTGCTGATGCTTTGTCCCGCCTGCAGATCCCCCGGTTCCGTGCCTTGGCCCCGGACGCAGAGGAATTTCCCTCGCCGCTCCCGGACGAGATATGGACGCTTGGCAAGGAGAGGTGAACCGGGCGATCAGCATGTCGCTCGCCCCTCGCACGCGTAAGGTGTATGACCATGCATTCAGTTCATTAAGGGCCTTTTGTGCCCAATCACGGCTGCCTGAAAGTTGGCCCATCCCAGTGACTCACGTCCTCCAATTTATGGTTTACTTACATGCCCAGGGCTTAGCCCCCCGCACCATAGCATCCAGGCTGTCAGCGCTGGCATTCATGGCCAAGGTGGGTGGTTTTGCTGACAACACTAATGATTTTCGCATACGACATGTTTTGGAAGGGTGGGCGCGGGAACGTGGGCGCAGCCCGGACGACCGCCACCCTATTTCTCCAGGGGTACTTACTCACCTTGCACGGGGTTGGCATGACCTGTGTTTCGACAGGTATGAGGCAACCCTGTTTCACGCGGCTACTACGGTGGCCTTTTTTGGAGTGCTCTGCATCAGTGAGCTGGTGCTACTGTCTAAGGCGGATGCGAGTTGTAGGGCACTGGAACTCGAAGATGTCTATGTTTCCAATGATTGGGCTCAGCTGAGGATACGCTCCTCTAAGGTTGATCAGCACGGTGTAGGCAGTGGTGTAAGACTGCTACGATGTTCCATGGCTGACATCTGTCCGGTTGGTGCCCTACAGGAGTTCCTTGCACTACGGGGTACGCACCCTGGCCCGTTTTTCTGTCACCAAGATGGGTCTCCCCTTACTAAATTTCAATTTTGGAAGGTGACCGGTAAGGCACTGGCCAGTGTTGGCCTCCCTGGGGCTCGTTACGGCACCCATTCATTTAGGATAGGGGTGGCTTCCACCGCAGCGGCGTTTGGGTACTCTGGGGCTGAAATATGCAACATGGGATGGTGGGGATCATGATGTTTTCAGTTGTATGTTCGCCCTCTTCAACACTGAGTACCAGTTAAGTCACTGCCCTGTTTGCTTTTTTCCTTGACAGACCCTGGGTGTCGTCTTACACCGGTGACAGTATGGCTGGTGGGCCACAGGTATGTGCACAGGGCAGCGCAGTTTGCTGCGGCGACAGAGTGGGCACCCCGACTGGGACTAGGTGCATCCGCAAGTCTCAGGTGGTACGGTAAGCGCGGAATGTTATGGCAGGAACTGTTGCCATTCCTTTTCTCCATCAGGGATGCTGACCCGCCTGATGTCCTGATTATACACCTCGGGGGTAATGATTTGGGACAGGTCACGGGCCTATCGCTGAAGCATGCGATTTGCGGTGACCTGGCCTACCTGCATTATGTGTGGCCCGCCACAACCCTGCTTTGGTCGGACATGATACCGCGGCACGCTTACAGGGGAGGGGTTAACCTCCAAGCCCTTGATCGGGCTCGGCACTTGGTGAACAGGGCTATTGCCCGGTTCCTTATGGACAAGGGTTGGGGGCGCGTCATACGACACCCCACCATCAGTCTCCAAAATTGTGAGCTTTACGCAGGGGATGGAGTCCATCTGTCGCCGGGAGGTATGGACCTCTTGTTAGGAGATTGGCAAGCAGGCCTGTTGACCGAGCTGACGGTCTGGGGGGGGGGGGGGCGGTGAGCCTTTGTTGAAGCCTCCCCATGTGGCGGGTAGCACTGGTAAGGTAAACATTTATTACCCACAGGTATCCGGCAGGTTCGCAATTGACTGGACAACACTAGACAGGCACAAATTGGTTAACGTTGTCCGGTCAACGATGAACCAGGCAATGGGGTGATGGCACGAGCTGGGCAGCAGGCATCACCCCGTTATTTTACGGATACGCGTCAGAGGGTGGGGTCACTAGTTAGATTATTGACTACGGTCAACAATTTGTTTGTTGTCAACAAACAAATCGATACAAATGGATACATCGCCCACTCGCCCCCGCAGCTGCACCATCGCTCGGGGATGGAGCACACCTGCGCCCGCCGCCGCCCCCTCTGAGCCACGCCTGCCTGGAGGGGTGAAAAGAGCCGCTGCCACCACTGCGCAGAGAGGCCCACGCTCGCCCCCGCAGCCGCACCATCGCTCGGGGATGGAGCACACCTGCGCCCGCCGCCGCCCCCTCTGAGCCACGCCTGCCTGGAGGGGTGAAAAGAGCCGCTGCCACCACTGCGCAGAGAGGCCCATGCTCACCCCCGCAGCCGCACCATCGCTCGGGGATGGAGAACACCTGCGCCCGCCGCCGCCCCCTCCAAGCCACGCCTGGCTGGAGGGGTGAAAAGTGCTGCCGCCACCACCGCACAGAGAGGCCCACGCTCACCCCCGCAGCTGCACCATCGCTCGGGGATTGAGCACACCTGCGCCCGCCGCCGCCCCCTCGGAGCCACGCCTGGCTGGAGGGGTGAAAAGAGCCACCGCCACCACCACGCAGAGAGGCCCCCACTCGACCCTGCAGCCGCACCATCGCTGGGGAATCAAGCACACCTGCGCCCGCTGCCCCCCCTCCGAGCCTCCTCGCGGCTGCCTCTCCCTGGCTCCCTTCACTGGTCAAGGGGATCCGAGGCACCTGGGCTGCTCTCCTCCGACCCCTGCCTCCACGGCTGGGGTCCTCACTATGCTAAAGGACTCCGTCTCTCAGACTCTATTTTTTTATGTAAGCGCGAGTTCTTCTCTTACTTAATTGTGTATTTGGGGCTCTTGACTATATGTATTTCGAACATTGTATTTTGTACTTGAATATGCTTTTATTGTATTGTGTTCTGATGTAATTTCTATATCTCTATTATTGTATACTTTTTTGCTGCTGTCTGCTTTCAGATAGCATGCACCTATGTAAACCGCTCTGAGTCTCCTTCGGGCAGAGTGGAGCGGTATACAAAAATAAAGTGGAATGGAATGGAAAAATGGAACCAATTGCCGTTGACAATTTTGGGTGGAACCTTACCGGTGTTACTTCGGCCTGCTTGCCTTAAGAATTATAATTGGTTGAATACCAATAGAAATTTATAATTCGGACTAGGGCATGAATCAATAAATGTGGCCCAATGCCGTTATCCACTTTTACCAGTGTCTGAGTCCTTTATTGGGGGGTGCGCCTGCAATGCAAGCGTGACGCCAAAATGGCCACCGCGCTCTTTGCGGCCCCCCCCACCGGACTTGGACATCCGGGTAGTTAGGGGGGCGTGGCCAGCACCCTTTAAAAGGGGTGGCCACGAGGCAGCCGCGCTGCCATTTTGCGAAGCGATGGAGAGGAGAAGTTTTCCCCCTCCACCCCCTCCCTAGTTAATTTAATTTAATTTAATTTAATTTAATTTAATGTTCATTTTTCTATCCCGCTTTCCTGACACAAGTGCCACTCAAAGCGGCTTACAACATATATAAATACAATAAACAGAGCAAAATATACAATAGAATACAAACGCCAATACACAATTAATACAATCAAAGCATCAAATTATGCAAAAAATACAATACAGAATAAACAATATACAGTACTGTATAATAGGAATACAATACATATAAGCATAATATCATACATAGAATGACAATAAGGGGGAAGGGGAAGGGGGAAGTCATATAAAAATAATAACACATACATTATAAAAATTACAACATTAACCTCAACAACCCAGCAGCCACAAAGGTGCCCAATGGTTCAAAGACCATAAGGGCAGCTGCGTCGACAGCAGTGGTTCCCACCTGTCACTCCCTTCGTAGAGAACGAGACCCAGACAGGGCAGAAGGCAAAAGTTCTACAGTAAGCGACGGCAGCGGCGGCGGCGGCGGGCGCAGGTGGGCTCCATCCCCGAGCGATGGAGTGGCTACGGGGAGAGCGCGGGCCTCTCTGCGGCGGCGGCGGCGGCGGCGGCGGCGGCGGCGGCGGCGGCGGCGGCGGCGGCGGCGGCGGCGGCGGCGGCGGCGGCGGCGGCGGCGGCGGCGGCGGCTTTTCACCCCTCCAGCCAGGCGTGGCTCGGAGGGGGCGGCGTCGGCGGCGGGCGCAGGTGGGCTCCATCCCCGAGCGATGGAGTGGCTGCGGGGAGAGCGCGGGCCTCTCTGCGGCGGTGGCGGCGGCGGCGGCGGCGGCTTTTCACCCCTCCAGCCAGGTGTGGCTCGGAGGGGGCGTCGTCGTCGGCGGGTGCAGGTGGGCTCCATCCCCGAGCGATGGAGTGGCTACGGGGAGAGCGCGGGCCTCTCTGCGGCGGCGGCGGTGGCGGCTTTTCACCCCTCCAGCCAGGCGTGGCTCGGAGGGGGCGTCGTCGGCGTCGGGCGCAGGTGGGCTCCATCCCCGAGCGATGGTGTGATATTTTGGTCGCTTCGGGGCCGGGTGGGAATTTTTGGCTGGGACCTACAATTGGCTTTCGGGTCCTGGCTTTTTTGCCCACCCCACACTGTTGCTATGGTTTGACATAGGGTTTTCTTGCTCTGCTGTTGACTTTGGTCACATGGGCGGGTAGCACTGGTAAGGTAAACATTTATGACCCACAGGTATCCGGCAGGTTCGCAATTGACTGGACAACACTAGACAGGCACAAATTGGTTAACGTTGTCCGGTCAACGATGAACCAGGCAATGGGGTGATGGCACGAGCTGGGCAGCAGGCATCACCCCGTTATTTTACGGATACGCGTCAGAGGGTGGGGTCACTAGTTAGATTATTGACTACGGTCAACAATTTGTTTGTTGTCAACAAACAAATTGATACAAATGGATACATTGTAACCAATTGCTGTTGGCAATTTTGGGTGGAACCTTACCAGTGTTACTTCGGCCTGCTTGCCTTAAGAATTATAATTGGTTGAATACCAATAGAAATTTATAATTCGGACTAGGGCATGAATCAATAAATGTGGCCCAATGCCGTTATCCACTTTTACCAGTGTCTGAGTCCTTTATTGGGGGGTGCGCCTGCAATTATACATTTGTTTGTGTGATGACATCATGAAACAAAATGTGTTACAATTAAATAGCTACTTGTTGCTGTTGCCAAAATGGTCCAAACAAGAAGGTGTTCTTTACGACTGCCAAAATTTCATCCCAAACCCTGGGTGAGTAGTTTGGCTTTTCTGCTAACTATCCTATTGAGCTTCATGTAAGGTTGCAGAACTTGCCATAACTAGTTGAAAAGGTCCAGGGCTACATCTCAGTTGACTACCTGGTTATAGAACTGATTGTGCAGCTAACATGGCATCTCGGGGGAGGGAAGAATTGAAAAAATTGCTGCAGCTGATAATAGCATCATCAGCTTTATGCAGTATAGCTTTGAAAACAGAATTTCTGCCAATAAGTGTGTCAGTCTCAGTTTAATCACTTCAGCTTCTTAAGAAAGTCCAGGCTCAGTTTGATCCAAAATCTCCTTCTTCATCTTGCTGGCAGTCCATGAAATCTGTAAAGTTGTCCAACAATATCACATTTAGGAGGAAATGATTCCCACCCCCTGTCAGCTTTCTTCCTTGTCCAATTTTCACTATCCTACATAGAGATTTTAGTGTCTTGCACGGAAGACAAAGAAGGAGCCGCAGTGAGGGCTAAACGCAGGTTTATTGGGTGATGATCAGAATGAACATGTGGTAATGGTGGAGGTACATCACATTATATACAGTAGCACAATACATTTGAATCTTGTTGCACGGTAGCTCATTGGCTGCTACCGGCGTGACGTCGTTCCAAGTCACGCCCACCATCTGCAGGTAGTGATAGTGCGGGAAAGTTCCCGCGGCTGCCGGTGATTTGGGGAATGTGAACCATGTGAGTTGAACGCTCGCAGCTGCCCTCTATGGGCAGCTCACTCGCGTTCCTTTACAGCTGAGTTACATTGTAATTATGGTCAAGTTACATTCATGCATTTCTTAAAGCAACATTGTACATACATAACACCCCTCCCCCCTAGGATGGGACGAAGTCCCTCAACCATTGTGGATTGCCGCAAGTGCGTCGGGGGCGTGCGGCCGCTTGACTTAACACAGGAGAGCCGGGGGCTCCTGGTTCCGCGGAGTCCCTTCCTGCAACGGAAAGGGGGGGACTCATTAATGGTTCGTTGGGGACTCTGCGACAACCTTGCATTGGGGGACGGGAATGGAATGAACAGTTGGGATGTGAACCCCTGCCTACCGCTTGAGGAGCTTGGGGTCCCCCCCAGTATGAATCTCGGGACCGACGAGGAAGTCCTCGTGGTCTCGCCACCCCCTGTTGCCTGTCCGGGAGTTCTAGAGGCTGAGGTGGGCGGACTCCCCCCTGCTGCCTGTCTCGGGTGTGTCTGTCTCCGGGGAGCAGGAGCTATGGTATATTCTAAAACAAAAGGGCTAGGGGGACTGGAGGTACCAGGGGCTGAACTGAAACCCCTCTTCTCGCTAGGACGGGTGGGGGACCACTCCGCGACACCCCCCTGGTACTGCAAATCATAATCAAACTCATCCCTCTCTTCCAAAGTATCCTCCTCTGTGGCTGAGAACCCAGGGTATGCATTTGTACCCGCGGACGCCGCCGTGTCTCCCCCTTGGGTAACGCGGGTGGGGGAGAACCCTAACGCTGATTCCCCGTCACTGGTGACTCTCCTTCTGAGTTGGTCGGCGTGCCTTCTCCAGAGTAGACCCGCGCTAGTCTCAACCCTATAGGATACTGGCCCCGTCTGCTCAATAATCGTCCCTGGTACCCACGCTGGCCCCGAGGCTGCGTAGTTCCTGCAGTGAACCGGGTCCCCTACCGAAAAACTTTTGGAGCTCTCTTCCCCTATGTTTATATTTCTCCCTTCATCCTCCACCCTGGACGGATCCATCCGGTCAAAAAGTGTTACCGGACGCCTCCTCATGAGGAGTTCGGCTGGCGAAAATCCTGACGCTAGGGGGGTTGTCCTGTAGCAGATGAGGAACTGACACAGATGGAGGTTCAATTTACCTGGACCCATGCGCCGCAGTGTGTCTTCCGTAGTGCGCACTTGGCGCTTTACCTGACCGTTTGTGGTGGGGTGAAACGGGGCAGCGGTAATGTGCCTGATGGCGTTTCTCTCAATAAACGTCTTGAACTCCGCAGACATGAAGGTAGTAGCGTTATCGCTAACAAGGATGTCTGGCAGGCCGAAACAGGCAAAAACCTTGCGCAACTGTTTAATGGTTGCCGCAGAGGAGGTGCTGTTCATGGGGATTACTTCCAACCACTTGGAATAGGAGTTGACTATCAGCAGAAACATGGACCCGCGGAAGGGGCCAGCGAAGTCGACATGTATTCGGGACCATGGCCCGCAGGCCGTGTCCCATTCCCTATGGGGTAGCCGGGACTCCTCGGGCCGAGAGCTCTGGCAGCTTTCGCACGTGCCCACTAAATGTTCTATGTCTGTGTCTATCTGGGGCCACCAAAAGAAACTCCTGGCCAGAGCCTTGGAGCGTACTATTCCCGGGTGACTGGTATGAAGCAGCTTCAGTACCTTAGCCCTTAGTCTCTCTGGGATAACTACCCGCTGGCCCCAGAGTAAGCAGCCCCTTTCCAGGGAAAGCTCTACTCTACGCCTGAAAAATGGCTTGAACTGTTCATTGGGGGGAGTAGTGGGCCACCCTTTCCTAACCCAGGAACTAACTTGGGCCAGCATCTTGTCGGCCGCCGTGGCCTTGGCGAGGTCGGCCGGGACGATGGGGGGTGAGTCGAGGGACTCGATCAGCAGGACTTGGTGGTCCTGCTCTACCTCGCATGCGGAATCCCCTAAACTAGGGAGAGGCGACCGGGACAGTGCGTCTGCATGGGAGATCTCCTTCCCTGGGCGATAGATTAGCTCATACTGGTAGGCGTTGAGGAAAATGGCCCAACGCAGCATCCTGGGGGATAGAATTTGTGGGGTGGGTTTGCTGGTAGTGAAGATCCCCAGAAGTGGCTTGTGATCCGTCACTACCGTAAACTCGTGGCCGTATAAAAAATCGTGGAACTTCTTCGTTCCCGCGATTATGGCCAGGGCCTCCCTATCTGTTTGCGTGTAATTGCGCTCGGTCTTCGAGAGGGACCTTGAGTAATACGCCACCGGGGCTTCCTGCCCGCTCTCCAACACGTGGCACAGAACCGCCCCCACCCCCCACTGGGGACGCATCACAGATTAAAACCACTGATTTTTTTTGGATCAAAGTGGGTCAGGACAGCATCCGAGGATAGGAGTGTCTTAAGCTCCTTGAACGCTTTCTCCTGCCTGTCCCCCCACCGCCAAGCCGCGTCCTTTTTAAGTAGCGCGTGCAGTGGCTCCGCGACCGATGCCTTCCGAGGCAGGAAGGAATGATAGAAATTTAGGAGCCCTAGAAATGACTGCAGCTCCGGTTTCGCGGTGGGGCGAGGGGCGTTTTTCACGGCCGCAACCTTGGACTCAGAGGGTTTGATTCCGTCCGGGGTTATCTTAAAGCCAAGAAACTCGACCTCCCTCGCAAAGAATACACATTTGTCCCTCCTCAGTCGAAGTCCTGCCCTCTCGAACACTGAGAGGACCCCATTTAGCCTCTTTGCTAATTCTAACTCGCTCCCCGCCGTTATCAACACATCGTCGAAATATGGGAGAATGCCTGGAAGCCCCTTTAAAAGGCGTTCCACGAGGGACTGGAAAATTCCGGAGGCCGAATTCACGCCAAACTGAAGGCGTGTTACCTTAAACGCCCCCTTGTGCATCACGATCGTTTGCGCAGCGGCAGCAGCCAGGGTTACAGAGAGCTGCTGATATGCCTGCGTCAGGTCTAGCTTGGCAAAACACCTCCCCCCATGTAACGTGGCCAGCAAATGGCTGACCACGGGCACCAGATATGCATTTGGCCGAATGGCCTTATTGATCGTACATTTATAGTCCGCACAAATCCTGACCTCCCCGTTTGATTTAAGGGCTGTAACAATCGGTGTTTCCCACTCCGCTGAATCAACTGGAACCAAAATCCCCTGCCCCACCAATTTGTCCAGTTCTGCCTCGATCTTGTCCTTGAGGGCGAAGGGCACTCTCCTTGGCTTGAGGCGGATGGGCCGGATTTCTGGGTCCAGCTCAAAGGAAACTGGGGGGCCCTTGTACGTCCCGAGCCCCTTCTTGAAAACGTCCGGGTGTGCATTGCACACGTCCCGCATTGGATCAGTCTTGATGGCATTAATGCCGGACAGTTCGATTCTCAGGGGAGCAAACCACTGCGTTCCCAAAAGGCAGCATCTCCCCCCCTTGAGGACCACTAGGGGCAGTTTCTCGGAGTAGTTCTTGTACTTCACCTTGAAGTTCCCCACCCCCAACACTGGGATCCCATTTCCCTGCACGTCCCGCAAGTGTGACTTCATGGCCCGCAGTTTGGGCCACGCGTCTGGGGTAATGCGCATAAACTCTTTTTGGGACAGGATGGAATAGGACGACCCCGAGTCTATCTCCATCCTCACTGGGAACCCCTGTAACAGTACCTCTACGAAAAAGCGCCGGTGCTCCAGGCCCACACGGTTCACGCCTTCCTCGCTGTAGTTGGCTGAGACCTTCCTGGTGCCGGCCGCCTTCCGTTGGTGCGTCTGGGGATGGCTCGAAACGCCCTTGTCCTCGGCTCGCCTGCGCCTGCATACTCTGGCGATGTGTCCCTTTCGGCCGCTGTTGTGGCACTCGGCCTTTCGGAAGGGACACCTCGTGCGGTCGTGGGATGCCCACAACCGTCGCAGCGGCAGTCTTGCCGTTCACGGGTCTGTCGCTTCTCCCCGCGTTTCTTTACTCTCTGGACGTCATCGTCCTCACTGGAGCAGGAGTCTGCCGTCGTGGACGACTCCTCCGACGTCGCTGGTGTGCCGGCGGGCGACTTGGGGGCCCGCCAGGCCGTCCTCACCGATGTCCGCTGAGCCGCCTGCACTGGTGACTTGGCCCTTTCGGACGTGGCCCCTCGGGACTTGAACACTCTGACCCCGCAGCTGGCTGCCTCGGCTGCTTGGGCCTCCCGCAGTACCTCATTGAACGTGAGGCGATAGTCGCGGGTCATCAACTTCCTCTGGACCTCCTCGTCCCTCAGGCCACACAGCATGCGGTCTCGGAGGGCTGTGTCCAGGTCTTCCCACTGGCAGTGCACCGCTGCAAGCCTGAGGGCCGCCGCGTAGGCAGACACGGACTCTCTCGGGCGCTGGTCTCGCCTGTGGAACGCGACCCTGGCTGGGAAAATCGACACGGGGGGCTGGAAATGTTCGCCCAGTAACTCCAGGATGCGGCTGAGTGGCACCACGTCCACCTTCCGGGGGGCCACCAGGTTCATCAGGATACGCAGCGTGGCCGGCCCCACCTGGGCCAGAAAGTGGGAGCGCATCTTCGCGTCGTTGTCGACGCCCGCAGCTTCCATCGCGTGCCGAAACTGGCACTCGTATAGCTCCCATTGTTCCGGGTCGCTGATATCGAACTGGTAAGGCTTGACCTTGGGATTCACCATCGATCCCATCCTCGTCGCCAATTTAGTGTCTTGCATGGAAGACAAAGAAGGAGCCGCAGTGAGGGCTAAACGCAGGTTTATTGGGTGATGATCAGAATGAACATGTGGTAATGGCGGAGGTACATCACATTATATACAGTAGCACAATACATTTGAATCTTGTTGCACGGTAGCTCATTGGCTGCTACCGGCGTGACGTCGTTCCAAGTCACGCCCACCATCTGCAGGTAGTGATAGTGCGGGAAAGTTCCCGCGGCTGCCGGTGATTTGGGGAATGTGAACCATGTGAGTTGAACGCTCGCAGCTGCCCTCTATGGGCAGCTCACTCGCGTTCCTTTACAGCTGAGTTACATTGTAATTATGGTCAAGTTACATTCATGCATTTCTTAAAGCAACATTGTACATACATAACAGAGATATTGACCTTAATCTCCAGTGAAACACCCTCACACTTGAGAATCTTTTCTGGTTCCTTCATAGCTGATCTTCAAAGTTTCAATCTTCTGATACCTTGGCCCATCCCTGTGCTGGGGAAAGAATTTACCTCTGCTCAAAGCCCATATTTTAAAGGGAAACAGCACCTCGGCAGATTCTCCTTTGCTTCCCCTTGCCAGCCTCCACTCCATTCCATGGGAGAAAGTCCAAAGCACATTGGTTAAGATATGCACGGGACCCTTAGCCCTCAGATTGTAGTAGGTTCAGACCACAGTATCTCACTGCAGTGTCAACTATACCAATCAGAATGCTCTAGTTTTTCCATATTTTCTAAATAACTTTCCCCCATACACCCCCTCCTCTTCAAATCTGGAGTCAGATGGCCCCTTATAATTGCAGTATCAAATCTTTGCCTCAGTTTTCAACTGCAGGTGATTTTAGATGATTAAAGATGCACAACAGGGAATAAACAAAAATGCTTACATGCAATTATTTTTAATTAGTATTTGGCTATAAAGTGTATGCCTTCATAAAAAAAGTCTGTTATTCACATAAACATCTGTTACCATACACTGTAAGGAAACACACTGTAAGTCTGTCATCACATCACCAAAACAAAAAATACTAAGGAACGCCAGACAGGAAAGCCAATACTTGGAGGGTTGAAACAAAAGATATCAGTGTCACGGCCAAAACAGACATTGTACCACACCTCTCAATTAAGGCAGTTGACAATCAAAGGAAGAACTGTTGCCAATGGAATTACACATGAAAAGTTAAAATAGACGGAATTATGCTTTGGAAACAATAGAATACCAAAAGCATAGCATGATTTCAACTCTTTTACTAATTTTATTCCAGAGTGCATAATCAAAGGGCTTCCTGTTTGCGTGGCATTGGTCAATATTTGAAATCCTTTCTTTAGAGAGAAGAAAAATGTGCTATGCCACATTTTTTTTTACAAAAAGCATGCAAAAAATAAAATGAGAAGATTGTATTATGCCTTTTGCTTGAAGCTGAGTTATTAGGGAATCAAGGAAAAGAGTCCACTGAAATCATTTCAGTAGATGAGCTGGGCTTTGTTGTGCAGCACAGAGGCAGTTTTTATGGGCACAGAGGTAGTTTCTATGAGAAGCCAACAGCTGAACTATAGAGTGCTTAGGCCAGGAGTTCTCAACCTTTTAAAGCTGGGGGCCAGGTCACACTCCCTCAGGCAGCTTTAGGGTCCAGGTGGCCATTTTGCCCTTCCTCCACCACATGGCACTTCCTGGTGTGGTGGGCCACATGAAATGGTGTCGTGGGTTGTGTCTGGCCCGTGGGCTGCTGGTTGAGAATCTCTGGCATAGGCAGACCTTGTCACACCAGGGTTGATGCCTCTATAACACTAAGTGAGGTAGATGCTTTGGGCATAGATGGTGATAGCAAAACGTTGGAGCAAAGGGCTGCATGCACACTGTGTAGAAGTCTTGTGCACCCTAACCAAGCCTTTAGAGTAGAGGATAGTATCCTATTCTCAGTTGAAGAAAGGTTTTGCTGGCAGTAATTTTTTTGCCCTTGAAACAGGGGGACAATACCACCTCCGCCTTCATTTTAGGCAAGACAATGACATAGGCCAGCCCTCTTGGTAGCAAGCACAGATCTGGGAAACCTGGTTATTGCCAAACAGACACAAAGTGGGAAGCAGAGCATGAACAGCAGAAGAGAGATCAAGACAGGACAGTAGCTTGCACTCACATGTTTCCATGCCTCATTTTTGTGCTGCTTTCACCCATTTATGACCCCCTGAATGCTAGACATCACTTCACACTGCTCCCTGATTTCATTTGTGTAAAGAAGATGTGCTCAGTAGCAAGAATGTTAACACCAACAATAAGAGTTCAATTCAATACATGGATAACAATAATAATGTTGTGTCAGAAATTATTCTGGGTTGAAAGGATTTTTGCCGAAGAAACTCTGCTCAGGGAATGCCCAAATGAGACTCCTTTCATGTCCCCAAGAGCTGGGATAGAGACAGGCATTCAACCTGTCATACAGTACCTGGATCTCGAACTGCCGACTTGCCAGCCTTCTTGCTAACAAGATGAGCTTCTTAACCACTGAGCCCCTTGAGCCACCATACATGGAGATCTGCATAGAGACAGTTGAACTTTTAATGTTGGTTCTTCTTTTTTATTAGATTTTTCCACAGTTTACCTGATTTTATTGTAAGAAAAATGTCCTCAACTATGGACAGCCATAAGAAAATTTATCTTCCTCTTCATTCCATTTTATTGATGAGTGTGCAGTTTCCAAGGTAAGAAGGTCTGTTTCTTCTGTTTCTCATCTACCAGGAGCGATCCAGGAATTATTGATGGAACATCTTGCTTCCTCTGCAGAAGATCAGGAGGAAGATAAATTTAATATTAAATAGAGCCACAGAGCTGACAGCCTAAAGGATGTCCCAGCCTGATCTACTGAACTTAGTATGAAGTCAATGTCTCGTTGGATGGCCTCAACTCCCCCCCCTAAAATATGTTGCAAACTGCTCACATGTATGTTGGTCCTGGTGAGGCCCCTTGGCTGACCTTCCACAGTTGTGGCAGCAATTTTTCTTATAAAGCTCCACTTGTTGATTAGAGGCTTGAATGTGATGAGTATTGCGCTCACAGCTAGGCTAGGACATAGGAGAGGGAGGCGTGTGGTGATCAGCAGACTGCTGCAACCTGCTATAGGCACGCACACTCTGGAGTGCAGTCTGTCCTGTCACCTCCGGCAATCCAGAACCATAGCCTGTTGCGTGGATTCCACTCCTGTAACTTTATTGTTTTTTTTTATTGTATGAACTATGTTGTATCAATATTGTGTATTATTTTGATGTTATTTGTATGAATTATGTCATTTATATGCATTATTACTTTATTTATGTAAACCGCTTTTAAGTCTCCCATGGGGGTAGAAAAAAGCGGTATATAAATTAAACTTCAAATTCGAAGAGTACATGATCTTTTATGCAGTAGCGTGCAAAGCAGAGAGTTTAGGAAAAACCTGGGTTAGCCTGAGTAAGTTGACATCCGCTCAATAAATCCTTTTCAGCAATTTATTTAAGTAAAGCATCTGAAATAAAAACAAAGACAGAATACAAAAAGAAATAGTTAGTTAGCTTTTCCCTCTGGCAGAGCCCCGGGAAGGGCTTGCTCCTTAGATGTTTAATCTCTTCTCAGAGAGTTGGGCAATGTTCCAATGGGCCAGTGAGGGCATCAGCTGGTGAGTGGAATTGGAGGTAAAAGCAGCTCCTTAAATACACAAGGAGAGCCACTTTACTCCTGCTAGAGGGGTTTAGTGTAGATAAGAGAATCCAATCAAGGATGATCACTGATAAGAGCTAACCAACTAGGATTGAGGTTCATCTGACTGGTTAGGAGTGAGATAAGGATTAGGGACTTTCCCAGTGCTCCTGGCCCCTTCCTTTGGAGTGTCCTTGAACCAAGGACACTGCAGCTTGAGAAATCAAAATGGAAGTAGTCTGGTTCATCAAGATCCTGACAATGAGTGTTATAGATCTTCCTCCTTCTCCTTGTTTGATGTAGATATTCAGAGGTCACTTATTTTACTAGAGCCAGCGAGATTGTCTCCACTTGCTCTCTACCCTTCTCCTTTGTTGCTTCATTGCTCAGAGTTCCTCCCTGAACCATGGGAATGGAGGAGCTCTGCAGCGGAGATAGCATTTAGGAGTGACATGTCAACCAACCAGGTTACCTCTGGGCTTCAACAACAGCAGCAACCAAATCAGCTGGAAAAAACCCCAGTGCTGCTTGGAAGCCAATTGGATCCAGCAACATTCAAGGGCAGATCATCTAAATTGGTCCTAGCTCCCCATGGAATGGGATTTCAACAGAGAATGATCTGACCATGATAAGGTGGTTGGTCATCATCTCCATGCCCCCTTGAGAAGATCAGGTCAAGAGTATGGCCTGCCACATGTCCAGATAATTACAGGCCTGTTGCTCATCTTCGACTTTTGGGCAAGGTCATTGAGAGGGTTGTGGCTCATCAGCTGTGATGTTCTTGGATGAAACCAACTGTCTGGATCCATTCCAGTCAGGATTTAGACCTCATCACAGCACCAAGACTGCACATATTGCGCCGAATGATTACCTTCTCTAGGTAGCAGATCGGGGAGAGGGGCTCTTTCTTCCTGGTGCTCCTGGATCTCTTGGTGGATCTTGATACCTTCAAACTATGTTATCCTTCTGAAGGGGCTGTCTGGAACAACAACTGGAAGCATTGCACTTCGGTGGTTCTGATCCTTCCTTGATGGCCGAATCCATAGACTACAAGTTGGAAAATTTGTTTCAGCTCCCTGGACATTCTAATCTAAGGTGCCATAGAGATCTATCATCTCTCTGATGTTGTTTAGGATCTATATGAAACCACTGGGATGGATCATTTGGAGATTTGGAATACAGTGTCACCAATACACAGATGACACCCAGATTTAAAATTGCCCCCAAGCAGCAAACCTGATTTCTAGCTACCACATCAAAAGTAGGGACCAGAATACCTAGTCAAATAACTGATCCTTTCAACATCAGGACCTCTGTCTATTTAGGATTTTGTTTCAACTTGTTTGTTTTTGTCCATTATATTATTGAGGCCAGAAATCATTGAGAAATTGGGATGCATCCACTGCAGAAGAGCTAAAGGAGTTGGGTGTTATCTGTGTGTTGGTGACATCGTATGTGAATGAACGAACAAACAAACACATCATTTTCTGTTTGTTGAAAAATTCATAGAATTAGAAAAAAATCACACAGCACTTACACATTTTAGGTAGACGTAAAGGTTGCCTTTGCTTGAAAGCCAGTTGCATCTGCCTCTAGGATTCAGTGCTCATCTCTGTTTATAGCCAAAGAGGCAGCGCTGTTTGCATCTGCAGATGTTTCCATGGACATGTGGCAGGCATGCCTCAACAATGGAACACTGTTTACCTTCCCACTGAAGTAGTCTCTATTTATCTACAGAACTTGCAATTTCTTGCTTTCGAACTGCTAGGTTGGAAGGAGCTGGGTCAGAGACGGAAGCTCACTCTGTCATGCAGGACCTGGGAATTGAACTCCAACTTTCCAGTCAGCGAGTTTAGCATCTTAACTACTTGAGCCACCGTAATCCCTTACACATTTAACCATTGTTAAATATTATTCAATCAGGATGAATGCCAACACACTCCCTTTTGTTTAAATCTTAATTTATTCAACCCAGACACACACCATCTTCATATCATTGGTCCTTACTTGTATTGGTGCAGAAAACAATTGTAATGCATTTCAAATAAAGTTTGGAGAGCTCAAATGGTCAGATGAGGACTGTTGAGAATTAACCTTGTGAATTAACCTTAGCTTTTTCAACATAGTGTGGTTTTTCAACATAGCTGGAGACTATTCACCACTTAAATACTTATATTTGCTTTTAAAATTTCTTTAAGTGCCATTATCACTTTCTCTAGAACTGCAAGCTAGTGCCCAAATGAAGTTCAAAAGCACCAGTAGATTGCAGACTGGCAACTATGGCCCTTTCCTTAAAAGCAGATAGGAATCCTTTCCAACTTGTATTGATTTACTGCAAATCTGCATTTCATTTATCTTCCAAAGTGTCAGAAACATGAAAGCCATATATTATGCAAGGTGGAATGGCCCAGCTCATTATTATTATCATTTATTTATTTATTTAATGATACAGTTTTTAATCAGGAGAAACAGACAGTTGAAATTATTTACTGCAATTGTACAATATAACCATAAATAAATATTGTAGTAGGTTACATGTGTAACAGCAAACGTCTGTCTCATATAAAAAAGAGTCCAGGAATTCCATATGCAAGAGGCAATGTTTGCAAATCACTTGATGAAGTGAGAAAAATAGAAAAACAAGGGAGAGTGTTGACTATTATAAATGTATAGATCAGGCAAAATAACTTTTATATTAAAAAGCAGTAAATGCATTTCTGGTGGAATCCTCTGCATAATCACTTTGAAATATAAATTGTTTATTTCCATACATTAATATGCATCAGACTGGACTGAAGAGGCATATTATTTCTTGGAAATTTATAGTCGTTATGAGCCAAATTCCATTGGTAGTCCCAGTTATCATAGACTCTGGCTGCAACCTTATTAGTAAAAAAATATGTGGGAAATGCTCCAGGATTGAGATGGGCTGATTCACATACCCCCCCCCCCCAGAACACATGATACAACAGAAAATACAAAACAGCCCCCACTATCTGTAGTTTATGCTTCCATCTCTGATGCATCTACTTTAAAAATAAAATGAAATTGATCCCTTCATATCTATTCAGGTGATGTGAACATACGAACCCATGTAGAAAAGCCACCATACCAGCACACATACGTAGGAACTGCTAGCAAAGCTAATCAGCCTATCAAAGAAGCAGAAACATAAAACAAAGTGAACAAGGTTTCATTGCTTATATACTGTATGTGAAATGCAAAGCACTGGTTAGATATGTGAAAGGAAATTTAGAGATCTTTCCATTGGTAAGATATCTCTCTCTCCCCTCCCCCCTCTCTCTCCCTTCCCATCTCAGACAACTTTTTCCTTTCTTTTCTAAAATAGCTTGGTATCAACATTGTTGCACTAGGGCACTTAGAAACCTACCCAAAAGGTTGAGGGGAAGAATGAAAGCGTGACGCCAAAATGGCCGCTGTGCTCTTTGCGCCCCCCCCACCCAGACTCAGACATCCGGGTGAGTTAGGGGGCGTGGCCACCCCTCTATATAAGGGTTGGCCACGAGGCAGCCGAGCTGCCATTTTAGAATTGCGACGGAGAGGAGAAGTTTTCTCCGTCGTGTTCTCTCTTTAGCTGTGGGTTTGGTCGCTAGAGGTCTGCGCATTTGATTCCCGGCTGGGAATAGAGAAGGACCTGTACCCAGAGCCGTTTTAGATTTCCCCTTGGCTACCGCGGTACTTCTACGCAGGAGCTCGATCCCTGGATAGGGATCCTTTGGCGACTCATATTCTTTTAGGGAGACATGGCTCCCAAGCGAAAGGCCCTGGCACTGAAGCCGTGGCCGAGGAGAAGGGCTTTTCCCGGCCCTTCATCGGATGGGGGCCAGCCTTCGGGTCGGAGGACCAGGGGGCGCAGGGCAGTGATAGACTCTTGCCCACTGGTACCAGTGGGGCCGGTCAGGCTACCACTTGGCAGCTTCATAGCTGGGCAGGTGCCAGCTTCATAGCTGGGCAGGTGCAAGCTGGCCCCTCGGGGGCTTTGGCCCTGAGCACACCTTTGCAGGGCCCAGGACAGGTTGGCCCAGGGGGGCCTGGTACGGGTGTCCGCCCCACAGCTCCTCCGGCCCCCCACGGGCCTGAGTTCTGGGCATGGCCCTATTCTGGCCCTGGCTCCCCTTTTGGGTTGCCTTTGCCCCAACTGCCTAGTGGGCCGTCCGGCCCACCCGGCCCACCTTATACTGGGGGCTCCGAGGCAGTGGATGCTTTGATAGCACGTATAGCAGTGCTGGAAGCATCTTTCGGCATTGCCCAGCCACCTTCTGAGGGGGGTGCTACCGCTTCTTCAACAGGGGCCCCTTCATCGGCCCCGGCCAACTTGCCAGCCGGGATGCTTCAGCAGGCAGCCAACCGGGTCGAGCTGCTTGATGCTGTCCGGCCAGCACCGGCTGGTGCCTCGCAGCTCCCCATCCAACCTGATGTATAGGCTGGGAGCAGCCAGGGGTGGTCCCAGAGCTCGATAGGAACCCCCGGTGGGGGCGGCTCATGGGGGTGCGACTAGTGAGTATCAGGTTCAATTTAGTGCACCACCACCACTGTCCACTTACACTGGGGGGGTTCAGTGGACATGGCCGCATCAACTTGATGCGGGTGGGCAGCAGTTATCACATTATCCCAGTAACCCCTGGTTCCAAAATGGTCCCTCGTTTAGGGCAGGGGTGTCCGCCACTGGGGCCGTGCCGAGCTTCGCAGGGGCTGTCCAGGTCCCGCTGCGTATACCCTCTATACAGAATGTGCCGTCGATGGCTTTACCGATGGCTGGTTATTCCTTGCCCCTGGGTGATCATTTGTCACAGGTCACGAGGGATAAGATTTGGCGAGGGGAGTACGTAGATAAATTCTCCCTATTGAACCGTGAGCCCACTAAGGAAGAGAGGGAGGGACAGGACGACAGAGACAAAGAGCTGTCCCGTCATCGTAAGCCACCGCGCACTTGGGCCAACTGGTTGCTGGCATATCTTATATATATGGCGGTATACCTGAGGGCCCGGCCTGACCTGGCCATTCCGATGATCCAATACTTGGACAATATTTATAGGGCGATGGTCGATTTCCCTGGCCCGTCGTGGTTGGCTTATGATGAGGAATTTAGAATGAGGGTGGCCCTACACCCCGAGATGAGGTGGGATGAGCCCTGCCAGAAATTGTGGCTCTTGTACATGACTCCCACACGTCCGGCACCTGGGGATAGGTACCATTGTGGCCATGCTGCGCAGCAAGCTGCTCCAACACAGGCTCCCCGCCAGCCGGCGGGGCAGGGGGTTCCAGCCTGCTTGCTGTGTTAAAGCTTCTCAGTTAACGGCGTGTGCAATAAGCGACAGTGTCGTTTCCGACATGAGTGTCCCTCTTGCACTGGCCCCCACACCGCCTCCGCGTGCCCGTGGGCTGGTGAGTCACGGGGCAGAGGTAGAGGTGGACAGGGGGCGGTCAGGGCTTCCTCTGACGGAGCTAGCCACTCAAAAGGCCCCCTCCCCAGTTAATGTGTATATGCTGGAGGGATGGCTCTCAGCTTATCCAAAAAGGGAGGATGCGAGGTACCTACTGGAGGGTTTCCAGTGGGGCTTTTGTATTCCGTTCAGGGGGGTTTGAGGACCCCAAGATGCCCCTAATTTAATTTCCTTGAAAGGCAATGAGGAGGTAGCTGCTCTGAGCATTGCTATAGAAGTGGAGGCTATGAGGGTAGCTGGCCCCTTCTCTGAACCGCCTTTCCCTAACTTGAAGGTCTCCCCTCTGGGGTTTAGTACCTAAGAAGAACCCAGGTGAATTTCGTTTAATCCACCATCTGTCATACCCTGCGGGTTCTTCGGTCAACGATGCGATTCCTGATGACCTTTGTTCGGTCAGATACACGTCGTTTGAACAGGATGGTACGCTCATGTGGTCCCGGTGCCCTCCTGGCAAAATGTGACATTAAATCGGCATTCTGATTACTGCCAGTGCACCCAGGGGACTTTGAGCTGCTGGGTTTTAGATTCCAAGGGAAGTTTTATGTAGATAAGGCCATGCCTTTCGGCTGCTCTATTTCATGTTCAGCATTCAAACGTTTTAGCACTTTTCTTCACTTTGTTTGCAGGTCAGGGTCTCGGTCTGTAGCCCATTACCTCGATGACTTTTTGTTCGGGGGTGAACGGGGCTCGGACACGTGCACGCGTCTCCTCACTACATTTCAGACGCTAATGCGGGAACTGGGTGTCCCCTTAGTGCCCAAAAAGACCGAGGGCCCAGCTACTAAGCTCACTTTTCTAGGAACTGAAATTGACACGATCGCACAGGCATCCAGGTTACCCATGGATAAGGTCACCCGGATCTCCGCAACGATTTTGGCATTGATGGCCAAACGTAAAGTGTCCCTTCGTGAGCTACAGGTACTTCATGGCCATCTTAACTTTGCCTGCAGGGTGGTGACACCCGGCAGAGCATTTGCCCGGCGCCTGTGTGATGCCATGGCTGGCCTGTTAAAGCACCACCACAGGGTCCGACTGACCAGGGGCATACAGGCGGACCTTTCGGTTTGGCTTACATTCATATGGGATTTTAACGGGGTATCTTTCTGGAGATCAGACCTTATGGTCTGCCCTAGATTTCAAGTACAGTCGGATGCCTCCGGCTCCCTGGGATATGGGATTTATTTTGAGGGGAGGTGGGCTTACGGCCGATGGCCTCAAGCATGGCTTGGCACGGATCACTTCCGCGATCTTACCTTCTCGAGTTCCTTCCCATCCTGGGAGCTTTGATGCTATGGGGCGAGGAGTGGGCCAACTCAGTGGTCCATTTTTGGTGTGACAATGCGGCAGTGGTGCACATTGTCAACGCTCAGACGTCCAAATCATCTAGGGTTATTGCATTGGTTCGTCAATTCGTGTTAAGGAGCCTACGCCTCAATGTGCTGTTTAAGGCCAGACATATACCAGGTATTAATAATGATATTGCTGATGCTTTATCCCACCTGCAGATCCCCCGGTTCCGTGCCTTGACTCCGGAAGCAGAGGAATTTCCCTCGCCACTCCCGGCCGAGATTTGGACGTTTGGCAAGGAGAGGTGAACCGGGTGATCGGCATGTCATTGGCACCTCGCATGCGTAAGGCGTATCAACATGCTTTTGTACAATTTAGAACCTTTTGTCAGCAACTACAGTTGCCTGAAGTGTGGCCCATACCAGTCGAACAGGTTTTACAATTTATGGTCTATCGTCACAGTCAGGGTCTGGCTCTTCGTACTATAGCATCCAGGCTGTCAGCACTGGCATTTATGGCCAAAGTGAGGGGCTTCGCTGAATGATTTCCGCATATGTCATGTTTTGGAGGGGTGGACACGGGAACACTCGTCACCCAATTTCACCAGAGGTCCTGACCCACCTTGTATGAGGCTGGCATAACTTGTGTTATAATAGGTATGAGGTGGCTCTTTTTCATGCGGCTACCACGGTGGCCTTCTTTGGAGCGCTCCGCATCAGTGAGTTGGTACCACTGTCTAAGGCGGATGCGACTCGTAGGGCACTGGAACTCGACGATGTCTATGTCACAAAGGAGTGGGCTCAGTTGAGGATACGGTCCTCAAAGGTTGATCAGCACGGCGTAGGCAGTGGAATTAGACTGCTACGATGTTCCATTGAAGACATCTGTCCGGTTGGTGCCCTACAGGAGTTTTTGGCAGTGTGTGGCGCGCACCCTGGCCCATTTTTCTGCCACCAGGATGGGTCTCCCCTAACTAAATTCCAATTTTGGAAGGTGACCGGTATGGCACTAACCAGTGTTGGCCTCCCCGGGGATCGTTACGGCACCCATTCATTTAGCATAGGCGCTGCATCAACCGCGGCTGCATTTGGGTACTCTGAGGCTGATATACGCCAGATGGGAAGATGGGGATCCATGCGTTTTGCATTGTACATCCGCCCACTTCAGGTATGAGTACCAGTTATGTCATTCTTCTCTTTTCTTCTTTTCAGACCCTGTGTGTACCCGCACACCAGTGGCAGCATGGCTGGTGGGTCACAGTTTCGTGCACTGGGCAGCACAGTATGCTGCGGCGACAGAGTGGGGACCCCAGCTTGGACTACGTGCAACCGCACGTATGCGTTGGTACGTTAAGCGCGGAATGAGATGGCGGGAACTGTTGCCATTCCTGTTTTCCATCAGGGATGCTGAACCGCCTGATGTCCTTGTACTGCACCTCAGTGGCAATGACCTTTCCAAGGTCACTGGCCTTTCCTAACCTATTTGCATTATGTTTGGCCGTCCACACGGCTGCTATGGTCGGACATCGTGCCGCGACATAATTACAGGGGAGGTATTGACCTCCGTGCCCTTGACCGCGCTCGCCGCTCGGTGAACAGGGCTATTGCCTGGTTCTTGACAGACAAGGGTTTGGGGACGGCCATCCGGCATCCCAGGATAAGTTTGCAAAATTATGATCTCTATGCAGGGGATGGGGTCCCCCTGTCGGCTAGAGGGATGAACCTCTTTCTGGAAGATTTGCAAGCAGGCCTGGTGGCCGAGCTGACTGTCTGGGGGTGGTGGCGGGTAGCACTGGTAAGGTAAAGATTTATGACCCATAGGTATCCGGCAGGTTCGCAATTGACTGGCCAACACTTAGACAGGTACAGGGGTAATAGCTTTGGCCGGTCAACGATGAACCAGGCAAGGGGTGATGGCAGGAGCTTAACAGCCTGCATCACCTTGAGATTTAATGGATACACGTCATAGGGTGGGGTCAGAAGATAGTTTATTGACTCCGGTCAACAATTTGTTTGTGTCAACAAACAAATTGATACAAATAGTTACATGTAGCCAATTGCCATTGGCATTTTGGGAGGAACCTTACCAGTGTTACTGCGGCCTGCTTGCCTTAAAGAATTACAATTGGATGAATACACCAATTGAAAGTTATAATTCGGACTAGGGCATTATTCAATAAAAGTGGCCCGATGCCTTTATCCATATACCGGTGTCTGAGTCTTTCTTTGGGGGGTGCGCCTGCAAAGCCATGTTTACAGCTTATTAGGTAGTTCTCTTGTAACCATGCCTCCTATAGGGCTATAAGAGTACTTCAAACAAGGCTTTCCTCCTCTCTTCTAGTGTGCCCTCCTAATATGAACAAATCCAATTTGCCTGGTGCAACTTCACAGTGAGTGAATGCATGCAAATTCACATTTCCCACACAATGTAGTCATACTCTCATTGGTAAAATTCTATTGGTGTTGGCATAATGTTTGTGTTCCCTGCTATAGCTAACTGATGAGGTGCCTCACTTTGTAACTGAGTCTATCTCAGCCATGTGCCTGGTCATGCTCCTTGTGATCAGGTAATCACAGGTTGGTGGACTATAATGCAATGATTTGGTAACATGGTTTAGTAGCAATTCAGGAGACAGTCCTTACAATCTGCCGTGGCAAGCGGGTTGCATGGCAAGTGGGTGGTGATACAAGTCTTTTTGTTGTTGTTGTTCAGTCGCACAGTCGATTCCGACCCTTTGCGACCCTATGGTCCATTGATCTCCAGGCACCCCTGTCCTCCACCATCCTCCTCAGCCTGCTCAGCTCGGTGCCCGCTGCATCCACAATGCCATCTAGCCATCTCATCTTTGGTCGTCCCCTTTTTCTTTTGCCCTCCACCTTTCCCAGCACTTTCTCAAGTGAATCCTCTATTCTCATTTGGTGTCCAAAGTACTTCATCTTCATCTTTACTATTTGACCTAAATAAATAAATAAATCCAACAGGAGAGAAATATTATCCATCCCATGCAGGGGGGTGGTAAAACTGAAAACAGAAATGTGACACTAGATCACTCCCCTCTACCATTAGTAAATTCTCATGAAGTATATAACATTTCAATTGCCTATAGTGTTGGGGGCAGGTGCAAATGCATTTTGTGTTTATTCAGATCAATGGCAATCTAGGCCAATCTCAAACTGAATCTTTAATTCAGGCTAGGGTGATCTCCTGTCTTCTTTTATGCTATTTAAAGCCAAAACAAAAGCTACCAGTTGATGTTCTTGTTTGTAAAGGTGTTTTCTATGTTAAAGACAGACCTATTGAAGTCTGATTGAAAGGTGAAGAACCATATCAAGAGAGATCAAGGACCTTGAAATTACTCACTCACCAGCACCTGCACAAGAAACCCACAAGCACATGTCACACTCTTCCCCACTCACGTGAGCAGGGATGTGATTCTGTTTAACTGATTAAAATTATGTTTATATTTGCATTTGTTCATACAAATCATGAGAATCATGCAAACATTTCACATTTCTACTCTTTCACTGCTTTGAATATCTGCCCACCACATCCTCAGCCATTGCTTGTTTGCCCTTCTAGAAGCGTGGCTTTTTAGGGCTTAAGCAGCCACCCAAGGTCTATGAAAACAAGAGACAAGAGGAAGTTTGAGAATATTTCTGGGTCCCCCCAGGTTTGTAATTTAGCTATAAATAGAGGAAAAAATGAGTATACCTGAGAAACAGAGGTAACCAAAGGCAGGATTAAAGTAAGCCATCTCCAACATCACTTACTCCTTCTGCTATCATCAAATGTAAGAAGCCTTTAGCTAGTAGATAATAATGAGCCACTTGATTTATGACTACAAATACTAAAATGACATTACTCATCCAATATATTTCATTTTATAGAATCTTCAGGGTTTATTTGTGTGACTAGCAATATTAGAAAATCTTAGAATAGAAATTATAGACAGGTAATTTTCATCTTTGGCTGATATGTTTTCTTTTCAAATTCCACCTCCCTCCCAAGTATATAGTTTTTTTTTTAAACTTACTAATAAAAATCAACTTAACCTGTGTAATTTTATAAAGACTTGATTTTTTTCTATTCAGCGGCACAAAAAAAACTTGTTTATTTCACTCACATCCAGCTGTGCTCTGACTTGTTTTATGTACCATGTGTTGCTGGAATGAGTAGCAGTTTTTCAGTTTTATATCCAGTTTTTGCATGCAGTTACCCAACCTAGATATTATTCCAGCTGTTAAGTGCATTTCAACCCTCTTTATTTTTTTTAATCATCCACTCCGAAGGCTTGACATTGTTGCTGCCATTTATTATTATTTTATCTTCATCACAATCTGACATTAACTAACAAATGTTCCAATGCCAGACTATTTCAGTGATAAAATCTTAGCAAGCTCATTGTACCACAACTCCTGCAGGGGCTGGATTCCGTCTTAACAACTATAATAATTATCTCATAAACCATACGCTATAAATTGTTTTCAGCAATAACAAAGCCAGGAGACAAATCTCAAAATTGTCACTGAATTTCTTGATTGAAAAAAAGTGGTGGAGAAACATGGCGTTAATGAAATTGTCTCTGTTATTTGGATAGGGATAAAATCTTAAATAGGATTAAATTACTCATGAGTTATAGTAGGACACAAGATTGATGATATCCTCGTTTGTTTTTACTGTCTTACAATGAAAACAGTGACTAATCTAATTGGTTTTTTGTTTTGTTTTTTACTAAACATATCTTGTAATTCTTCATATAGGTAATTATTTACTTATGACAGAGCAAGCAGTAACAGTTGGGTAAGACTTCACATAAATTTATATATAGAATTATAGCGCTTAGGCAGGGAAAGAGCCTGCCAAACCATAATTATTGTATGCCTGATTCTGAAGGATTCCAAATAAACTGAGAGAAAATAGGTAGAGGATTGTTGCCTAATTCAGGAAGTACTTTTCCTCTACTGCACTAGAGAGAGACTTTGACCACTACAAGCTTAGGTTTACCCATTCCCGGTAATGGACCAAACTAGAGTGTACCTACCCACATCAAAAAGTAGAACCCTTTGACAGGAGCTCAAAAAGATTCAAGTAGGGTCATGGATTTTTGACTCCTGCAATTAAATTGTGTGATTGTCAGAAAAAGAATAGACCAACCATGCCAACAGCACACCAAATAGTAGGACAAATACCCATCTGATTGGATCCTAAGGCATATATAATAAATCTCTTGTTTTATCATCCAGCCATGGGTTGAAGAGAGTTTTATCATTTCTTTGATACCATTCAAAATCAATCAATCAATCAATCAATCAATCAATCAATCAATCAATCAATCAATCTATCTATCTATCTATCTATCTATCTATCTATCTATCTATCTATCTATCTATCACAAGTGTGGTAAACTGTGGCCCTCCAGCAGTTGTTGAATACCCCAACTCTTTTCACCCTATCCCATTAACTAAACTGGTGAGGGTTGATGAACATTTTAGTCCAGCAACATTGTTTCTGGAGGGCCATAGATTCTCCATCCCTGGTCTAGTAAAGCAGAAATGGGTGATATATCATTGCATCAGGTCAGAACTTCTCAGCTACTGCTCCTTTAGATTTGCATCATTGATATGCTCCATTCCAGCAGTGTGATTTTAGGTAAATTTACTCTATTCCAATGCCAGTAACAGACATTAGAGAGAGCCAATGACTGGAAGAAGAATATTCTTAACTAGCTATTGTGCCTGGCCTTGCCGGGCAGGTTTGGAATGTGTTTGTTGGTGGAGTGGTTTTGGGGGGTACACACACATACAGAGAGAGAGAGAGAGAGAGAGAGACAGAGGGGGGGGAGGCGGCAGGTGAGTAGGTGGTTTTGGGGGGTACATGCACACACAGAGAGAGAGAGAGAGAGTGCATGAGAGAGAGAGTGGGGAGGTGGCAGGTGAGTAGGTGGTTTTGGGGGGGGGCATGCACGCACACACACGCACGCATGTGCACACACACACAGAGTGAGTGAGTGAGAGAGAGAGAAGCATCCCAGCAGGTGTGTGTGTGTGTGAGAGAGAGTGAGAGTGAGTGAGTGTGTGTGTGAGAGAGAGAGTAAGTGTGTGTGTGAGAGAGAAGCAGCCCAGCAGGTGTGGGTGTGTGAGAGAGAGAGAGAGAGAAAGAGAGAGAGAGAGAGAGTGAGAGAGAGAGTAAGTGAGAGAGAGAGAGAGAGAAGCAGCCCAGCAGGTGTGTGTGTGTGTGTGTGAGAGAGAGAGAGATAGAGATAGAGAGAGAAAAAAGCTTTTTACAGAGGGACTATGGTGGCTTAGTGGTTAAGACGCTGAGCTTTAAGACTGGAAGGTTGGAGTTCGATACCTGAGTACTGCATGACAGAGTGAGCTCCCAACTCTGTTCCAGCTCCTGCCAACCTAGCAGTTCAAAATGAAGAAATTGCAAGTAGATAAATAGGGACCACTTTGGTGTTGAGGCATGCCTGTCACATATCCATGGAAACATCTGCAGATGCAGACAGCACTGGCTCTTTAGCTATAAACAGAGATGAGCACTGAACCCTAGAGTCAGATATGACTGGATTTCAAGCAAGGGTGACCTTTACCTTTACTAAGATGAACAGAAAATGAACAGACACCTCCCCTCATTTTAATTCATAAATCCAAGGGGTGGTGGTGTAATTTGCTAATTTTATTTTCATTAAGTTCAAGCAGCAGTATTATTAGTACTTTTGTTAGAACAAACAATAGTAGAAAAACTGAATAAAACACATTAAAAACTATATTTTCCTAATTAGATCAAATACTGGGCAAGGACTATACAAAGTGCTGAGCCAAGTCTTTGTCATTTTAATGTTTAAAAAATTGAAGGAAAATTCATTTGGTTTGTTGATGTAGGGTCATCACCCCTCTCAACACTTATCCACACCGAGCGGATTCTTTCATTTTTCTCTTTCCTTGCCTTTTACTTCTATTGAACACCTTATTAACAATGTGTATAAATGCCATCTTCAGAATATTATGACTACCCTAGACTGTTGACTCCAATTTCATAAATGTGTAAGAAGTGAGCAAATTAAGTAGTATGAACTATGACAGTCTTCTGACACTGACATTGTAGAGTACTGGCCCACACATGCTGTACAGCATAATGATTACATTACAATCTTGTGATATTATTCAAAATGACTTCAGATAAATGAATGATAAACTAGGGGTTATGCTTCCTTTATTACAGGGCTGATAAGGTAGCTAATCAGTGTCCAAGTATATGTCATTACATAAATTATGAACCAGAGGCTTGATGTGAATTCCCCAATGAGAAAGAGCCGGAGTGTCATCTACAGGGAGACAAAGGCTGAAAAATGGATTTTGAAAACAATAGCCCTTTCTTATATCTTTTAGCTATACTGCAGGAGTATAAAAGGAATAGCAATAAATAGCTTTTAAATAACTGAATTGGAAAACACCTTGCCTCAAGTTTTCATTGTAAGAAGGCTTACTTAATTTGCACTTGCTCGGATCTTGCACCCATGCACTTTTAAAGATTCTCTCAAGAGTTCAGATATTCTCTTGTTCTCACCCCAACTCCATCCTCACTTGTGAGCAGGGTTGCATTATTAACTCATTTAACTGATTTAAAAATTACTGAACAACTATAGTCTGAGTATTTCATTGGCACGAAGGGTTCTTGGGTGTTCATGTCCTAATCATTTCCTCCCCATCCATTTTATTTTCATCATTCCAATGTCACAGATATGGTGGAGTGCTGGCCGCAGACTTGTGTCATTGTAGCTGAAATTCTGTTGGCACAGTTGCAAAGGTATATAGATTGAACGGCATAAATGGCTTTTCGACTTATTTAAACCCTCTTTATGAGTTGTTCACTTACAGACATAACTTTCAGTAGCCATTAGCAATAACAATAACACTTATATACCACCCCATAGTGCACTTTTAGGGGTGGTGGTGGTGTCACAAGATAATTAGCAAAATGGTACTCATTTACCTACCTTAGAAGGATGGAAGGCTGAGTCAACCCTGAGGTCTGTCAGGATTGTACTCAAAATGTCAGCAGTTTTGGCTGCAGTACCACAGTTTAATCACTGCTCCACGAGGGATCTATAATTATTGGGACAAGAGTACAGTGGAATCTCAGTTAACAAACGGATTGGTTAACATAAAAATCACATAACAAAAGGTACTGGTAATCCATAAAAAATAGTAGCTCCGTTTATGGATTTTTTTTCAGAACGGTTTAATTGGTTTTTAATTCATTCCTATGGGAAACTGTGTTTTGGTTAATGTATTTTGGTTTTCAATACATTCCTTAGGGAAATTGCTTTCAATGCATTCCTAGGGGAAATTCGGTTAAAGTAATTTTCACTGTAAGAAATGTCCCGGAGAACGCATTAATTATATTAACTGAGGTTCTACTGTAGTGCTAGCACTAATGGGTCAGTATAAGAACCAACCAACCAACCAACCAACCAACCAACCAAACAAACAAACAAACAAACAAACAAATAAATCTTCATGTCTATGATTGCTGACAAAATATTTCTTTATTTGTTCCAACTCCATTGCAGTCACAGCCTGCCCTCTTAATCTCAATTGGTGAAACGTGTGCATAAACAGGCTTTCTGTGGGCCTGTGCTGTATGATACTGTGCCCAAATACTAAGAATAAGGATAAAACCAGAATTATCTAGGCTGACTCTGGCTAGAGTAGGTACTGGCTTCAGCTATCATTGCCCACTGTTTTCTGTGTTCAGTTCTGGGTAGAAATTCAAGTTAGGATTGCACTATTTAGTTAATTGTCAATGAATATATATTAAATCTGGTTAACATAGAAGTCACTAGACCATTGGGGAAAGGGATGGTTATGTTTGATAAAACATTCAGATCTAACATTCGGTAGTGTATAGCTATGTTGTGAGTGGATGAGTCAAAAATTAGTGATGGAAGATAGGGTTGGCATAAATCACCAAGAGTGGTAACTGGGTTCACCCACAACCAGAATCACTGTGCTTGCAAATTTAATTTAAACTTTATCCTGAAATAATACTGGAAGAGTGATTGCGAGTTATGCAACAGTGGAAGGAAAGGGAAATTTCCACCACTATCTTTGCTTAGCTTTACCTACTTTGCGGGAATTGCAGTTACACTCACATAAAATAACAAGCAAGATTTATAATGGATCATCTGGAATAACCTATTTATACACATAAATTTTGGCAAGATTAAAATCCAGTCAGAGTTTCATTCCAGGATCAGATGAGACATTGCTGCTGACCTCTTGGGGTTTAGAATAGAATATTTTAGGAGTGTTTCACACAGTGGGCCTTAGCCAGAGAAAATTGTTCATGCTTAAATCCTGATGAAATTAATGGGGCAAGTAAAGTTGTGACACAGTATTGCAAGATTTCTCTCCTGGTCTTTTGCAACATCAGCTGAAGAAAAAATCTGGAGAAAGTTAGTGTTTTTCATTGCCTACAGAACCCTTCAGTTATTTGGGAGATTTGCCTATAGGAAAAATGCAGTAACCCTTGTATTAGAGGGGGTGTTGTATACTAAGACTGAGATCACAATTCTATATCTCCTTATCTAGGAGTAAGTACCATTTTGTTGTTGTTCAGTTGCACAGTCAATTCTGACTCTTTGTGACCCCATGGACAATTGCACACCAGCCACCTCTATCCTCCATCATCTTTCTCATCGCGCCCAACTCTGTGCCCATTGTATCAACAATATCATCTAGCCATCTCATTTTCTGCCTCCTCCTTCTTTTTTGCCCTCCACCTTTCCTAGCATCAAGGCTTTCTCAAGTGAATCCTCTCTTCTCATTTGATGTCCAAAGTACTTTAGCTTCATCTTCACTATTTGACCTTCTAAGGAGCAGTCAGGGTTGATTTCTTCTAAGATTGACCTGTTTGTTCTCCTCGCTGTCCAGGGTGCTCTCAAGACTCTCCTCCAACATCACATTTCAGAGGCGTCTATTCCCATTAGCTTCAATAATACTTCTGGGCAGACATGTGTATAATTATAATAATAATTTTGTGTCAGAAATTATTCTGGGTTGAAAGGATTTTTTCAGGAGAAACTCTGCTCAGGGGATACCCAAATTAGGATCCTTTCATGTCCCCAAGAGGTGGGACAGAGATGGATGCTCAATCTGTCATACAGTACCCGGGTCTTGAACTGCCGACTTGCCAGCCTTCCAGCTAACAAGATGAGCTTCTAAACCACTAAACCACTGCAGCCCCAGACATGTGTATAGTTACTTTATAGTAGGTTGATTTATAATTCAAGATGTGTCTGATTGAATAATAAGAAATTTGCATGTTTTAAATGCATTTTTTCCCAATTTGTGATGGCAAGACCCTGAACAAAATGTACATTTTCATTTTCTGTCATCATTCAGTGGAAACCCATAAGTTTCAGGTGATCTTTCCTTCCCCTTAACTTGTGGGATAAAAACACTCAGGTTAAAAGGTGTGTACTAGAAAAGATAAAAATATAGATAAACCTGCTAATGTGAAGCTATTCACTGAATGAAAAAATTAAGCATGGCCATATTTGAAAATTGTATGGCACATTTTGAACACATATCTGTGCAGGAAGGAAAAAACCAGTATTTCAGCCTGATGCAGAATTTGGACAGTATGAGAATACATGATTCTGAGAAGTTTTGAAGTTTCTGAGATGCAATAATTTAACAAATGGAACAAATGAAACATGATAGATTGTCACATCCCTAGTCTCAAGTGAACCTTAACTTTGTCTGGCACAATCTCAGTCTGGGCTCTCTCCTATCTGCAATGTAGGGCTATTTGATTCACAATATGTTGTTATTTGCAAGGAATGTGCTGCTATTTACTGAAAAGTCACTTCCAATTTATAGCCATCCTATGAGTTACTAAGCTCCAAAAGAGCTTGTCATTAGCATTCTTGCTCCATTCTTGAAGATTCAAGGCTTGGTTTCTTTTATTGAGTCAATCCGTGTCTTATTTGGTTTTCCTCTTTCCCTCCTGCCTTCAGCCCTCCCCTCCTTTTATAGCCTCAGTGAGTCTTGTCTTTTCATGATGTGCCCAAAACAGGACAGTTTCATTTTAATCATGTTTACTTATAGGGAAAGACCAGCCTTGATTTGATCTATTTGTTCTTTTGGTAGTCCATTGCATCTGAAAAACTCTTATCTAACACCATATTTTAAATGAATCCTTCTTCCCTGTATTGGCTTTCTTTTCTGTCCAGCTTTCACATCCATACATAGTAAACTGCAGTACAGATGATTTTTGCCTTTGTCTCCAGTGATATATCCAGAATATAAGAATCTTTCCTACTTCATTCAAAGAGTCTCACTCTTCTTCTGGTTTTTCTAGCTGCAATCTTCATGTGGGCTGATGAATGAACCAAGATACAAGAAATATGTAATGATTTCAACTTTTTCTTGCCAATATTCTTCTGTAGACATTTTTTGTCCTCTTGATATTATTAAACAGCAGTCCTGCTTTTGGATTTCTTTTTACATCTTCACCAAGAGTCATTTGAAATCAATTATGCTTTCTGCTAATAACATGGTGTCATCCGCATTTCCTAAATGTTATTTAGGAAATGATATTTCTTCCATCAATTTTCACTTTTATTATTACTTAATAAAAGGCTTGGCAACAATCTATAATACCATTTTTTTTCTTGGTATGCTATGCTAGAAAGCGTATATTTGCAAAATGCAAATATGCAATTTGTATATTTCTGAATCCAACTTAAATATCAGGCATTTGCAGGCGCACCCCCCCAATGATGGACTCAGACACAAATGAAAGTGGATAACGGCATGGGCCACATTTATTGATTCAAGCCCTAGTCCGAATTATAAATTTCTATTGGTAAAATGACCAATCATAATTCTTAAGGCAAGCAGGCCGAAGTAACACTGGTAAGGTACCACCCGAAATTGCCAACGGCAATTGTTACAATGTATCTATTTGTATCAATTTGTTTGTTGACAACAAACAAATTGTTGACCGTAGTCAATATCTAACTAATGACCCCACCCTCTGACGTGTATCCGTAAAATCAGGGGGTGATTCCAGCTGTCTAGTGGTAACCATCACCCCCTCGCCTGGTTCGTCGTTGACCGGACAACGTTTAAACAACTTATGCCTATCTAGTGTTGTCCAGTCAATTGCGAACCTGCCGGATACCTGTGGGTCATAAATGTTTACCTTACCAGTGCTACCCGCCACCCGGAGAGGCTTCAATAAAGGCTCGACGCCCCCCCAAGACCATCAGCTCGGTCGACAGGCCTGCTCGCCAATCATTCAGCAGGAGGTCCATACCTCCTCGCGACAGATGGGCCCCCTCCCCTGAATAAAGCTCATAATTTTGCAGACTGATGATGGGGAGGCGAATGACGCATCCCCAACCCATATCAAAAAGGAACCGGGCAATAGCCCTGGAGCGATGAGCCCGGTCAAGCGCCTGGAGGCCAAACGCTCCCCTGTAAGCGTACTGCGGTATCATGTCCGACCAAATGAGGGGTGTGGCAGGCCACACATAATGTGAGTAGGCCAGGTGACTGCAAATCGCAAGCTTCCGCGATAGGCCAGTGACCTGTCCGAAACCATTGCCCCCAAGGTGAATAACCAGGACATCAGGCGAGTCAGCATCCCTGATGTAGAAAAGGAAGGGCAACAGTTCCCGCCATAACATGCCGCGCTTACCACACCACCTGAGATGTGCGGATGCACCCAGTCCCAGTCGGGGTCCCACTCTGTCGCCGCAGCGTAACGTGCTGCCCTGTGCAGCGTAACGCGCTGCCCTGTGCAGCGTAACGCGCTGCCCTGTGCAGCGTAACGCGCTGCCCTGTGCACGTGGCAACGGCCCACCAGCCCTACTGTCACCGGTGTAAAACGACACCCAGGGTCTGTCAAGGAAAAAAAGGGGGGGTGAGAAACATTGCAGTGACTAAACTGGCACTCACGGTTGAAGAGGGTGAACACAAAACTGAAAACAATGTGATCCCCACCTTCCCATGCGGCGTATTTCAGCCCCAGAGTACCCAAAAGTAGCTGCAGTAGAAACCGCCCCCATCCTGCAGGAATGGCTGAGTGAGGGGAGACCCACCCTGGTGACAGAAAAACGGGGCATGGTGCGTGCCACACAGTGCAAGAAACTCCTGTAGGGCACCAACCGGACAGATGTCTTCCAAGGAACATCGTAGCAGTATTACTCAACTGCCTACGCCGTGCTGATCTGTTTTAGAGGAGCGTATCCTCAACTGAGCCCAATCATTGCAACATAGACATCTTCGAGTTCCAGTGCCCTACGACTTGCATCCGCCTTAGACAGCATCACAAGCTCGCTGATGCGGAGCGCTCCAAAAAAAGGCCACCGTTGTAGCCGCACGAAACAGGGCTGCCTCATACCTATCGAAACATAGGTCATGCCAGCCTCGTGCCAGTTGGGTAAGTACCCCAGGGGAAATTGGGTGACGGTTGTCCAGGCAACGCCCACGTTCCTGCACCCACCCCTCCAAAACATGTCTCACACGGAAATCAGCGGTACTGTCCGCGTGACCTCCCACCTTGGCCATAAAAGCCAGCGCTGATAGCCTAGATGCTATGGTGCGGGGTGCCAGGCCCTGGGCGTGCAGGTAAACCATGAAACGGAGGATGTGGGCCACTGGGATCGGCCAGGTATCTGGCAGGCGAGATTGGGAACAAAAGGTCCAAAATGAAACCAACGCGTGGTGATACGCCTTACGTGTGCGTGGCGCCAGTGACATGCCTATCGCCCGGTTCACCTCTCCTTGCCAATGGTCCATATCTCCTGCGGTAGTGGCGAGGGAAATTCCTCCGCATCCGGAGCCAAGGCACGGAACCGGGAGATCTGCAGGCGGGACAAAGCGTCAGCAATATCATTATTCACCCCCGGGACATGCCTGGCTCTGAACAGTACATTGAGGCGCAGGCTGCGCAATACAAACTGGCGCACAAGATCCATGACCCTGGGAGATTTAGAGGTCTGTGAGTTGACAATGTGGACAACAGCCGCATTGTCACACCAGAAATGCACCACAGAGTTGGCCCACTCCTAACCACATAGCATCAAGGCCCCCCAGTATGGGAAAAATTCCAAATATGTGAGATCCCTCAGGCGACCCGTGCCTGACCAGGCTGGTGGCCATCCACCATATGCCCACTTCCCATTGAAGTACATCCCATAACCAAGGGATCCCGAGGCATCAGACTGAATTTGAAATTGGGGCGAAGCCAGGAGGTCAGACCTCCAAAATGAGACCCCATTGAACTCCCTCAGGAACTGGAGCCATACGTGCAGATCTGCCCTGATGCCCCGTGTCAATCTCGCCCTATGATGGGGCCTGGATAAGCCTGCCATGGCGTCGCACAAGCGCCGAGCAAATGCCCTGCCAGGTGCGACCACCCTGCAAGCGAAATTGAGATGTCCATGTAGCACCTGCAGTTCCCGAAGGGATGCCTTGCGCTTAGCCAGCAAGTCCGATATAGGGGCCACTATCCTTGACACCTTGTCTGCGGGCAACCTAGACGCCTGCGCTACCGTGTCAATTTCCACCCCCAGGAATATTAACTTATTAGACGGGCCTTCGGTCTTTTCGGGCGCTAAAGGGACACCGAGTTCCTCCATTAGCGTCTGAAATGTGTTGAGGAGACGTGTGCACGTGTCCCAGCCCCGTTCACCCCCGAATAAAAAGTCATCCAGGTAATGGGCTACAGACCGAGACCCTGACCTACGGACAAATGCCCACTGCAGGAAGGTACTGAAACGCTCGAAAGCCGAGCAGGATATGGAACAGCTGAATGGCATGGCTTTGTCAAAATAATATTCACCCCGGAATTTGAAACCCAGCAACTCGAAGTCACCCGGGTGCACGGGCAAGAGGCGAAACGCCGACTTATTGTCACACTTAGCCAACAGTGCACCCGGGCCACATGAGCGCACCATGCGCAATGCCTGGTCAAAGGATGTATACCCAACAGAACAAAGGTCATCAGGGATAGCATCATTGACCGAGTGGCCGGCTGGGTAGGACAAATGGTGAATCAGGCAGAACTCGCCCGGGGACTTCTTGGGCACTAGTCCTAGCGGAGACACTTTAAGGTTGTGGAACGGGGGTGCGGGGAAAGGGCCAGCGACCCTGCCCGCAGCAATCTCCTTATTAATGCTGGCGGCAGCCACCTCCTCCCTTCCCCTAAGTGACAAAAGGTTAGGTGCATCCTGCGGTGACCTATCCCCCGTGAAAGGAATACGAAAACCCAGTTGAAAACCCTGAAGGAGGTACACAGCGTCTGCTCTCCTCGGGTACAATGCGAGCCAACTCTCCAGCATGTCGACATTAATTGGGGAGGGGGCCTTTTGGTGAACCTGCTCCCTCCATTGCAGTCTTACCTGCCCCTTGTCCGCCCCTACCCCTGCCCCTGTATCCTCCCGGCCTGGGACAGGCGGAGGCAGCATGGGGGCCAGAACAAGAGGGGCACTCATGCTTGTACTTGCAATTTTTCCTGTTGCAAGAACCATTGGACGAGAAGGTCCAGCACAGCAGGCGGGCTGGAACCCCCTGCCCCGCCACTTGGCGGGGTACCTGTACCGGGGCCGCTCGTTGGACCGCATGTCCACAATGGTATCTCTCCCCAGGCGCCGGGCGCGTGGGGGTCATATACAGAAGCCACAGCTTCTGGCAGGGCTCATCCCACCTCATCTCTGGGTGCAGTGGAATCCTCATGCGGAATTCTTCGTCGTAAGCCAGCCATGACGGACCTGGGAAGTCAACCATAGCCTGGTAAATATTGTCCAGATACTGGACCATAGGGATAGCCAAATCTGGCCTAGCCCTGAGGTAAACAGCCATGTAAATCAGGTACGCTGGCAACCAATTTGCCCACGTGCGTGGCGGCTTACGACGACGTGCCTGCTCCTTATCCTTCTCGTCCAGCCCTTCCCTCTCTTCCTTGGTCGGCTCCCTATTTAGAAGGGAGAAGATATCTACATACTCGCCCCTCCAAATCTTTTCCTTGGTAGACTGGGCCAAATGGTCCCCCAAGGGCAAGGAATACCCTGCTGTTGGCAAAGCCGACACCGGCACTGAGGGAACTATGGGCAAAGGAAAATGAGCCTGAGCCAGCCCGGGGATCCCCAACACATTTCCCAGCACATTGGGGGCACCACCCCGACCCAGGCCCTGTGTCATGGGCAAAGTCGCTGGGTGGGCCGGGGGCCATTGGGCCGCCGGGCCACCCGAGCTAGGCCAAGGCCATTTAACAGCCCCCCCCAAGGAAGTCAGTTGTGTGGGTGCATTAGCTTGGACTGCATACTCACCCGCTGCACCCCCGCGGGCCGCCCCCACCGGGGGTTCCGGCCCACTGGGGGCGTTGGAGCTCACGACCGAAGCTGAGCTCGTCGACGGGGCCAGACCAGCACCAGACTGCTGCACCTGTGGGGTGGGGAGCTGCGAGGCAGTGGCCACCACCGGCCTGCGCGCCTCAGGCGGCTCAACCCGACCCATCGCTGGCCACTGTTCGGCGGCCAAAGGGGGCACCTGAAAACCTAGAGACACCCCTGTTTGGTTGGCCCTTGCCAAGGACGCTTCAAGGGCCGCCACCAGGGCCAGGAGGGCCTCCACATCGACATAGGCCCCGGCCCCAACAGGGAGCAATTGGGCAACCGGCCAATAATTCATGGGTACCTGTCCAGGTCCCTGAGCCCCAGGGGCCAGATAAGGCCAAGAGCCCATGCTCAGCCCCTGGGGAGCCGTGGGAACGCCCTGCAAAGGCAGGGAACCCAACCACCCTCCGTGGCTCGCACCCCCCATAGGGAATTGCGCACCCGGGCAAGAGGGCCCCGCCGCACAGACCATGGCAGGGGCCGTGGTCGTTGTTTGCGGGCCAAGGGCCGAGGCCCCGTCCGGGGCAGCAGGTATGCTCCGCGCATCAGGCCAAGGAGCTACCGATCCCATCCCACCGTTCCCGGTGGGGTCCGCTAAAGGTTGCTGCGGAATGGGCGCAGTCGCGGTCCTCCGACCCGGCTGACGCCTCCGCGCCGATCTTCGCGGCTGCCTTCTTCTTCGAGGGCATGGCTAAGGTAGCTAGGAAGCCTAAAACAAGAGAAAGCTGCCCGAAAAGGCTTCCCCCAAGAGGACACGAGCGACGGAGGTAAGGAGGAAAAACTTCTCCGCTCCGTCGGTTCGCCAAAATGGCAGCACGGCTGCCTCGTGGCCAGCCCCTTTTATTAGGGTGCTGGCCACGCCCCTAACTACCCGGATGGTTTCGTCCGGTGGGGGGGGGCCGCAAAGAGCGCGGCAGCCATTTTGGCGCCGCGCTTCCATTATTGCTCCATATGTGGTGAAAGTTTTAGTTGCAAAACCATGAGCATCATTTTGCTTGCATAGAAAATTAAGGTAATGAACCCATACTTAATGCATTCTTTAGAGGAATGAAATACATATATATTGCATTTTCCCAGTCTGAGTTGGCATGTTGATGTTAGGATTTTGATTGGTATTCATCAATTTCTCGTGATTTATTTCTTATAAGAGCTTTGAAAGAAACTTTCACTTCACTTTTTAAAATTGCACTTTTCATCACAAGGATCTATTTCAAAGAACTTTGCCATCCTTAAACAGTTCTGCATAGTTCTTCAATATATTGTTTCTTCACTTTCTCCTGGTTAGACAATGTGTTATATGTAAGTAATACAGAAAGATAATACACTCTGAACTCTTAAAAATACTATAGAATCGTAAGGATTATTATAATTTATTTTGGTTAGCAAGGACAAGAACAGAATCTGATACCAGGAATTTTATTTGTGTATTGTATTTTTCTCGGGGTAAAAGCCATAGTATAAGGAATATAACTTGATGTTCTCATCTCACATTCCCTTTTGTGGCCTGACAGAAATAATAATAAAAAAAATCATTCTTCCCACCTGTCACAAAAGCACAATAAACACGGACCCCCTACGAGGATATTTTCACAGTCAGGCTTCACAGTAGACCTGCATTTAAAAGTTTCGTTGTATTCACCTAATCTTTAATTTGCCATTTTTAGTTTCTGACATTGGGGATGAGAAACAAACAAACATGGTGAGAAAAAAGTAAGTGGAAAGGTTGGGATATTTTAAAAGGTTATTTTAGCAGTTGCTCTAATCCCAATTACTCTTTAAAAAAACCAGTCACTTTAGTAAATGGTCATGCTATTCATGCAGGATTAAGTTGACATGGAAATAGTTATGGGACATGCTATCACTTGGCTTTCCAAATAATTAATCAGAATATTATATGGTTTAATATTGCAAAAGCCCAGGATAGAAATCAAGGTAAAAAACAGATAATAAATAGGTAAACTGAAGGTTTAGGTATTACAGTAAGTAAGATTTGTTCACATTTGTTTTTCAATGAACAACAGACTGCGATGTTATATCATGAACTCCTTGTCAAAGCCCTTGGACATATGTCCTGTATCCAGTGAGTAATTAAGGCAGGACAGGAGAACACAACAATTTGTTGACTGTGTGTTTTGGGACCTATGCATGGATGCTGTCAATGCCATTCAGTACTTTCTCTACAAGGGCTGCTGTGTGGCTCCAGGGTAGTCTCGCTAAAAGGTACAGGTCACAGTCCATATTTTCCTAGTACTATCCCTACACTCCCAGGAAGAGCCATCCAATTAGGTGCTGGCTCTTTGTGTCATCTTATTTTTCTTCTTTTATTAGTCAGGTATGATTATACCTGCAATCCTTTGGATACCCATTACAGAGGAAGCCCCACTGAACTAAGTAGAACTCACTTTGGAGTAAAATATTGTGTTGTAAGACTTAAGAGAATTTGTGACATGAATGTACATATATGCCAATTTATGAAGGCAGATAATAGACACATCATGATGGTAATCCTGAAACCAATAGTAACCCATAATACTTGGGAACAGTAAGATGTATGCAAATGCATGTGAATAAGTATAGACATATCCTGCCCTGTTCCCTCCCATCCAGTCTTCTAACAAGGATTGCTTTAAAGCACCCATTGTAGATGTGCAGTATTACATTTCAGCATGTGCATTTGCTCACAACAACAAACAAATGAACAAAAGCCTTTTGCTGTATCCACACCAATGACAAATCTGCCAGAAAGTGACTCGTTGATATTCCTTTTTATTACTGGCGTTGCCTTGTGTGTTTTTCCATGTCAAAATAAAATAAAATCACAGGATCCTTAAAATAATTGCTGACAGCAGGTAGTTACTGTGAAATGCATGTCCCTGCCTCTTAACTTTGTAGCATCCATCCAGATGGCAGATTACAGAGCAGGATCTGCGGGTTGGTGACAAATACATGGGTAATAGCATTCAGCTCGCCTAACTGTAAAAGTGAATTCACTACTCTCCTTTCATTGTAGACTTGACATATCAGAAGAGAAGACTCTGTGGAAGAACCTGCCAGAACAACGGCACAAATAAACGCCAGACACAAGAGCCGCTTGATGTGGAATTACAAACATTGTACCTATCATCAATTCAAATTTAGCTCAGTATGTAAAGACTTGAGCTGTTGTTACATCACTTGAACAGCAGGCTTGGAAGGCTGTTACTTGTTTACAGAAGTACAAAAGAGAGTTTAAGCAGCTTGGCCCCTGGTGGCTTTCCTTGCAGAACAACTCCAGACATTGCATAGACATTTTAAAAGGATGCACACACGCATGCACATATGCATGCACACATGCACGCACGCACGCGCATGCACGCACGCACACGCACGTGCGCGCGCACACACACAAATGTACAAGAACCCTTTCCCATTCTCGCCTTTATATCCTATCTCATGATTGTCGGGTATTCAGATTTTTTTTAGATGCATATATGCTGATTTTGCTTTGCTCCTTAGAGTTCAAGGTGCCATTTGGAAAAGGAATTATGGACATTTTCTTTCTATTCACATGATATTCTGCCACACAACAGTATGCATAGCTCTTGGCTGATTTTGCAGTGTATCATCCTGGGGAAGGTGTGTCCTTAGTGATCCACAAAGAGGCACACCTGCCTACTTGGATGTAAGAAATATGATAAATGTATTGCCAGAGATATAAAAAGAGGGGATCTTTTTTGTCTTTCACAAAAATAGAATTGTGGTTAAAATATTGAATGTAAGTACTTAGAATGCAAGCCATTATTGAGAATGCATGGATTACCTGCCAAGAACCAAATGCTATTGCAGGTAATATTCCATTCATATGACAGAATGCAAAATGGAATATTCAATTCTGCTCTGTTGTAATTTCCCAGAATGAAAATGTCCCATTTCATTTTAAAAATTAAGATAATGAAACCTCGTTGGTGGAGTTATACATACAGAATTATGATATCAGCAGTAGATGGGAATTTTTGGTTTAGTCAAAGACTCCCCTCTTCTCTCACATTGCTTTTCTGACTTTTGAATAATTGCTTACAAAAATGTACCAGAAATCTCTACCACCAATCAAATAGCCTGATGACAGTGAGTTTTGGTACTGAGAGATTTCCTTGTTCTGTTCCATCACTCCCATATCTTCTGAGTGATGAAGTGGATTATTTTATAAGTTAGAAATCCATGCCAAAGAAGAGTGAAGTACTTCATTATTGAAAATCTCTCATTAGTTGGTGTCATCACACTTCCACAGGAATAGCTACACCAACAAGATTTCAGCCTATTTCATACAGGAAAGAAGAAAACCCATACACCTAATGCCACAATTTTTTTAAAAAAAACTATATCAACTCATTGTAAGCAGTCATGTGTTGTGGATATATTTGTGGGACAGCTAGAGTAAACTGAGAGAGAGAGCCGCCGTGGCCTTGCGGGTGGTAAAAGATGCCACCACCGACTTCTGGGCCCCACCAATGGCCAGAGGTGAGAGAGAGCTGCCTTGGCCATGCTGTGACTGTTATTTTGCTGTTATGGGACTTTTTCAATGAATGATTTTTTTCCCTTTTCCACAATTGTTTTATGATATTTTATGATGGTTGTAATTTTATGATGCTGTGATTTATGATTTATATGATACTGTGATTTATTTATTGTTATTTTATTGTATTTTATCGTGTTGTAATATGTATATGTGTTTAAGATGTTCTGTTGTTTCTGTGAGCTGTCCAGAGTCGTGTTGTCGAGTGGGTGGTACACAAATTAACAACAACAACAACAACAACAACAACAACAACAACAACAACAACAACAACAACAACAACAACAACAACAACAACAACAACAACACAGTGTCTATTATATAACATATACAAGGTGTGTAGAGGAGCATTAATCCTGAAAAATATAGGCTCCTAAAATGGATTGGTATTTTATTAAACATGTGACGGAAACTGCCAGAATCTTTCTTTATTAGTATCAGAAGCACCACCAGCATATAATCTTTACCTATAAAATGGTGGATGGGCCATATGTGTCGGGCATGAGTGGCCACAACTGTCCCAACTATCCCATAATGAGCTGGCCACACTTACCGTTTGACCCTGCAAGCATCGCCACAAGGGTCCGGAAGCCAAGAGTGGGGCCAATGCCCCACAAACCCGAACAACCCCCCCTATGCTTCCCAGTGTCCTCTGTGCCACATCATTCCTCAGCCAATCAGGCTGAAGGACGCGAGCATGGAGGAGGCGGGACAGCTTGCGCGTGCCTTTAAAAAACAGCTGACACGCTATCGCCTTCCAAGGGGGGTGGTGGTGGCCAAAAGCTTTCAGCCCCTGCCAACTGAAGGAAGCGAACCGCCTGCCGGAGGTAAACAATCGCCTTCCACGGGGAGTGGGGGCCAAAAGCTTTCGGCCCCCGCCAACCAAGGGAAACGAGCCACTTCCCTCCAGGAGAAGGTGCCAGACAGGGATCTGCCAGGGGAGGCTCCTTTCCTGACGGATTCCTGCCTCTCGCCCTTGCCATTCTCCTTCCGCTGTTTCGAAAACAGCCCTTGAAACAATGGAGGGAGAATGTCAAGGGTGAGAGACAGGAATCCGTCAGGGGAGAAGCCAACCCTGATGGATTCCTGCCTCTTGCCCTGCAATTTCCCCTCTGTTGTTTTGAGGCTGTTTTTGAAACAGTGGAAGGGAAATTCCAGGGCGAGAGGCAGGGATCCACCAGGGTAGGCACCTCCCCTGATGGATTCCTGCCTCTTGCCCTTGACATTCTTTCTCCGTTGTTTCATGGACTGTTTTCAAAACAGCTGAAGTAGAATGGCAAGGGTGAGAGGCAGGAATCCATCAGGGGAAAAGCCAATCCTGTACATTTACCACATCTGGCCCTGGAACCCTGATGGGTGCACTCACACATGCCCAAGGTAGGCGTGTGCCAAATTTCAGCACGATCAGTGCAGGGGTGTGGATTTCTATACAGGACAAATGAACAAACACCTCAGTTTTATATATATAGATGAAATTAGGTTCAAAGTCTCAGTCAGTTTTTTCTCAACAGCCTTGAAGGTTGTGCATTGTGCGGTAATTACAATGTCAGTGGCATAGAGAAAGCTCCTAGTGGCTTCCAACAGTGGTTGATAATGGATATATATGTTAAACAGTGTAGGAGCTAGCACATTGCCCTGCGAGAGGCCATTTCTTTCATTTCTCCAATGGCTGCATTGTCCTTGGAAATCGACAAAAAATCTGCTTGTACATTGCACAATAGTCAAAATGGGAAATAGTGTGACTAAATGCATAGATTGTGTTATGTGAAATACTCTTTCTTACTGTTGCCATTTTGGCCAAATATTTTATCACAGTTCCATTTTTTACTGTCACTCTGAGTTTTTGCACACATGAGTTTGATAAATAAGAATATATACGTTAATCTTATTTTAGTCTTGCAACCTAAGAAACATGTGAACTCTTATTGGTTACCAAGGGTTAGTGGTATAAAAAGACTGAAAAATTCAAGATCCTGTTAATAAATTATCATTTTATGTTGGATTGCCCCTTCCTATCACTAATGATCTACATAATGCTGTTTGAAGTAGTCACACAATATTAGAAGTTCACTCTTGTGCATCTATCATGTGTGGCTATATAGCCTTTACTTAAAATCATGCAGACAACTTGTCTTTGACTACTATTACAGTCTGTTCTTCAGTCAAATATATTGTACTGTTTGCAAGTGCTTTCAAGTGTAAGGGTAGGTTCCTTTTTGCCCCAAGGACTACAAGCATTAATAGGCTAGGTCTAGGTCCATGATGGTGAAACTTTGCACTCCAGGTGTTCTTGAACTTCAACTACCAGAAGTCCAAGTCAGCACTCATGCTGATCAGGGCTTCTGGGAATTGAAGTTCAAGAACAGTTGGAGTCGCAAGGTTCTCCATCAGGGCTCTAGGTCAGTGATGGCAAAACGTTTAGAGACTAAGTGCCCAACCTGCAACACAAAATCCACTCTGTGCTGGAGGGGGGGGGGGAGGGAGCACTCCCATTGGGCTGCTGGGCATAGGGACAGGGCAAACTGTGTGCTGGGGGAGGAAGGAAGCACTCCCATTGGGCTGCTGGGCAGAGGGGTGGGGTGAACTCTGTGCTGGGGTGACAACGTGCATACCCACAGAGAGGGCTCGTAGTGTCCCCTCTGGCATATGTGCCATACGTTTACCTTCACTGGCCTAGGAGTTGGAAAGACTCATGCACACTTGAGGACAACATTTATATCTTCACATTGAGCATTTTACAGAAAAAGGACAACTATTAGGTATGTCAACTCAGAGGTATGTCCTACTGCATTCAGTGAGCCTTACATACAGGTAATTATCCATAGGGTTGCAGGATAAAATACAAAAATAAGGAATGGACATTAAAGACATTTCTTTCTGCTCCCTGACAGCATCAACATTTATGTCATAACAATATACTAGTCAAAAAGCAAATATTCTATACATGAGTGACTGAATAAGTAAAAGTAAAAACAAATAGATAGCTCAATTGTGCAGTTGAATTTGTTTCTGGAAATGCAAGCAAATAACAGGCTCCATTAAAAACACATAGTATGCTTTATTTCAACATCCCCCCCCACCCGAAACCAAAGAAGGACATTTTTATATTACAGCCTTTTCCAATGTTATGGCAATTGGTTATGTAGTCACTAAAATTTTAAATAATATACAGCAGACAAGCTATAAAAACTCACCATTGTTTGGATTTTGCAGTGTGTCTACATAATATAAATACTTATGATTGTTATAAAATTCATATTTTCTGTAAAACAATTTCAATGACATGGATTGTATTTCCTTACTGACTTGCATCCATATCCACATTATTTATTCACACATTTCAATGAGGCTTATGTCCTAAGTAAATAAATGTCAGACTGTAGCCTCTGCCCCACTGAAATGAAAGAGAAAATCTCTGTTCACTGCAGTATGGCTGGATTGTACCTGAAACAAATTTTCACAGAATATCAGGCCATATCTGTCAACCTTCCCAGATTGGATGGGATTTCCCGATTTTCAGCGCCGATTTGCACCATTTCCCGTCCGCAGCTGACAAAACCCCGGAATTGGCAGTGGGGGGAAAAGCGGTACTGCGCATCCCTTCTGTGCAGATCGCCTTCTACGCATGCATAGAAGGCTTTTATGCTTGCATAGAACCCTTCTACGCATGTGTAGAAGGCGATCTGTGCAGAAGGGGATCGTAGAAGCATTCTACCCATGCATAGAAGGGTTCTACGCAAGCGTAGAATGGTTCTACGCAAATGTAAAAGCCTTCTACGCATGCATAGAAAGTGATCTGCGCAGAACCGTTATGCACAGGTCCCCTATTTTCCGGACCCACGGTTGACAGGTATGTATCAGGCTAGATTTCTCCAGGTCTGATGCGTATTCAGATTACTTGTTTTGCCATTTTCTGAGCTGATGATCACCTAATGATCTTTTCGTATTATCAACTGTCTACACACAGCAACAATAAAGTTCATTTTTATCTGTAGTTATCAAAAATACAGTAGATGATAATATCTGCCCAAAACAAATAAACATATTAGCTGGGCATGGTGAAATGATCCGGATAACCCTATATGCCAACATAGCAGGTGGTAATATCCTGTTCTTAAATTACATTTCAGCAAGTGAACATAATAAATCCTCTTGTGTTATATTTCGCTAGTAGCAACATATACTCACATCATTCTATTTGACCTCATTACTGCTAATCATTATCACATTTTTAATAGCTGCCACAATGAGTAAAATGGTTAATACAGTATTTCTTGCTGAAGAGAGCCTGTCAGGTTATTGATGACAAATTAAAATTAATAAAGAAGATCTGTGTTGAATTTGAGGTTATGGAATAACTCTGAGCATCCAGATGATTGGGATGGCCCCAGGGGTCCTCTGTGAAGAATAATGTTTTTGGTGTACGTGTATTGTCTTGAAAGCAACGCTAAAACTGCCAAATCTCTGCTTTTGTCTGGAAGACTTCCTGAAATAGGAGCTGTATTCTTTTGGCCCTCATCACATGTAATTTATTCCTCAGAGAGATATTTCTTGTTCTGCACACCTTTGCTTGGCGCCATAATAATAGAATGTTGCTAAGGTTGTACAGTTTTATTTACCTCAGTAAGAACCTTTACAAGAGCAATCTCAGCCAAACACTGTAGGAGTCCAGATAATGTAACAAATAACTAAAAGTTCAATACAGCATTTCTTTCCATGTACACTGGCTGTGTTTTTCAGTGCATTTACCCTGCGACTATTTACTTTACTCTGTTTCACTATTTATTTCTCCAAATCACTTCTTTGCTAAGGGCACTTAAGAAATGCTACGTCTTCCAGTAGACTCCTGTATCTAAATTGCACTAGTAAGCCTCTCTTCTGAAATACAACTCATTTCTTAAGAGATTTATATTTACATGTCATCTACATCTTTCTTAACCTATTTCAAATCTCAGAGTACAGTATATTAAAGGTACATGTACCATAGGGAACTGGGGAGAGAAAAAGTCATTCAGCACCTGGGATGATAGTTCAAGGCCATCCCACGGTCCTGAATTAATTGACTATAGCAGTATTAGTTCAGTTTTTAGTAGACAGTACTCCACAACATGGAATCACGAGGCATAATTTTGACTGTGCCCCGGAGGCATTACCAGGGAGACTGAATTATCTCTTTCCAAAAGAGAAAGTAGTCCTTTGAGGTCAACACCAGAGGTCATTTGTGGGTCAGAGGAACTTCTACACTGGTCCTGGTGCACAGAGGAAAGAAACCATGTTCCAATTACTGTATGTAAGCAGTTCATGCAGAATTTCTTTACACAAAGGGTTTTAACAACAGAATGCCAACTTGGAAGACTAGGATCAATTCATGAAAATAGCAGATTATCAGGGAGAGAATGGAGAGAGCAGATGACAATAATGTGAACTTTACTGGGCCAGCTAAGTTTCTAAACAATGATTTGCCTTATATTACTTTGTGATTTATTGAGGTGTCCGAGTCAATCCAAAAGTCATTAATACATATATAATATTTTTCTTTATTTCTTCTTCCTCTTATTGCAAACCACAATAAGGTTCAAGCAGGTATTATGCTTTAAACAGGAAAAGGCACAATAAAATAAGTATAAAGGTGGATAGAAAGCAATTAGACAATTGTGCTTTAGTAGATTATCCAGTAAACATTTTACCTTTCCTTCAAATGAAAGGCTACGTCATCCAAATGTATTGTTAATTTGAAGCATGTACATTATTTCCATAGCAAAGGAAATGGTTCTGTAATGAGAATATGATTAATTTTTGGGATTTATGTCTGTATGTGGAAATACAAAATTCCTTCAAATAGGATTAATAGGATGCTTAAAGTGAAAACTCAGTAACAACCAATGTGAAATTCACATGCTTGAGAAATACCTGTCATGATTGCTCTGTCATTAAAATGTAAAGAAAATACAGAAAATGAGGAATTGATTCATTTAAGTATTTTGCCCACCCGCCTTTTACTTTTCCAGAGTCCTCCTGGGAATGATTCGTGAAGTGTATATCACCAGCAGACTTATTTTTACCATTATTTTTTTCTTAATGAGTATACCTTGCACATCAGAGAGAGAGCACAAAGGTTAAATTTTACATTAAGATCACATTGCAACATGGTATGCAAATGTTCCTATGCAAATGTAAAACTTCTGGAAGATAAATGTGTTATATCTTTAACCAGTTAACTATGACTGTGAAGTATGGGGCGAGATGTTCATTGGTTTAATTTTTATATCTTTCTTGTAAATAATGCATAAAGTATGTAGATGTTGTCAAAATATGATTAAGCTATTAGCTTTATAGTTTTCATAGTTAAGAATGTGTTCAGCATGCAGCTCCTAATAACTCATTTCTAAATGCAGAGACTATTATAAAATATTTCTTGTTCAAGTCAATGCTATCATATGACATAATGATTGTGCTTAAAACCAAGTTAAATGAGGAGTAAAATTAAACAATACTGCATGGATTGTGTTTGACTAATTTTGTGTCACATTATATTAGCCAGGCTTTCAAAATATGTGTTAATGACAAATAGGGTAAGCCCCTAACATACTTTTTACATCAGTAAAATCACCCTTAAGTCATTAACTTTCAAAAGGTTCATTTTGTTTGTAGTTTTTGCAGTCAGTGGCTATTTAGTAATTACTTTGGTCCATAAGAGTAGAAGTGATTTTAAAAAAAGATATTTCATGTAAGTCATTGAGGCTTATTGCCACGTTTTTGTCTTATGAAAATGTCTAATAACTGATGGACTTTAGAAATGAACTGTTATGGAAGATTTTTCAATGCAAACATTTAATTTATATAAGCAGCACACTGGGAGGAAAAAGATAACTGAGTAAGCTTTGAATCAACAGGATGATCGCCTATGGCTTCAGTATGTCAGCAGCCCATTATACACAGAGGTCTCAACCCAGTTAAATCAAACCATGCATGGGAACAAGATTACCCTTTGGACAGAGTCCAGCATAACCAACAGGAATTGACTTGAAAGTCAGAATATCCAGCAGTTGCATCAAGTTGCACAGTGACCCTTGCTAGACCATATCTCCTATTACTCCAGTAAGTAATAGGTTAGAAGAAGGAGTAGGTTGCATACACTACTTTTTAAAAAGTCCATGGTTCCCTGGTGTAATTTAAATTAAGACGTAATAAACCACTTCACGATATTGGCTTCAGACCAGTAGGGCAGGATTAGAATGATCTAATCATGCCCCGCCATTCCAAAGTTAGATGACCCCTGGGAACTAATGCAGCTGTATTCTCTTTACTGTCTGTTTTATTATTTGGCTCCTATTGGTTTTAGTTTTCATCATTTATTAGCTGACTTGTAGCTGTCTTATTTTTATAATTTGAAAGTAATATAAATGAATACAGGGTCCCCCCTCCCCCCCCAGAATGAAGAGGACAGGAAGGGAGGAGGAGGAGGAGGAAAGAAAGAGAACCAAACAGTTTTATTCTTGAGATACTGAAACAGAGACATCAACTGAAATTTTTATTTCACAAAACTGGTGATAATATAATAGTAGCATCCATATAGCATGGTGGAAGAACCAGACACATGTTTGGAATGCCACAGCAGATGTTCATGTCCTTGGTCATGTCCCTCTTTCAGAATGGTGTTCTCTCCCTTCCATACATAAACTTAGTAGTTTTCTTTGGAGCAACCGTTAAGGATAATTTGATTGGTGTAAAGGAGTAATTTCTTCTTTGTTATGTTCTTCTTATTTAAGTGTCATATCCAATTCCAAATATTGGCTATCCTCATGACAATCAGCTATGAAGATTGTCCTGGGAGCAATATAATTCTGTGGGCTTTGCCACCCAAGGCATTGAGTTGCTGGCAGTACAGTCTACTCTATTACCATGGCAGGATAGCCTGCTGTGAACCCCTTTGTTCTGTAGGTCTTTCTAATTCCCATATACATTAACTCAAATGGGAGGTTACTTCTGTAAAATGGATCATACTTCTTTTCTCAGATCATGGTCCAAGAGCTTGCAATATGTTTTTGTTAGATGTAATATCAGACTGCCATGAACTACATGTACCATAATGCATTGCTCATGTGACATCACCCTGACCTCACCTAACCTTATTAAAGGACCCCAGCTTTCCCACTTCCCATTCCCTTGCTGACCCTACTGACCACCAATGACCGCCATGCGGCCAGTGGAAATAAAGACCTTTAAACACAGCTAATGACTCAGGAGTTATTGGATTGAACAATTGGAAACTCTCTAACAGTTTTATATATACAAACATATTCCATGAATCATCAGTCTCCGTGATGAAATAGGATCCATTTCACACTATGGTATGAGACCCAGAATTGTGTAGTAAGTAGAGTATCAGACTGGGTCTTGGGAGGCCTAGGTTTATATCATCACTAGGTCATGAAAACCTACTGGATGGTGTCAGTTACAAACCACTTGAACATTTCACAGACTTTAAAATCCCTGAAAGGATCATCATGGGTCAGAAGCAAATTGATGATACATAACACTGTGACACTTAGAGGCACACACCCAGTCGGCATCTACTCTCCGAGTCTGCAGAGATAGTTTTTCCCCGTGGTTTACAGAAGAACTGCGGGAGCTTAAATGGGCAAAGAGATGCCGAGAGCACCGCTGGGAGAAGACCCGGAGCGATTCCGACTGGACCGTGGCTAGGACTGCTATTAAGACCTACCTGGTGGCGATGAGGGTGGTGAAGCAGCAATACTTCGCCACCCTCATTGCCTCCGCGGATAATCACCCAGCTGCCCTGTTCCAGGTTACCAGGTCTCTCCTTGGCCGGGAGGGGCCAGTGCCCGGGTGGCAGGGTTCGGCTGAGGTTTTTGCAGACTATCTGGTGGAGAAAATCACTCGGATTCACTCTGGGTTCAATCCTGGTGTGGATGGGGAGAGTCAGGAGGGGATCAGAGCTCAGTCTGGCTGTGTTATCTGGGATCAATTCGACCCAGTTGTCCCTGAGAAAGTGGACAGGCTTCTTGCAGCTGTTCACACCACCTCCTGCCCTTTAGATCCCTGTCCCACCTGGTTGGTGAAAGCCTCTAAAGTGGTGACAGGAGCTGGGTCGGGCTATAATCAATGCATCGTTACGGGAGGGGGTGTTTCCTGCACCTTTAAAACATGCTTTGGTGCGCCCCCTCCTGAAGAAACAATCCCTTGACCCAGCAGTTCCAGCTAACTATAGACCGGTCTCCAACCTCCCCTTTTTGGGGAGAAGGTGGTGGTGCGACAGCTGCAGGGGGTCCTGGATGAAGCGGATTATCTGGATCCCTTTCAATCAGGTTTCAGGCTTGGATATGGTACAGAGACGGCATTGGTCGCACTGGAAGATGATCTCTTGCGGGAGCTTGGATGGTGGCCATCTGCCCATCCTTGCCTTTCTTGACCTCTCAGCAGCCTTCGATACTGTCGACCATGGTATCCTTCTGGAACGGCTAAAAGGATTGGGGATCCAGGGTACTGTGTTATCCTGGTTTTCCTCATTTCTGGAGGGCCGGACCCAGTCGGTGTGGTTGGAGAGTGAGAGGTCCAGCCCTAGGCCCCTACGGTATGGGGTGCCTTAGGGCTCGGTGCTCTCTCCTCTCCTATTCAACATCTACATGAAGCCGCTGGGTGAGATTATCCATTCCCATGAGGTGAGGTATCATCAGTATGCTGATGATACCCAGCTGTACATCTCGGCCTGTGGGGACCCCAGTGATGCAGTCAATGTCCTATCCAGATGTCTGGAAGCTGTCGGGGTCTGGATGGGAGACAACGGGCTACAATTGAATCCCTCCAAGGCTGAGTGGCTATGGATAGGGCCCCCCGCACTATCCAGGGAGCTGCCAACTTTGGTTGTGGATGGGGCTGCTTTGCCCCAGACAGATCCGGTACGCAACATTGGGGTCCTCCTGGATTCGGGACTGCTACTTGTAGATCAGGTGGCAGCCGTGGCCAGGAGGGCTTTCGCACAGCTTCGCATCATCCGTCAGTTGCGTTTGCTCCTGGACCGGGACTCCCTGCTCATGGTCACACATGCTCTAGTGACCTCCAGGCTAGATTATTGCAATGCACTCTACATGGGGCTGCCCTTGACGACCATTCGGAGGCTACAGCTGGTGCAGAATGCAGCAGCCCGGGTGGTGATGGGGTTCAGGCGTTATGCTCACGCCTCACCATTGCTTCAGGAGCTGCACTGGTTACCAGTTTGTCTCCGGGTGCAATTCAAGGTGTTGGTTTTGACCTTTAAAGCCCTACAAGGTAGTGGGCCAGGATACCTAAGAGACCGCATCATCCCAAGAGTATCTGTCCGTCCAACCAGAGCGGACCGGAGGAGCTCTCTAATTGTTCCATCTGCCAGAGGGGCTCGCCTCTCTGGCACACAAAGGAGGGCCTTTTTTGTGTCCACACCGGCCTTGAGGAACCTCCTGCCAGTAGAGTTGCGGGAGCAGACGGAGCTGCTGCCTTTCAGAAGAGAATTAAAAACCTGGTTGTTGGGGCAGGTGTAGGGCTCAGATGGAAGAGTGGCCCCCGCCTGTTGGCTTATAAAATGAAGCCTCCCCATCTTTTTAATGCGGGCAGTTTTAATGTGGTTAGTTTTAATAGGTGGGTGGGTATGTTGGGGTTTTAATTGTTTTTAATATGTATGTTTTAATCCTGTTGTGAGTTGCCCTGAGTTGGGTTTGCCTGATTGGGCGGCATAGAAATTTGAGCTATAAATAAATAAAAAATACTGTTTTGTCCCCCAGCAAGCCTGCCTCAGAAAAAAAAGGCCTTAAAATAGCCAAACCATTCAAGGGATGGGGGTTTCTTTTGCCTCCCAGGTGGTATCATCTGGGGGATATTTTTTCAAACTGGGAATTGCCAGAAAGAAAATAGACTCTGAGGACTTAAAGCAGGGCCCCTGCAAATTTGAGAAAATGTTCATGGGTGAAGTTCCAGAATTCTGTGCTTATTAAAGTTATGGGTGGCTGAGTAATCTTCTCTTCTACTCTACATTATCTGTGGTACTTAGTAGGCATGTTTCCCCAAACCCTTGCATCAACGTCGTCGTTGGCTGCAACTCATTCCGAGTATACTTTTTTCCTATCCCAGGGCACTGGGAGGCCTAGTTTTGGAGGCCAGCTGGTTCTGGGCCACCTTCATCCTCCGAAGCAAGAAGGAAAAATGCCACTGATGTGAATTTGTTTAAGGTGGATCTCAGATTATAGCCTTTGGAACAAATGGCCACAAGAGAGCACAAATTGCAGTTTTCCATAAAATTGCATTGAAAATGAATTTCTTCTATTCTAAAGTTTGTTCTCAATGCATTCCTATTCAAAAAAGCAGATGGAGAAAGAAGCTCTGCAAGCAATTGTGTCCACCTTCCAAACTGGTATGGAAAAAGAAAGGATTTCACTTACCTTCATGTCTTTATTCCCAAGATGGAGGGGAAAGCCATGCTTCTTGCTTGCAGGGGGAGCCAGAGGCTAGGCTAGAGCAACACTTCCTGCCTCAGTGCAATTGACCTGCCCACCCACTTCCGCTGCACCACCAGCATTGGTTGCATGGTGCAAATACAGTAAAAATGCACTAAATTAATTAATTTTACTGTATTTTCATGTATTTTAATTATTGAAACTCACTAGCAGATGCTGCATTCCCCATTCTCAGCTTATACTTGGATCAATTTATTTTCCTGTGTTTTCAGGTCAAAATTAGTACCTCGGCTTATATTCGGGTTGTCTTATACCCAAGTATATATGGTACTCTGGGTTCAAAGGATTTTTGCTAGAGAAACTCTGCTCAGGGTGCCCAAATGAGGCTCCTTTCATGTCCCCAAGATCCGTCATGCAGCATTCGGGTATCAAAACCCAACCTTCCTGTCTCCAAGCTCAGCATCTTAACCACTAAGCCACCACAGTGCTGCTTCCCGTGGCACATATGAAATGAGACATGCAGGATTTAATACCGGGACTGCAACGGACTGCCACAGCCTTGAGGATATTATCAAGGTGCACCTTCACAGCCAGTCCATCTGGCACGGTCTCTTCCACCTACATGGCCGTTGGGAATCAGAGTTCCTCCTCCACTCATATTGCCTTGGGCCCAATCTGATGGGCCCACTCAGTTAAAAAGAGGTGAAATCATAAAGTAACTCATCTCAAAAATTCCCTTGTCCAGATCAGGTACCCTGGACAGCTGGGGAAATTGCAGATGGAGGAACAGACATGTAATACAAAGATAAAACAAATATAGCACCTTGTTCATGTGTTTTCTGACAACCTGTAAACAGTTGATACTGAGCTTCTTCCTGTGACTTCTTTTAGTGCTCTTGCCTTTGGATTTTTTCTGAGAATTTCCCCCGCTTCTTTGTACTGCCCTAGAGACAGGAGCTTTCATTGCAGAATTATTTCCAAACTTCCTGCAATATTTTTGTTTCATTTTCTTTTTGGACAACCAATTGCCACTATGCCACTAGGTAGAGGGCAAAGTGAAGGAAGCACTATGATACCCAGGCTGCAAATACAATTGTTCTTGGTGTCACTGACTTTTGTGCATTTCTGTAAAACAGGAGTTTTCAAACTTGTTAAACCGGGCCATGTTCCCTCAGACAGCTTTGGAGGCTGGATGGCCATTTTGCCCTTCCTCCACCACATGGCACTTCCTAGTGTGGTGGAGGCAGGAGAGGGGGCACATGAAATGGTGCTGCAAGCCGCATCCGGCCCACAGGCCACAGGTTGAGAATCCCAGCTGTGGAATGTGCATTTTTGTAAAAGGTATCTTCTTTCATCGACTAGCAAACTTCACAGCATTACATAACTGGTATCTTTCTGGTCCCTCTGCTTATCTTTCTGTGCTTCTAGCTTCTCACTGCAACGTGTGCAAAGTGTAGAAAACATGATGAAAGAAATAGTCATTCTCTGTCTCTTAATAGGAATGTCTTGCTATGTTGAGGCAGCACAGTTTTCAGCTAGAAATGAGACATTGGCATGCCTTCATATCCCCAGTCTGCTACACTTTCAGACTTCTTGGTTTCCTTCAAACCTCTTTGGAGAAGGTGGCAGTGGTTGTAGCCTAAAATATATTTGTTGTTGTTCAGTCGCACAGTCGATTCCGACCCTTTGCGACCCTATGGACCATCGTTCTCCAGGCGCCTCTGTCCTCCACCATCCCCCTCAGACCTCCCAGTTCTGTGCCCACTGTGTCTACAATACCATCTATCCATCTCATCCTTGGCCTCCCCCTTCTTCTTTTGCCCTCCACCTTTCCCAGCATAATTGCCTTCTCAAGTGAATCCTCCCTTCTCATTTGATGCCCAAAGTACTTTAGCCTCATCTTTACTATTTGACCTTCCAATGAGCAGTCAGTGTTGATTTCTTCTAAGATTAAAACCTCACATAAAGAGTGCCTTGGTTAGAGACTAACTCACTTAAAGAGCAGAATTTTCTCTGAATGGTTTCCCTCGCTTAAAAACTAAAAACAACAAAAAAACTTGATGAGCAACTAAATCAGGGTTCGCAATCCCCCCCCACCAGAAGTTACAATCAGTCACTTACAATGACAACAGCAGTGCCTTTTCCAAGTGTTTCGCTTAAAGAGCAACTCGCTTAAAGAGCAATCCCGTGAAACGCGTTATGCTCTTTAAGCGAGGTACCACTGTATTAGTAAGAGTGACTAGTTTGTTTTGGCTTCCTGCCTCACTTCATTTTCACTGGAAACATGATAATCAGACCCAATTTTCAATAGGGGTCAGGCTTCTTTGAGGAAGCAAGGAAAGAGTTGGCCAAACGGTCACGGAATCTAAAACAGAGAAAAATACCATTTGAGGCAATATTCACTATGACTTTATGCTCTAAATAAATGTTTTTTTTACTGATAATAGAAACATCCAAACAATCAAAATATTAAAGTCAAGTCATTGTAATTCCAAAATAATTCACTTGTATTCCGTATATATAAAAAATCAAATCATAGTTATCACCAAAAATAAATCAGTTTCATCCAGTATGTAGAAAATCCAAACAAGGCTTTTTCAATAATTGAAATGTAGAGACTATATAGAAATAGAAGCAAATCTGGTATAAAAGTCGCTTTTCAATAATATTTCATCAGGGTATTCATATCTAGAATTAATACAAAAATTCATATTAACAAAAATCATGTACTCACAAATTGTATATATACATGCAACAGCAATTAATAAATCCATAAAGAATATTGTTACGGAGCAAAACTGTATTCCTTGAAAGTTTAGCAAAGGCATTAATAATGATTATTGCCTCAAACGGTATTTTTCTCTGTTTTGGATTCTTTGAGGAAGCAGCATTTTTAAATGTCACATTTACTTCACTGCAAATTAATGATATCACCTCATGTTATAATGCCATCCCTCATTTATTTGTCTTAGGTATTTAGATGGGATTTTAATGGAATGCTAGTATTGTGGTTGCTTGCAACAGGAGATTGGTGCACATACATATTGAGGACATGGCCAGACAGGTTGTAGGGAGGAGAAGAGATGCCAGTTTGCTAATATGAGTAGTTAGGAACATTAGAAGCTGCCTTATTCTGAATCAGACACTTATTTTATCTTGGCCTGGGTTATCAACACTTCTGGCAGCAGCTCTCCTGCTTACACTGAATATCTCAAGGACTGACCAAGAGATTTTATTGATATGTTTTCGGCATGACTTCTGTCACTAACATGTACCCTCTCTCAAGGTGTGTGTTAAGAACAGTGTCCAGGCTATGGGTTTGGAACATTGCTACAAACCGGCAAAGATGGCTTTTGTGATGGGGAACCCCAGTTGTGTGGGAAACCTCATTCATCTTCCTCATCTTCTTTTTCTTCTTCTCTTCCTCCTCCTCCTTCTGCCATATCTGAATCTGAATATTGGCGATCATCATGGCAATCAGCCATGAAGACTGTTCTGACAATATAAAGTAGTGGCTTTTCATCTGCCTTCCACATTGCAGCATGACACCTGTACTACTGATCCAGTTACACAAGTCAGTTTCTGGTCCTGAGCCCTTTTGGCACACAAAATCCTTATCAGCTCCAGGCCAGTGTTGATGTAACTGCTGTCCTCCATCAAGATGGATTCAAGTGGGATTAATCCACTTGGGGACCATCACCCTTCCTTGTGGACTTTGCCACCCAAGGCCATTAGTCCTCAGGGTTGTCAGGTTAGTTAACCACCACCTGATACTTGGTGTTGAGACGCTGGCAGCAAGGTCTACTTTATTATCATAGCAGGGTAACCTGGCCAGACTTCCACTCCATTATCCACATACATAATATCAGGATGGAGGGGAAAATCAGCTAGCCACACATTGGCTGTGCGGCCAGGTTCTTTCAGCACATTTCCTGGTTGGAGATGGGAAAGATGCAGATAAGATGGTCTCAATGGTCCCCTCAATGTTGTCTGTGCTGTTTGTTTGCTCCCGATTAGAAGCTACACATCCAGAGAGAATGAAAGAGAGAGAACAAGGCACTGCTTGGAGATCCATAAACAACAACAACATCAATAAACAATTGCATGGACAGAATGTTTCAGGGGGAGACCGTGAGCCACGTGCTGGAATGTAAACCTTGAAAGCAATCCAACAGCACTGAGGCTGATCCTCTGTGGATGTTTCATAAATTCATCTGGATATGGAAAAGGGCAGCACGAAGCATGAGAAAATTATGCTTATTACTAGTAAAAAGGAGCTAGCAAGAAAACACTTTTAAAAAGTATTTCTCACTTTTATTGGAGAGGGTGTGTTTATATATCAAACCTATCCCACTGGGGTTGGAAACCACATTAAAGCATAAAATTAAAAAAGAAAGAAAGAAAGACCTCTTCCTCTTCCTTTCTCTCCCTGACAGTACTGGATTTTTTTCCCATCTTTCTTTTCAACAGCCTTTCCTTCTGAGCCTCTTCAGCTAAGAGCAGAGGTGAGGAGCTGCCCCCACAATCACAGAGTTCTGCTCTAGAGATCAGATGATTTACGATGCAAAAGCGCCATGCAGTTTTTTTGCTAAATCACAGAATATTCTTTTGACATGGAAGGTTTCCTGTAAATCCAGTCTGAAGACACAGTGCCATCTCTTAGATATCAGGGCCCATCCCTGAGGAATCTGATCTGGAGCAGTAATTTTAACTTCTTCTGTGTATGCTTCTGATAGCTGAAATGTTCCAAAGGCTACAGGCTATTTGAAAAAAAAAATGGCTACACACACTGGCAGTGAAATAAGGACAACACAATAGGGTGCATTTAGGAAAATGCCATTTTCTTATCCTGAAGTCTGTCAAAAATTTTTTTGTCATGCTTATCCTACCTTTGGCACATACCTGTCAACCTTCCCGATTTGGCTGGGATTACCCCGTAAATTGACGTCGATTGACGTCATAACCCGGCCCCCACTGCCAAAACCCCATAATTTGGCAGCGGGGAAAATGCTTTCTGTGCATGCACGAAAGGGTTTTACCCCTTCCTCGCATGCACGGAAGCGCTACGTCACTTGCGTAAGGGCTGCACAAGCGGCGTAGCGCTTCCGCGCATGCGTGGAAGGGGTAAAACCTTTCCATGCATGCATGGAACGTGACCTGCGCACAAGCGATGTGCGCAGGTCCCGTTTTTCCGGAGCCGTGGGTTGACAGGTATGCTTTGGCATAGTGGGTGAAATATAAAGAATTTGCCATCTCAAAACAAAGTCTTACAGACTGAGAGTGATGTGAGTTACAGAGCAGGTTAGAGGCCCAAAGGTCTGTACCTTACAGGAAGCAGTTCATTGGAAGAGCAAATTCCTTGTATGTTGTAATCATCTGATTGTAACAGCAGGAGCTTTTCATGCCTTCATTATTTGCAAATGAGCTTATTTCAGTTGCTTTGCTTTATGGTTACTCAGGTTTGGTTTGTCATTAGGCTCATTGTATCACAAAGATCTGCTGTGGTCCCCTGGGGGCTAACAGGATTCTATCTCTCCTCATTTATATACATTAATGTGTTCATCACATCTGTCACCAGACAGATTATCTTTTAATCTGTTTGTGCATGAAAGGGGGGGGGGGAGAGGAAAAACACTCCCCACTTTTACCCTATCCTTTCCTCCTGTGTATAGGTCCCCCCCATTATCTGCAGAGATAAGTTCCAAGACTGACAGAGGAACTTATATTTTACACTGCCTCTAGTGCCCAGCTCTGGCAATATGCCATAGAATTATATATCCCACGGTTATGGGGTATGTGAACTGTATACTGTACTCCATTTAGCTACTTGTACCTTACATATGGGTGAAGAATCCAACCTATGCCCAAAGCCCAGAGTATTCAATATAGTTGGCAGGAAAAATAATAGAGAATGAGACAAAGAAATGCTCTTTAATTAATATTAATTTTGTTTCCAGGGCAGAAATCAACAGTAATAGTAATAAATGGTGGTGTTTTTTTTTGGTATTAACTCTATTTTAATTTTATTTAAATGTAGACTGCACTGACTCATTCCTAATGTAAGCATAAGTTAAAGTTGACTTGGTGACACATAACAACAACAAATGCATTAACTCTTAGAAATACAGTTGTACCACATATGTTCATAATTTCCCCATGAATTACTACATCTCCAACTATATTTTGACTTTGTATTAGCCATGTGATATAACCGAACTGGAGTCAGGTACCACCTCCACAACATTTTATAATATGTGGTGGAGCTGTAACGTGATTAGAGGTTTTTTTTGATAAAAGTTGAAAATGAGATATCAGACTTAATGGGTTTTGACCTTAAGATGGAACAGAGTACAATACTGCCTTATTGACAGATGTTGAGGATTTAGATACATATGTTAATAAAAAGGAATTATTATCTATTTTTTTGACAACTGCAAGACAATGTATTGCAAGAAATTGGAAAAATAACCAAAGTTTGAAGGTGGTGACATGGGAATTGAATCAGAAAAAAGGTATTATTAAAGAAAACAAATTTTGGGAAATATGGAAATTATTTGTGGATTATACGTTGTATAAAGGTAAAGGTGGTAGACCAGTGCCAGACCAACTGCGTTTTTGGAAGTTGTAATATATTTGCTGAGGCAAACACAATCTCCGGGGCTTTGTAGATGTCACTGGTGGGGTTATTCTTATTTTATTTTTATTTTTTATTTTTCTTTCTCAAAATACTGGGAGTACTATATATTGTTGTATTACTTGATATAATAGAGTAAATATGTGTTTAATTAAATACTACCTATAGATACTAATATTACGAATCTATTATAGAGAAATATGTAATTCAGTAATATAGGAATTGCTCTTTATATCATTTACTCATTTTAAAAAATTATTACTATTATCTGTATTTTATGTTTTATTGTGTAATGTAATGTAATGTTTGGTTGTTTGTTTGATTTTCTTCCCTTGATTTTCTTTCTTTTTGTGTATATATATATATATATATATATATATATATATATATATATATATATATATATATATATATATATATATATATATATATATATATATATATATATATATATATATATACACACACACACACACACACACACACACACACACACACACACACACACACACACACACACACACACACACACATATACAGGTGAAACCTGGAAAATTAGAACACAGTATTGTGCAAATGTTCATTCAGTTCAGTAATGCAACTTAAAAGGTGAAACAAATATATGAGATAGACTCATTACACGCAAAGAGAGATAGTTCAAACCTTACTTTGTTATAATATTGATGCTTATGGCTTATAGTTTATGAAAACCCAAACCCCCAATCTCATGAATTCCATAATCATCACATAATCTCATGTACATGTACACCATGATCATTAGAATTATAACGAATTCAGACATGACATATCTAGCTTTGCATATAGTGAGTCTATCTCATATATTTATTTCACCTTTTAAGTGAAATGAATGAACATTTGCACGATATTCTAATTTTCCGAGTTTCACCTGTATATCAGAAACACAGTGGTACCTCATACAACAATTTTAATCCGTTCCACGGGGCTCGTTGTTGTACGAAACAATTGCTATACGATGCATGCATCGTATAATGATTTTCCCTATGGGATGCATCGCACAACGATATTTTTCGCTAAGTGGTTTTTCTCATTGAAAAAAAAGTTGTACAATTTTTTTCCATAGGGAAAATTGTTATGTGGGATGCCATTTCCTCCCAAAACCTAATTGTTATACGATTTTGTTGCTATACGGGGCGATTGTTGTATGAGGTTCCACTGTATGGTTATTGAGAAGCAGCACCAATAGCTGCTAATTATCTGCTGCTGGAATCTTCACTAGCTTTCTACCCCATCACCCAGACCTCACCTGTCTGCTGAAGAGGGAAAGGTTTGAGAAATACTGTAAAGTTTTTGGGCAGATTTACTCTCCATCCATTCTAAAATGATTACCTCCAAGAGGAAGCAAGCAAATGAGGAGAAGGAAATTATGTGTGCTCTAAACCAAGTCTGGCTTTGGCAGTCATGGGAAATTGAGTAGGACAAGTAGCATGGAATTTGTCACTGGGTCAAGGCTCTGGGCACATTCCATGTTGATGAGATGCAATCACCAAGAGATGTGCTTCCCATTTGTTCTCACATGAGACACCAACCATCTACTGCCATTTATCAGCATCTGACATCTCCCTATGTAGCAGATCTCTTTCTAGAACCAATCCTCTGATTTTTCAGGCTTTATTTCATAGCATGTGGGGATGGCTTGGATTTCGGATATGTTGATCTCCCCCACACCTCCTCCTCCAGAACAATGTCTTTCTCCTATTTGTGAATGGAATTGATGCACCTATAGCAATTATTGTGCTCAGATCTGTGAGAATAAAGAAGGATGATATTCTCTCCCTTTGTCAATTGAATCATTACGGACAAATTGGAGATTAAATTCAATTAGATTATATGTCTACTCAGATATATATTACACTGAATTCTGGGTGACTACTCCCAGGTAAGTAGTTATAGCATTGAAGCCTTAATTAATTATGAGCAATTAATAAGGGTGGGAGTGAGTTGTAATATAGTCTAATACGGCAGTTTATGTAATAGAGTAAGGTTGGATGATTAAGAAAAATCTAACAGTGCAATCCTATGCATGTCTATTCAGAATTCAGCTGTGTTATATTCAGTTAGACTTACTCCCAAGTATCTTGATGTAGTGTTGCAGTTTGAGTGTCTTTTAACCACAGCTTTCCTCTTTGTAAAAAAAGCTTCAGAAATATGTAGTTTATTAAAATATATATTTAGCAAAATACATGTTTCTGCAGCTATCTTTACAGAAAGATAAATAAAATATGTGGGAAAAGGACAGATAATATTGGTAACAAATAAATAAACCTATATATAAAAGTAAAAACAGATTAAGATGTAAATCTGCATTTGTTCACATTTTAAGCAGACTGAATTAGACCGAATTGGATGATTCACCAAGTTTTAAGACACAGGTATTGTGGTGGCTTAGTGGTTAAGACACTGAACTTGATGACTGGAAGGTTGGCCAGTCAGCAGTTCGAGAGCCGAGTACTGCATGATGGAGTGAGCTCCCGTCTCTGTCCCAGCTCCTGCCAACCTAGCAGTTTGAAAGCTGGAAATTGCAAGTACTGTAGAGAAATAGGTACTACTTTGGTGGGAAGGTAAACAGCATTCCGTGCACTCTGGTCTCTAGTCATGCCTGCCACATGTCCATGAAAGTGTCTGCAGATGCAGACAGCATTTGTCTGAAAACAGAGATGAGCACTGAACCCTAGAGTCAGATACAACTGGCTTTTGAGCAAGGGCAACCTTTACCTATCAAAATAAAGTACAGTGGTACCCCATACAATGATTTTAATCCTTTCCACGGGGCTCGTTGTTGTACGAAACAATTGCTATACGATACATGCATCGTATATCGATTTTCCCTATGGGATGCATCATACAACGATTTTTTTTCCCGCTGTGGTTTTTCCCATTGAAAAATTGTTGTACAATGTGGGACACCATTTTATTCCAAAACCTAATTGTTATATGATTTCATTGCTATATGGGGCAATTGTTGTATGAGGTTACACTGTATATAGGTCACCTCCATATCCATGAGTTCCATGGGTTTGGAGAGGACAGAATTGCTTCTGGGTCAGTTGACTGTGGAAATAAGAGTAACCAAGGTAAATGGCCAAGAATTGAGACAAAATCGAGATAATATATAACAACTGAGAGCCTGGACAATTTCTCCTCCCCCCACACCTGGTTAAGCACCATCTTTCCTGCTATAGTTCACATCCTTCATGGTCTTCCCTATAACATACAGATACACAGTGAAACGTTCCATTGCTGCTCTGGTTCATTGGAGACTCAGGGACAGCCTAGCACAGTGATGGTGAACCTTTTAGAGACTGAGTTCCCAAACAGTCTGGTGGGGTGAACTCTGTTCTGGGAAAAGGGAGGGAGCACTCCAATTGGGCTGCTGGGCAGAGGGGCGAGCCAAACTCTGTGCTGGGTTGTTGGCACACGTGGCAACAGAGTGAGCTGGGAAAGCCACTTCTGGCATGTGTGCCATAGGTTCGCCACTACTAGCCTAGCAGGAATTTTTTCACCATGCCCTGAACTGCTTCTGTCAAGGCATTTGCAACATGAAGCCTCATAAGTTGCAGCTCCTCACTCCCTGTCTTGTTCCAAATGACATAACTGACCTGAGTCAGTCCACTGGATCTCTTAACTGAGAAAGTAACATACTCCATATGGAGCTTGTTCTATAGGAACTATGTAGCCTATCTTCTAATCTAGGGATTCCCAACCTATGGCCCATGGGCTGGCCGCGGCCCCTGACACTATCCCATCTTTCTCGTTGCCTCCACCACTGCACCCAGAAGTCTAAGTGGGTGCATTTACATCAGCCGTAAAATGCACCTGCACATGTATAAATGTTCCCGCGGCTGTCATAAATGCAGAAGTGGGCACATTTATGTCAGCTGTAAATGTTTCTGCTTCTGGGTTGTGTGGTCCAGCCCTCTCAGCTGTCCGGGTGTGTGGTCAGGCCCATGACAGAAAAAGGTTGGCCACCCCTGTTCTAATCCATGGCACAATTCCCTGGCATTCAGCTGGTGAGAAGGCTGCTTTAATTTCGGTCCTGCATTAAAACATATTTATTTGACCAAGTACTTTGAAGTGTTGTTGTTGTTGTTGTTAAAACATTGCCCGCTAGGCTTTCTATGTTTTCTTTTTTAATTAGAAATCTGGCTTTTTATACTACAGTGAATAGTGTATCTGTGGATATTTGTTCTGGTGTTTTTGTTGTTTTGTTTGCTGTTCTGGTGTCTGGCTACATTGCTAAAAACAAACAGACAAATTAACAGGAGCTTGTAGATTGTATAATCATAATGCTAAAAAAGTACTTAAGTAATGGTGAATATATACTAGTTTTCTCTTTTGATGTTTGTTTATAAATTTATGTTTAGTTTTATACAGATTATATTTTATACATTGCTGACTCAATGTGTACAAGTGCCATATGATAAATAAATTCTCATTTGAGTAAATTGTAGACATTTCCACATACAAAATTTACAGTGGTTCATGCTTCAATCACTTTGGAAGGTGAATGAAAAACTTGCTTGTGCAGAATGATGAGTACACAACCAACGTGGCTTTTCTATACCATCACACAATCCAAGGGCAATCTAAGATTCAATGGAGACTGTGAAGATGCTTCTCTAATGGGAGAGCCATTCAGACAGCATAATCTTTCCATTTGTTTGGTTGATGCGCAGCATGTTACTTTCGGAATATAGCCCTTGCTAGCGGTATAAAGCAAACCATATCCTTCTTCTCTAACAACCGATGTTAGATTTCATTCAGCCTCACTGAAGGATCCAGACTATAACCAATGATATTGGCAGTCATCAACTATGGAAAATATCCATTCCTGATCTAAGAGATGCATCTGTTTCTAAATTTGTAGACCTCATCCCATTGTTGCAATTAAAAATACTGTCTTCTTTCATGCATTTAAGATGCATAAATGGTATTCAACAAAACTTGAGGAACAGCATTATATTAATGAAACCATGTGAATTTTATTGGCCTAATGCTTGAGGCACATTGAGACCTCTGTCAGCTGCATTAGCTTAGCATGTGGATGCAACATTTTGTAGTAAAGTGTGTAGTGAAGACCACACTTAAAGTAGATATGTTGCATCTATTCAGGGAGATGGTCACAACAGCAGGCTATAGCCTGTTAGACCTAAAAAGTAGATAGAGGTGGCCATCAAATTCCCTATAAGCTTCTCACTGCTGGAATGCAGCATGAATACATAAGACAAGTCATCTGCATGAGGGTCCAGAAGTTTTCCCCTCTTGTTCTTTCTAGATCCACATTCAGGTTATTTACCAATAGGCTTCCTTCTTTCTATCTTGGTGTTTTTCTTTCTCCAAGGCTATTCTTTTTCTCTTGCTCTGCTGTCTTAGCTAATTAGACAAGATCTGCACACATGGAAGCCAGCTCTAGGTGGGGTCCTATAACCAAAGTTAAGAACTTTTTATTTTGTTCTGAATAGATTTCCTTAGACAATAGACAGTCAGGGTTTTGTTGCTGCTGCTGTTTCCCCTAATAATTACATTTTCTTCCATAGTTACAATGTCTGTACTAACCTACCCAACATGTGGCATGGAGATATGACCATCCTCTTTTTTCTCATAGATAAAGTAAAAACAAGTAAAATTACCCTACTTATTCACATTAGAAATTATTCAACCTACTCACCTTATCTTGATATTCCAGCAATTAAGTTATGATTCTTGCCACTCAAAGGAATTTCCTGGGGGAGAGTTAGTTGTTGTTGTTGTTTTAAACAAAATAAACCAGCTTCTACATATTTTCTTTGTAGGGTCACTGAATTCTCTAATATTTCGGGAGATGCATTTACAACACAATCAGAAACATGTTTAGACAGAACTAAGTTTCATTATGTTGGGTGAAGTTATAAGTAAGTAAGCATAGGACTGACTTTTCTATGGTAAAATCCTGTAGCTTAATGTAGTAATTAACAACTGGAGTAGGCCTTTTGTATCAGGGGCGATTTGGTGAGTCAACTCCATTTATTCAGTAGGGCTTCTCTAGTTGTGACTTATTATGCTAACTAACAGGATTTGAGACATTGAGCCACATAGTTGGTCAATAAATTGATCTGTTACACTCATATTTTTAAGGTACTGTACAGCACATCTTTATGTCAGTGGATCCCAGCTTGAAAGCTATAACAATTAGGAGATGCTGCATTTTGTAACTCTAACATGTTCCTATTGATCTCATGTTAACTGTGCACTCCTAAGCTGCACACTCCTAAGGGGTAACGAGAACCGTGGGTGGGTGGGTAGGTTCCTTGTGCTTTCTAATACAGCATATGCTTTAAAAAGATCTACTACTAAACAGTTTTTTCCTATTTAATTAAGGGAACCAATATCAAAGAGGTTTTTTTGCATTTAAAATTCGTGCTTAAACTTCTCACAGATTAAGTGGGCTTAAACAGTTGCTATTCCTGACTTTAACAGCATTATAAAATACATTAGAGATTGAGAGGATAAAATTCTGCCATGTTAGGTTATAACCTAACTGCTATTTGCAGTTGTAAGGACTACTAATGGCACGGGGACAAGATTTATTACAATAAAGACATCCTGCTTAACATTAGCCTTGTCATTCCATTAATAATGACTGCTTATGAGCCATCTCTTTGGCATCTTTGTTGTCCTGAAAACTTAAAACTCACAGCACAATTCTTTACGATGTGCTACATTGCCCCCTCTGGGTATTCCTGACCATTATCCCATTTGGTTATATTCAAAACTGCTGCCTCCTGAGAGAGTATTAGGGCCGACCTTTCACCTTGCAATATTCTTGGTTCAAATGGCGTAATCACATGTAGTGAATATTTACAAGCATACTTATACCATAATAGAGTACTGCTGTGAACATTAGCACATATTTTCTGCTCAATCAGGCTTTGATGTAGAGCTTGCCTTGCACCCTGGAGAAAATGCAGTCCCTAGTAAGCTGGGCTAGTGAAACACCCTTGAACCTAAACAGCTTACATAACATAAACTGACTAGATGCAGATTAGCAAGCAAACATATACATTTGAAGTGTTGCAAGTCCCAGCAGTGTGTTCCTTGGCTGCATAATGTCTTAAAGTGTTTTCTCACTAGAGAAATAAGTGAGAGGGAGGCATGCTACCTTACTAAGTACCTGGGCTTGTATGTAGCAGCAGCTAAGTGGTTCACACACACACACACAATGGTGAAGCTATCCATGCGAAGAAAATTAATAGCCATAAGCAATAATGACAACAGCCAAATTATTTCCATCTTTCTTCATCTCCCGTCAGTAGTGGAGCTGTCTATTGCACAGTTATGCTTTCCTCAGACTTCACCTGGGGTTAGTGCCACATCCTTCACAACCTAACATCAAAGACTCCTGGCAGCACTTATACAAATGGTGCTCATTTGCTAATCACTCTCCTAATTCATTTGTGCTCCCAAGACAAGAGTTTCAACTTCAACACATTTTAGATTTTGACATTTCTTCTGACAGTACCCTCCTCAGAAACCTGCTGTATAAAATCAATGTTTAATTGTAGCTGTGCATGTTTCTCAAAAGGTATGAGGGCACCATCCAGTTGTTTCCTCTGGGTCCGAGAAGTCAGATGAAGACACAGTGTTCCTTGGTTGCATAATGATTGTCCATTCATCTGTACTAGCATTATAGCCAAACTGTGTAGGTTTAAACCACAGAACCTGAAAACAGATGATTTGTATCAGTATAATTGTATTATGGAACTGTGGTTGCTCAAGTGGTTAAGATGCTGAACTCAAAGACTGGAAGGTTAGAGTTCGATTCCTGAGTACTACACAACAGAATGATCTCCCATCTCTGTCCCAGCTCCTGCCAACCTAGCAGTTCAAAAGCAAGAAATTGCAAGTAGATAAATAGGTACCACTTCAGTGGGAAGGTAAACAGTGTTTCGTGCACTCCAGTGTTGAGGCATGCCAGCCCATGTTCACGGAAATGTCTGCAGATGCAGACAGCGCTGGTTCTTTGGTTATAAACAGAGATTAGCACTGAACCCTAGAGTAGGATACGACTGGCTTTTGAGCAAGGGAAACCTTTACCTTTACTTAATTGTATTCAAGTGGGCATGAGTATGTATTTTTTAAAATAAATATATATACATCCTACATAGACTTACATTGTTTCAATTATTGGGTGTGGGGGGGAGTATAGCAGCAGAGTGGTTTGGGATGAGTGTGAGACCCAGGAGAAGCATTGGTATGTTGTTCGTATTTTTTAGCCTAAGTGTGCATGCCTAGAATGAACAGTAACTTGATCCTTTGGTCAAGAAAGTTCTCAAGTCTGCTGGTTCAGATCCAGGAAGAGCTTTATGGCAAGAACAAATATTCTTGAGGATAAACAAGAGCAAAAACAAATTAGAAGATGGAGGGGGATCACTGGACAAGGAACAACATTGAAGGAGGATATAGCTGAGGAACTCAACGTCCCCTATGTCACTTGGAGGACCCTGAAAAGGCTAAGGGTTGGAGTCCCTAAATGCTCAAGTGGGGGCTGATGGTGGACAACAACACATGGTGTGAATGTGGAAAGATATGGAATCTGGCTCATTTACTGGTCTGCCAATTACATAAGTACTGATAAGGACTTATGCTTGGCCAATGAAAAAACCAAGAAAGTGGCCTTATTTTGGCAGTCCAGGATTTGACTGTGACATGAAAGAAGAAGCTCCTCACCTCTTTTTTTGTCCCACCTCTTCCTCTACATCAGGGGTTCCAAACATTTTCCCACCAGGGGCCAATTCCCACCACGACACTCAGCTGTGGGTGCCAGAGGCGTGGCTGCACCCACACTTTACATTTTTGTCATCATTGCGGTGGCGGCGGCAGGAATTGTGCAGTTTTTGCCACTTCATGCACAGCCTCCACCATTTCCCTGGGCAGTGGGAGGCTTTTTGGAGCATGTATGCACCAGTTTGGAAATTTCCCGATGTTCCTCTGCTATGCTTTGGCAGCTAGAGCAGGAGGGTGAGCGACTTCCTGGTTCCGTGCTGGGATCCCAGGCATTGACGTAATCTCTGTCCAGTACCAGATGTTGCTTACCATCCTGCTTTAGCTGCTGAAGCACAGAGGAGGAGTGATGGAAAATTGCCAAACATGCTCTGAAAAGTCCCCACCAGCCTGGGAAGTGGTGGAGGATGTGCATGAAGTGGCAAAAACCATGCAATTCCAACCGATGCCAAGGTAAGTGACATATAATGACTTCTAGCAGTGGGAGATTGGGTCAAGAGGTACCTGGGTGGCCACCAAAGGCTGGTTTAAAGATAAGTACAGGCCATATTAGGCACACAGGCTAGAGGTTGGGAACCCCTGCTCTACATGGAGAACGTGTCTGAAGAAGAGCAATTCCTGTTTGCATGTCAGTGATACACACAAGCAAGAACTCTCAATGTCCAGGGCCTTTGCAGAGCCTGCACATAAGCAGGAGTTACTCCTCATCAGACATACCATTCTCTATTTGGAGAAAGCAACAATGGAGGGAAGGGGGTTATCATATCTTCCTAAGTGCATTGATAACAACTGGGTAGATAGTGGCTGTAGGGGCCTCTCTCTACTTGCTGATGTGAGCCTTCATAAGAGCCACATAAGAGGTGTAAAGGCTTTATTTATTTATTTATTTATTTATATATCCAATCCCTGTATATTCATTTTTTTGTCTGTGAATGATAGTATATGCTAAGTTGCTTCACAGGCGCACCCCCCAAAGAAAGACTCAGACACCGGTATATGGATAAAGGCATTGGGCCACTTTTATTGAATAATGCCCTAGTCCGAATTATAACTTTCAATTGGTGTATTCATCCAATTGTAATTCTTAAGGCAAGCAGGCTGCAGTAACACTGGTAAGGTTCCTCCCAAAATGCCAATGATAATTGGCTACAGTGTAACTATTTGTATCAATTTGTTTGTTGACACAAACAAATTGTTGACCGGAGTCAATAAACTATCTACTGACCCCACCCTATGACGTGTATCCGTTAAATCACAAGGTGATGCATGCTGTTAAGCTCCTGCCATCACCCCTTGCCTGGTTCGTCGTTGACCGGCCAAAGCTATTACACCTGTACCTGTCTAAGTGTTGGCCAGTCAATTGCGAACCTGCCGGATACCTATGGGTCATAAATCTTTACCTTACCAGTGCTACCCGCCAAAGTGACCAAAGTCAAATAACCCCTTTGCTCAAACACTAGCAACAGTGTGGGATGGGCAAAAAAGCCAGAACCAAAGGGCCAATTGTAGGTTCAGGCCAAAAATTCCCACCCGGCCCCGAAGCGACCAAAAAAATCACACTGTTCACTAGGGAGGGGGTGGAGGGGAAAACTTCTCCTCTCCGTCGCAATTCTAAAATGGCAGCTCGGCTGCCTCGTGGCCACCCCTTTTATAGAGGGGTGGCCACACACCCTAACTCACCTGGATGTCTGAGTCCAGGTGGGGGCCCCGCAAAGAGTGCGGCGGCCATTTTGGTGCTGCGCTTTCATTGCAGGCGCACCCCCCAAAGAAAGACTCAGACACCGGTATATGGATAAAGGCATTGGGCCACTTTTATTGAATAATGCCCTAGTCCGAATTATAACTTTCAATTGGTGTATTCATCCAATTGTAATTCTTAAGGAAAGGCACGGAACCGGGGGATCTGCAGGCGGGATAAAGCATCAGCAATATCATTATTAATGCCTGGGACATGTCTGGCCTTAAACAGCACATTTAGGCGTAGGCTTCTTAACACAAATTGACGAACCAACGCCATAACCCTAGGCGATTTAGACGTCTGAGCGTTGACAATGTGCACCACTGCTGCATTGTCACACCAAAAATGGACCACTGAGTTGGCCCACTCCTCGCCCCATAGCATCAAAGCTCCCAGGATGGGAAGGAACTCAAGGAAGGTAAGATCGCAGAGGCGATACGTGCCAAGCCATGCGTGAGGCCATCAGCCGTAAGCCCACCTCCCCTAAAAATAAATCCCATATTCCAGGGAGCCGGAGGCATCTGACTGTACTTGGAATCTAGGGCAGACCATAAGGTCTGATCTCCAGAAAGAGACCCCGTTAAAAGGGAGCCTGTGTTGGAGCAGCTCGCTGCACAGCATGGCCACAATGGTACCTACCCCCAGGCGCCGGACGCGTGGGGGTCATGTACAAGAGCCACAATTTCTGGCAGGGCTCATCCCACCTCATCTCTGGGTGTAGGGCCACCCTCATTCTAAATTCCTCATCGTAAGCCAACCACTACGGGCCAGGGAAATCAACCATCGCCCTGTAAATATTGTCCAAGTATTGGATCATAGGAATGGCCAGATCAGGCCGGGCCCTCAGGTATACCGCCATATATATAAGATATGCTGGCAACCAGTTGGCCCAAGTGCACGGTGGCTTACGACGACGGGACAGCTCTTTGTCTCTGTCATCCTGTCCCTCTCTCTCTTCCTTAGTGGGCTCATGGTTCAATAGGGAGAATATATCCACGTACTCCCCTCGCCAAATCTTATCCCTCATGACCTGTGACAAATGATCACCCAGGGGCAAGGAATAACCAGCCATTGGCAAAGCCATCATCGGCACATTCTGTATAGAGGGCATACGCAGCGGGACCTGAACAGCCCCTGCGATGCTCGGCACAGCCCCAGGGGCAGACACCCCCGCCCTAAATGAGGGACCATTTTGAAACCATGGGTTACTGGGGTAGGATGGTAACTGCTGCCCACTCGCATCAACTTGATGAGGCCAGGGCCACTGAACCCCCCCAATGTAAGTGGACTGTGGTGGTGGTGCACTAAATTGAACCTGATACTCACTAGTTGCACCCCCGTGAGCCGCCCCCACCGGGGGTTCCTGCCCACAGCGGGCGTCGAAGCTCGCGACCGGAATCGAGCTCTGGGACCACCCCTGACTGCTCTCAGCCTGGACATCAGGTCAAACGGGGCGCTGCGATGCACCAGCTGGGGCTGGCCGGACCGTCTCAAGCAGCTCGACCCGGTTGGCCGCCCGCTGAAGCGTTGCGGCCGGCAAGGTAGCCGGGGCCGACGAAGGGGCCCCTGTTGAAGAAAGAGTAGCGCCCCCCTCCAAAGGAGGCTGTGCAATGCCCAAGGATGCTTCCAGCACTGCTATCCGTGCTAACAGAGCATCCACTGCCCCAGAGCCCCCAGTATAAAGCAGGCCGGGTAGGCCGGACAGCCCACTAGGCAGTTGAGGAAAAGGCAACCCAAAATGAGAGCCAGGGCCAGAATAGGACCATGCCCAAAACTCTGGCCCATGGGGGGCCGGAGGAGCAGTGGGGCGGACACCCGCACCAGCCCCCCCCGGGCCACCCTGTCCTGTGCCCTGCAAAGGCGGGCCGAGGGCCAAAGCCCCAGAGGGGCCGGCCTGTAGCTGACCAGCTACCAAGCTGGGATCCGGCTGCCAAGTGGTAGCCTGACCAGCCCCACTGGTACCAGTGGGCAAGGCTGTAACATTGCCCTGCCGTGGGGGCACAGCCCTGGTCCTCCGACCCAAAGGCTGGCCCCCATCTGATGCAGGGCCGGTAAAAGTTCTTCCCCTTGGCCGTGGCTTCAGCGCCGGGGCCTTCCGGTTGGGAGCCATGTCTCCCTAGGAGAAGAAAAGTCGCTGAAGGATCCCTATCCAAGGATCGAACTCCTAGCGCGTAAGTACTGCGGTAGCCAAGAAGCAATCCTAAAAGGCTCCGGGTACTGTAATCCTCCTTTCCCAGCCGGGAAATGAACGGCAAGGCTCTATAGCCGAAGACTAAAGAGAAAAAAGCGACGGAGAAAACTTCTCCTCTCCGTCGCTATTCTAAAATAGCACTCGGCTGCCTCGTGGCAACCCCTTTTATAGAGGGGTGGCCACGCCCCTAACTCACCCGGATGTCTGAGTCCGGGTGGGGGTGGGGCCGTAAAGAGCGCGGCGGCCATTTTGGCGCCGCGCTTTCATTCTTCACTCCCAAAATAGAGCTGGAGCTGGAAGGGTGATAACAGATATCAGACCTCTTGCTGATGGGATGTGGTGGGATGGACTGGAAGGGGTATACTTGCGTAGGAGCTCATTAAAGCTATTTGGAGAATACTTTTTCCTGAATTTTGAGAACATTGTGTTTGCTGAATTTTGCATCAGAAGAAGATAACTTGATATGAAATTTTGTTCAAATAGCTGATGCAGATATCATAGAGTCCATGATTCCTGTCTTTATCCATTGTTCTCCTTTCACAGTAACCTTGGAGCTGACTCCAAATCGAGAAGAGTAGCATGGCAATTGAGGACAGGTAGTCACAGCTCATGACTGGCTCCCATGGTGAAACTGATAGTTGTAACCCAACAGTAAGTCAAATGCTGATTTATTGACTTTCAAGGTCTTTGAAAGGGCTTTGCATATAGCTTCCTGAACTGATAACCACAGGATTATCAGTTTGCATATGCATGATTATTCCAACTGAGTAGTCTTTCTTGTAGAATTCTGATAGAACCTGAGTTTAAAGGGGAGGGGGAGATCTCATTATTTGAAAACGTTGACTGGGTAGTGTCTGTCTGTCTATCTCAGAGACACACTGCTCATCTTATCTTAGATACATTATAAACCTGTTTCAAATTTTGCATTACAATCTCCATATACAAAGGAGATGTCCATTTTTTGATATTTTATTCATAAGATCCCTCAAGGTGTCATTGAAATTCTTGCAGTCTTTCATCACAGTGATCTGCTGTTACAAAGTACACCTGTGCGCTAGATGAAATGCTTGTCCTCTGAGAATAATGGCAACCATTCTGATATTAATTGGGTCCCAAGTAATTATCAAGTTCATATATTTATGTTCATGGACTAACTTTCTTGCCCCCCCCCCCACTTGTACAATTCTCCTACCAAATATAGTAAGTCTATTTTTACCTACTGTAGACCCAGAGTGTATGATAGCCCCTAGTAGATCTAGTTTTAATTCTTATTGACAGCTTTTAAAATGATAATTACACACACATCCTCTCTGTTCTCTCTTTGGAATTGTTAATATTCAATATAGAATTTTAATAACATAGTACCTACAAATGGTTACTTTCTAGACTTATGTTGCTAGGAAAACAGGGCTTGATTTTCTCTTTCTCTCTCTCTGACTGACACACACACACATACAAATTATGTTTCTTTTTCTTTTTATAATGTTGGTTTCACTCCACTGACTAAATGCCAACCTAATGGAGTGCAAAACCAGGCCCCTAGCTCTTGCCATAATTTCCTTGGGACATACCAATATTTTCCGCAAACAGTATTAAAAATGCAAAGTCACAGTATCTCTTCAGTCACAATTAGCAATGTGAACAGTATCCCCTGGCATTGCCCTTGAAAGGATCGAGTGACTTACATGTTAATACAGAACCCAATTCCTACAGTCAGATTTACTAGAGTTTTAGCAGTCTTTTCCAACTTGGCAACATCCCAATGCATTGTACTACACTTCTTGGCCAACTGCTGACTGCTGCTGATGGGAATTGTAGTTTAAAATAAAGAAAACACCAGGGTGCAGAAGGCTTAACTACACTTCAGGTTCCAGATAACAAATTATTATATACATACCCCTCACACACTCCTCTGTTGACATCCACCTACACTGTATCTATTTCTAATAGTGAATTATATTTGGGATTGCCCACTTAAGGATATACAGTAGAACTTCATACAACAATCGCCCTGTATAGCAATGAAATTGCATAACAATTAGTTTTGGGGGGAAAATGGCATCCCAACATAACAATTTTCCCTATGGGAAAAAAAATCATACAATGATTTTTCAATGGGAAAACACCACTTAGCAAAAATAAATAAATAAATTGTTGTATAAAGCATCCCATAGGGAAAATTGTTATGTGGCATGCATCATGTAGTAATTTTTTCGTACAACAACGAGCCCTGTGGAACAGATTAAAATCATTGTATGCGTAGGGTTGCCATAATTCTCTCCGAACAAACCAGGACAGCCACATGACATCATTGCATTCTTCAAACTGTGCATGGTTTGGACAGGGCTGTAAGGGAGACCGTGGCTCTAAGACCTCACAAAATCCCTGTCCAGGGCAGACAGCCTTCGTCAGTTTAAAACTGTAGTCAAGAGGTTTTCCCCCCATGTGATTCTTCTTGCAAAAGACTATTCTTGATGGTTCTATTTTTATTTCTGAATAAAATTTCTTGGGCCACTCTTGAAACCACCCTTCCTTCCTCTGAGGTCACCCCACCCTCCCCTTCACACACACACCACTGAAATAGACTCATCCTCAAACTCCACATGAGGATCCTTTGCAGTGGGGGGCTCCAAAAATTTTTACTACCACACCGTGGGTGTGGTATGGTGAGTGTGGCCAGGGGAAAAGCCCTGCGTTGCACCCAAATTAGGACTACTTTATTTCAAAACTTGGATGGGTGGGGCCAGCCAAAATTTCTGCTATCAGTTCTGGTGAACTGGTGTGAACCTGCTGATGCCCACCACTGATCCCTTGGAAGAAAGTTCTAAAGAGGGACCCAGAATGGCAATGCAGTCCATGGCGCCTCCGTTTCCCTCTGGAAGGAGAAAAGCATGAGACAGGAAGAGACTTATTTTGGAGGAGGACCTTTGTGATGGAGGACTCTTCACTTTCTGTCCACCCTGTTCCCTTCCTCTCTAGGAATGCCGACCCTATGCAATTAATCTTTTGCAGTCACGTGAAGAAGGAATCCTCCGTCCCAGTGTAAGGTGGTTTGGCTTCTTAGATATGGGTATTTCTTGTTTCCTCCTGGCTATCAAGGAAAAGGGCTGAGGATGACTCCTTGTCCCCCAAACTTAAAGGTGAGCTAAGGGATTTTTTGCAAAAAGTTATTTCACCGCCTCCATGCCTTTCTTTCGATTATCTCACTTGCAATTGTCTCCCCTCCCGGGTGGGCTTCTCAGGGTGCTGTTTTGTCTTCGCTGCTTTTAATTGCTGGTTATTCTAGATAATAATAATGATTTCATGTCAGAAATTATTTTTGGTTGAAAAGATTTTTGCTGGAGAAAATCTACTCAGGGGACATCGAATGAGGCTCCGGCAACAAATGAGCGGCACCTGAAGGGCTCGTCACCGCCCTCAAAAGCCGCTCCAGCCACCACTGAGCCTGGTGGGGCTCTTCACCGGCGGCTGGCCAGCAATGAATGAGCGGCACCTGAAGGGCTCATCACCACCCTCAAAAGCCACTCCAGACACCACCGAGCCCGGCAGGGCTCTTGACTGGCAGCCAGCCGACAACGAATGAGCAGCACCTGAAGGGCTCGTCACCGCCCTAAAAAGCTGCTCCAGCCACCACAGAGCCCAGCGGGGCTCTCGACCGGTGGCTGGGCATCAACAAATGAGCGGCACCTGAAGGGCTCGTCACCACCCTCAAAAGTCACTCCAGCCACCACCGAGCCCGACAGGGCTCTCTGGACTGCCGTGGCCACCTTTGCTGCCACAGCCGCGGTGCAGAGCTCCTTCCTCCTGAGTTGTCGGGAGGGGGGGAGTGGTAGCTCCTGCGACTTTCTCCAGTAGACATGGGGTCTTTCTATGCTGAGTTTGTTGTTGTATTATACTGTTTTTTACTGTATTTTTATGATGTAATTCATTATGTAGTTTTTGTATTTTGATACCATGCTTACTTGTATTGCTCGCTATTGTAAATTTATTGTATCTCTGTATTATTATTTTGTTTGAATATGCTGTAATCCGCCTTGAGTTGGCCTTTGGCTGAGAAAGGCAGAATATAAATTAAACTGATTGATTGATTAAGCAGGATAATTGAAAGAAAGGCAGGGAGGCAGTGAATTAACTCTTTTCAAAAATCCCTTAGTGAGGGGTGAACTTGCTTCCTTTGTTCAAATTTAAAAACCCGGGACTTTTACATGTTTTTTCTTGAACCGGTCGGGACAGCTTGAATCAGGGAAAATCCTGGAAAACCGGGACATATGGCAACCCTATTTATGAGGTACCACTGTACTGTAGTTCTGAACCACACCACTAAAATTCAACAGCTTTTCAGAATATGGAATGGATGAGCCCTATTAATGTATCATGAGTCCTATGCTTGAATCATGTTTTTTGGAATTTGTGTGTTTATTTGGAAGAGGGGTTAATATCTATCCATATATATTTTTCTACCTCTTAAATTCTATAGCTTATCCTCCAGCCCACAAAGGTCAATAATGAAAATGAGTAATATGTGGAAGGCATTTTAAGAACTTCAGGGTTTATAGTTATTTTTTTAAAGCCAGGATCATTATCTGATCAATATGAAACTAGTGTAAAGATACATAGGTGGACAATGAGATTTCACTTCATCTGAAAAGCATAGAAATACCAGTTTCCTTCCTGGATTGGCCTTAAATTCCATGGAGACCAGAATTTACTTGTAGTTTCAGCTGCTGTGGGATCACAAGCTGAACAGAAGCCAAGACTTACTGGGTGGGCATGCGGGGAAACAGAACATCCACCATAGAAAATCAGGGTTGAACATGTCTTTTTTTCCAGAGTGAAGTGAGCATTCATTCTATCTATTCCTGAACCCAATATCGGATTTCTGTGGAAAGGGTGAATAAAGTGCTTCTGTCATTCTTTCTCTCCCAGGCATACAATCTTCTTTAAAGGGAATGTGTGGGAGGGCCGAGGGAGGAAAGTATAGAATTATTTCCTAGGATTTGTTTAGGGAAAAACCTTACACACAGTTCTTATTTCTCCAATATTGCCATGTCTCCTTTGTGTGTGTGTGTGTGTGTGTGTGTGTGTGTGTGTGTGTGTGTGTGTGTGTGTGTGTGTGTGTGTGTGTGTGTGTGTACTCACTTTCTCCCAGTGGTAGTAAATCCTTAACCTGACATCCATTTATTACTGGCTGGCAATTGCTCAGGCTCGGAGGCTAGAGTGATTTGTTTTTTTAGATGCCAATAATGCAGATGTAACAAATCTGTCCTGATATTTATCGGTTGCAAGGTCTTTTGTTGTATGAAGAATACAAACATTAAGACATACATGACTAGTTTTTTTATATAAAATAGATACTGAAACATATTACACATTAACAAATCTCTGGTAAAACAAACAATCCTAATAGGGATTCATTTTTTAAAAAATCGCTCCTATTCCTTTTGTTATATGTTTCAGAGAGCTAGTGGTGGTTAGAGTTTCTAGGCAACTGAAGGTGAGATTGAGTCAGTTCCTAAGTAGTACTTTTTGGATGAGTGTTTTATCCAAAAAGAAACCAGAGGGTGCTACAGGATAGTGCTTCTGATCAAAAGGTTAAGCTGGACAGCAATTACAGGTAAGTATCAAAGGCAGAGGAAGAGACCAGAAAGAATAATCACAGCGCCAATCCAGGAGTGCCAGAATAAGTCTCTAATAAGAAATAAATCAGTTTTTCTTGTTTCTGAAAATAAAGGATTTATTGATGCACAGAAGAAACAAGTCAAAACATTGTCAACCAGTACAAGATTTTTCTTTCTTGAATTATCAGGAGTAAAAACAAACAAACAAAATTAGATTCCCCCCCCCCCCTATCACTGGCAGCATTAGCATCAGACATCTTCCATCTGTTTAGCATTAATCGAGGCTTCAGTCTTATCCAAACTTCTCTGGATGTTTCATTAAACCTATTGATCCTTGGGCAGGTCCAACCCATGATACCTTCTTGCCCAGGACAATGATACTACCTCCATTGCCAGCTCAGGGTATTTAGACTTATGTACCTATTGCCTAAATGCAGAGAAGGGAAATCAGATAAGCAAGCCCATGCTCTGGCAGCCTGCCCGGTGTGTGCCTCTTCTTGTACTGGTTACATGATGACTCATGCAGTGGATCACCTAATTGGAAGCTTGCCAGATCACAATGGATGGTGACATGACTTCCTTTTTACTCTGGATTTAGGCAACAGGATATTAGCTATCCTTTTTGGAGGGGGTAGCAATTATGATCTTTCTTGCCTTTCTATTACACCAAGAAGCCATTGTCTAATAATGTCTGCCTCACTAGCAGTGGCTGTCTGTAGTGGGAGGGAGGGTTCTGTCACTTGATTTTACTTATAATATAAAACAAGTCAGTCCTATGTTTATATATATCATTGCACTGCAATTATTTCTTGGCACAGACTATCTCGATCATAGTGCATGGGTCAGTTAACCTATGTATGGGTTCATAATGAGGATCCCACAATAAAACTATTCACCACCGCCACCACTACTGTTATTTATCAATTAATTTATGAAGTGCTAACCACAGCAATGGATTTTTTTTTATAAAAAAACATCTGCACAAAGGCTTGCAAACATGAAATAAAAGGAAACAGAAGGTAGAGGGGAAATGAAAACCTGATATGAGGAAGGCGAATGTGCAGAAGGAACAGGAGTCATGGATATTGTAGTTAAGCAAAGGAATGGAGAGAAACAAAATGTCCAAACTGTACCTCAAGGGAAAATTGCAAAGGAGAAAGGACAACAATTTAATCAACGTTAGATCTAATTACTTAAACCTAATCTACTGCACAAAGTTAAAACGCAGTGGAGATCATGTCCTGTGCCTGGAAACAGTTGCTACGACACAGATGCTGACTATCTACTCTACCTTGAAACCAATATTTCCCCCCATTCCTTTTTAATGTAGGGCCAGCTCTGCTGTAAGGCAGAATGACCTCAGGCAGCTGACTTTCAATACTATGAAAGAGCTAACAATCGTTAAGGTATCTCATTGGATGTTGTTGGTTGTTTCTTGAAAGACAGGACAGGAGAAACATAGCCAGTCTTAAGTACTATTGCACTTTCATGGAAGGAGGGGAGCACTATTTGCTGCTCTGCTTTTGACAGCAAAATGTGTTGAACCAGCTCTATATGATTGCTACTTTTTGTGAAGAGACACTTTGTCTGATAGTCATCATCAAAATGTCTCTTTGCCTCAGTCTCTCTGACGTGACTGCAGGTGAAAAGGGCTGTGGCTTACAAATTGCACAATGAATGACAACATTTCACTTGATGACACACACCTTGGTCTCCTGAAAGCTGGTGACTTAATTAACCTTCTCATAGATGTGGCTGTTAAAGGATACATTTTGCCATGCATCTTCATCTTCTTTCCAGTCCTCATATACTTAAATTGCAAATTCCCCTGAACTGTAACCCAGTGTCTTATAGCTCTTGGTTCTACTTTTCCCTGTAGATTTCCCCCCTCTTCAAATGTGTCAGAACTCTAGTATGAGGTTGCTACCAGAAAAGGTATAGCTATATTAAATCACGAGATTAAAAAAAATTACATTCCAACAATGAGTAGTGTTTGATTTGGGCCCAGAAAAGGCACTAAAGTAGAAAGTAAACCAGCACTTAAATTCTGTCTCTGGGGCCTTAGCATTGTATTAGAGCAGACTTTATAAAGGCTAGATGATCCATTGGAGTCAGTACACTTGGTTGTGAGAGAGTAAAGGTAAAGGTTTCCTTTGCTCGAAAGCCAGTCGTATCCGACTCTAGGGTGCAGTGCTCATCTCTGTTTCAAAGCCATAGAGCCAGCGCTGTGTGCTGCTGCAGACGTTTCCATGGTCATGTGGCAGGCATGACTAGACACTAAAGCACACAGAACACTGTTACCTTCCCACCAAAGTGGTCCCTATTTAACTACTTGCAATTACTTGTTTTCGAACTGCTAGGTTGGCAGGAACTGGGACAAAGATGGGAGCTCATTCCATCCTGCAGTACTCGAGAATCAGATTGCTGACCTTCTGCCTCCCAGTCAGCGTCTTAGCCACTTGAGCTACTGCAAAAATCATTCCACCATTACTATTGGCTTACATGCACAGCATGGGACAATTTTAAGTCACATGATTTGCAAGAGGGAGTTTTTGAAGCCTGTGCTTAGCTAGTGAGAGGAACTGGGCGAAAAAGAAAAGTAACCAGTGTAGAACATATTCCTGGCATATGTTTTCTTTTAGGTGATATTTTAACTTAATTAAGCACTGAACTAGTGTTCCCCAGACTGATATCTTCACTGAACACAATTACTGGTCACTCACAAAATTATTATGTAAAAACCCGCCAACCTCAGGGTTACTCTATGTCCTAGCTGCTGATTGCATTCAGAAAGCCTGAGGTGCATAATACTGACAGTCATGCTCCTATGAATGGGAAGTACCAATACTAAGCATTATGCAGCTTCATTCCCACAGAGCTTAATACAGGTTCAAGTGCGGTTTATCTCTCAGCAGCTGCTTTCCGTTCCAAAATGTGTCTGTTCATCAGTGGTTCAAAGTAGATAAAACCATTACCACTTCACTCTTCAGAAACTCTTTGAGATTCCTAATTAAACCCTTTGTCTGAACACAGAATAATTAATACATAAAAATGAAGTGCAGCCAAAGAATCAGCTGTGAAACTAGTCTCTCAGTTGTATATTTAAACAATATTTAATCATTAGAGTAACACAGTGATTGCACTTTTGGAAAGGAAACAAGCTTGATACCTCATGTTTATTTAACACTTTTGACTATTTAGTTCTTGGAGGTATGAAATGAGGCTTATAGAGTGCCTGAACAGTAAATCATATGTTCTGGAGAATCAGTAGGTCTTTAAGTAGAGCTGTCATTTTAAACACCATCCTTTCATGGGGGCTCTGACAAATAAAACTGATTTCATATAACTGCGACTGTTTAGAATGAAAGACAAGTAGTGGAAATAAAAACAAGGTTTTTTTATTTAAAAAAAGCTGTCATGAAGCTCTCATTGATTCTAGTTGAACCTTAAATACTGACAGATGAGATGATTTTTACATGCTTAGGATATAACAACTGAATGGAAGCTGTTGAATAGGCAGTCTTTTAGCAGATCAGCCTGCAATAATACCCTTAGCTTTAGCTGCAGTATGATACAAGAATTAGATAATAATTTCAAAGGCAACATAGAAAGCATGGGTCCCCAGCACCACTGGACATTATGCTGCATATAGTTCTTTTTCCTAATCCATGTAATATTTTGCAGTCATACTAAATTTAATAGTCCTGTGCACAACATTATAAAAGAGGACACCAATACAAAAGAGGATACCAATTTGTTACATGTACTGATGAATGTGAATAAATAATTCTATGGTTGTACTTCTAGCACAATTTTGAGTTATGCAGGTGTAGCTATGTAGCTACACAACAGGATTTTGGCCTGGAATTTTAAAAGAAATGCAATCCATATAGGTATACTAGCATAGTTTGCCCGGTGATGCCGGGCTATTCTAAATTGTGTTTTGCTTTTTTTGGTTTTTTTGGTTTTTGAGTTAAAAATCAACAGAGGATGCTATAATTTTTTTTATTTTTTATGTAACATATGTTTGTTATTTGTGTAAACTTTTGATGTATTGTTATTTGTTTGACTTGTTTTTTCCTTGTGGCCTCTAGGTGGGGCTTTATTGTTTTTGAGTTGTTGTTACTATTCTGCCCTGCAGGTGGGGCTATTAGTGGTTTTGTTTTAGTTTCATGTTTTTTCTCTCTCCTGGCCTCTAGGTGGGGCAACTTCTGGCAAGTAGTTTTTACTGTCTTTGTTTCTTCATTTCTGTTCGGATCTCGTGGAGGGAAGACGTGCTGGTGAGTTCTCTGGTTTTCTTTCTTCTGGAGTTTTTCTTTGTTTTGTTTTTGTGGTGGTGGGCTGGGGGGTGTTTCTGTTTGTTCTTTTTTGTTTGGGTTGGGCTTTAGATTTGTGTAATTGGTTTGTTTATTTCTGGTGTTGTTTATTTTTGTTATTTCATTGTTGTTTATTTGTGTTATTTGTGGTAGTTGTATTGTTAGAGTTAGGTATTTTCATGTTGTAGTTAGGAGTTTTGTCTGTGCTTTTGTGGTATTGTGGATGTTTTTGTTTGTGTAATTTGTGGTTTACTTTTTTGTTTATTAATGGTTTTTAAAATTATTTATTTATTTTTGTTTTATTAGTCATATCTGACTCTAGGGTTCAGTACTCATCTCTGTTTCAAATCCAAAGAGCCAGTGCTATCTGCTTCTGCAGATGTTTCCATGGTCATGTGGCAGGCATGACTAGTAGACCATCTTTTAACAGCCTTTGAAATAGAGAACTATTCTAAGCAAAGAATTACACATGGTCACTCTAACAATGAGTAGAAGACTTTTGCAACATGGACTTGCTGGTTCTGGTAATACCCTTTGGTCAATGATATGCTTAGTTTCATCCTTAGTAAACAAAAATATTTACATGTTTATTCCCCCCCCCCCATGCCACTGACAGTTCACAGTGTGCAGGGATAATGTATTACTCCTCCTCCTCCAAATGTCAAATTTCCCAAATAACTTAGAAATATAGATTCTTGCACAAATAGTTCCAGCACTAAAGAGCTTTTGAGAAATGTAATGCAGAAATGCTAAATTATTTTAAAATGATGTTTTTCTAGGTTATTTAAGTTAAAAAACATTTTAAATGAGGTGTGACACATAGCACCTTATAATTTAACAGGTGAAAATCTTACTGGATTAAATTATAGTGCAGACTGTAGCTATTGAAAAGAACATCGGAATGCAGCAGAGGTCTGACCACTGAGGACTGCTGATAAATACCTGTTGAATACTGGCACTCATGTATTTTTCTGGTTGCAGCCAAATTTGCCAATTTAGGATTTTGTTGTCAGCTGCTAATCTACCAAATTTCGTAAGTAATAATTCTATTTATATTGAAAGGGAAATGCATTCTTTTAAAAAAACATTTCACACATTTTCCTTCTTTAGAAATTTTTTGCATCCTCTAAAGCAGGGATCCTCAATCCACGGCCTGTGGGCCAGATCTGGCCCATTGCACCAAGTCATCTATCTTGAGCTCTCTCTCCAATCACCACTTCCACCACCACCGTGGCTGCCACTGCTGCTGCCTCAGTCTTTGTCCCCTCCACTTGGCTTGGCATGTCCCTTCCAGTGCTCCATATCAGGGTAGATGTTGTAAGGTTTATAACATTCTCCCTGCTATGGAGTGCCAGCAGGGACACACCAAGCCAAGCAGAGGGGACAAGGATTGAGGCATCGGCGCTGGAAGCAGCAGCTGCATGTAGTTGCATGTGGCTTTCCCAGGGGCCATTCTGGCTGAGTGTGGGTGCAAAGTACAGCCTGGACCCCTCCTTCACCCACACCATGCAGCTCCTCCAGGCTGGTAAGCAGGGAAGTGGTGTGGGATGGAGTGGTGGGTGGCTTGCAGTGGTCCCACTGCCGCTGCCAGTGGTGTAGTGTGGAGTGGTGTGGGCTTGGGGTGGTCCTGGGAGCAGCAGTGCAGGCAGCGGTGGGACCACCAGTCAGGCCCCTCAATGGTCTGAGGGGGTGTGAACCAGCCCCCTGGCTTAAAAAGGTTGAGGACCTCTGCTCTAAAGCATGAAACTCATGAACTGGTTAGGGCTACTTCTTCCTTCTTTCCTTCCTTAGATTAGAAAATGCTGAAGCTGGGCTAAATGGACCAATGGTCTAAATCTGATTCAATATAATGTCCATATAATAATAATAATTTTGTGTCAGAAATTATTCTGGGTTGAAAGGATTTTTGCTGGAGAAACTCTGCTCAGGGGATGCTCGAATGAGGCTCCTTTCATGTCCCCAAGATCTTTCCCCACCAAATTTGTCCCTATTTATCTATTTGCAATTTCTTGCTTTCGAACTGCTAGGTTGGCTGGAGCTGGAACAGAGACAGGCGCGCAAAACATCGTGCAGTACCTGGGTCTTTAACTACCAACTTGCTGGCCTTCCAGCTAACAAGGTGAGCTTTTTAACCACTGAGCCACCACAACCCCTTCATGTCCATATAAAGCATAGGTACAAATGGCTTTGTGCTTTCTTCAGGAAAATCTGAAATTTTAAAACTGGCCTATATTCTACCACGCACGTTGATATATTGTATATAACAGGCCAATCAAATATTTTTACAATTATCCTGTTAATAAGCCAAAATAAAACTCAATGCCTAATATATAGCTGCAATTTTCAACTTAAGAAACACATTTTCATAGAGAACAAGAGGCTGACGGAAAAAATGCTTTAGCAATTAATAATGCCTTGCACATAATAAATGTTTGCTTAACAAAATCTGTCTCAACTTCACACATTAATCAAAAGTGAATGCCACATGATTTTGTATAATTAAGTAGAAAGTCATTCACTGAGTGGTAAATATCATAGACAATAAGATGAAATGAACCAGTATTAACCCTATGCTGTTTATTAATAATACAGGTACTCAATAGTCCACAATGCAATTATTGCAGTTAATTGAAGGGTCGTGTTGCCAAAGGTTAATAATTGGAAGGCATCTCAATGTTCCATTCATCAGAGATTTAAAGTGTAACAAACTGCTTATCAAGATTTAAAAAATAATATGAGAAGCATGCCCTTTGCACTTCAATTCATATTGTACTTACAGAGAAGACGGACTGAAATGCAAGGCATTTTATTAGTGCTATATACATCCCCACTTTTCAGCTTCTGAATTTATTTGCAGCATGTTTCAGCCCATGAGTACATTTACCTGTTCAGCCTCAGATTATAAATTGTTAAAATGCACCAAGAAAACCAGGTTACAGGTTAAAAGTAGTAAGGACAAGCTCAGCAGATCTCTGTTCTTTGTATCTTAAGTCAACAATCTGAGGTGAGATGAGCATCTCAACAACAAAAAACCATTAAGTGTCCATCCTGACACCTTATGTTGAAAGAGCAATGGTCAAAGGGAAAAGTACCAGAATATTCTGTAGTCTGAAAAAGGAACTTGAAATGTTTCACATCAGTGGTTCGTCAAACTTCATGATTTGCTCTCTTAAAAAACCGTGCAGCGATGTAGTGTGCCAGCTTTAGCCAAGGCTTTGCTCTATTAGACAAGTCAGACAAGAAACAAAGAAAAAGAAAAAAAAAGAAAAGAGGAAAAATGTTGTGGCACCTTAAAGACAAAGTTTCCTATCAGTTTGTTATGGTATTGCTTTGTACATTTAGGTCTCCTTTCCAAAACCAACTTATAGGGCTTGGGAGACATAATTTATTTTATAGCAATGGAACTGCAGTGGCTGAAGTGGCTAAGCCACTGACTGGAAGGCAGTAGGTCAGCAATCAAATTCCTGAATACTGCAGGATGGAGTGAGCTCCCACCCCAGCTCCTGCCAACCTAGTAGTTCGAAAGCAAGAAATTGCAAGTAGATAAATAGGGACCACTTCAGTGGGAAGATAAACAGCGTTCTGTGCGCTCCGGTGTCTAGTTGTGCCTGCCACATGACCATGGAAACGTCTGCAGAAGCAGACAGCTCTTTGGCTATGAAACAGAGATGAGCACTTAACCCTAGAGTCAGATATGCCTGGCTTTCGAGGAAGGGTGACCTTTACCTTTACCTTTATAGTTCTCATGATTAGCCACATAATCACTAACTCAGAAAGGACTTTGCGGATTTATACAAAGAAATGTCTGTTAATGTGACAAACTTAAGAACTTATTTAGATCAAAATGTAAATTTGTTGTTGTTGTTCAGTCGCACAGTCGATTCCGACCCTTTGCGACCCTATGGACCATCGCTCTCCAGGCACCTCTGTCCTCCACCATCCTCCTTAGTCCACACAGCCCCGTGCCCATTGTGTCTACAATACCATCTAGCCATCTCATCTTTGGCCGTCCCCTTCTTCTTCTGCCCTCCACCTTCCCCAGCATCAAGGCCTTCTCAAGTGAATCCTCTCTTCTCATTTGATGTCCAAAATACTTCAACTTCATCTTTGTTATTTGTCCTTCTAAGGAGCACTCAGGGCTAATCTCTTCTAATATTGACCTATTTGTTCTCCTCGCTGTCCAGGGGACTCTCAAAACTCTCCTCCAGCACCACATCTCAAAGGCATCTATTTTTCTTCGCTCAGCCTTTCTAATGGTCCAGCTCTCACAGCCATACATTACCACCGGGAATACCATTGCTTTGACTATGCGGACCTTTGTTTGCAGTGAGATATCTCTGCTTTTCACTATGTTCCCCAGGTTTTTCATAGCTTGTCTCCCAAGAATCAGTCGCCTTTTTATTTCATGGCTGCAATCCCCATCTGCAGAGATCTTGGATCCTAAGAAAGTAAAATCTGTTACTGCTTCTACTTCTTCCCCATCTATTTTCCAGGGACTTATAGCGCCTGTTGCCATTATCTTGGTTTTCTTGATATTGAGTCTCAGGCCAGCTTTTGCACTCTCTTCTTTCAACCTAATCAGGAGCTTCTTTAGGTCTTCTTCACTTTCTGCCATTAGGGTGGTATCATCTGCATATCTCAAATTGTTGATGTTTCTCCCAGCAATTTTGATCCCATATGGTGATTCCTCCATCCCTGCATTGCGCATTATGTGCTCTGTGTATAAGTTGAATAAGCAGGGTGACAGAATGCAGCCTTGTCTTACTCCTTTTCCTATTCCAAACCACTCCGTCATTCCATACTCTGTCCTAACTGTTGCTTCTTGACTCATGTACAGATTTCTCATGAGACATATGAGGTGTTCTGGTATTCCCATCTCTTTAATTACTTGCCACATTTTGTTGTGGTCCACACAATCAAAGGCCTTGGTGTAGTCAATGAAGCAGAAGTAAGCTTGTTTCTGGTATTCCTTTGTTTTCTCCATGATCCAACGTATGTTGGCACTCAGATTATATGGAGCAAGAAATTCAAGATAAAGAAATTGAAATAGTGATTAAAAACTTAAAAAATGACAAAGCACCAGGTGAAGATGGTTTTCCATCAGAAATATATAAACAATGTCAGGAAGTAATGATTCCCAAATTAAAGAAACTGTATAATTATATATTAGAGGGGGGAAATATGCCAAAATCCTGGAGTCGTTCAATTATGGTATTGATCCCAAAACCGGGTAAAGATAGGGGAAAAATTGATGCCTACCGCCCTATCTCCTTATTAAATCAGGACGCTAAGATATTCACCTCTTTATTGAATAACAGACTTAATAGCTTTCTAAGCTTTTATATAGGAGAGGACCAAGCTGGTTTTTGAAGGGCAGACAGATGGAGGGACTGATAAGTAGGTTAGTCAATATTATAGATTTGGTTAAAAAGAGTAAGGAAAAAGTTTGTATTTTGGCACTAGATATCTACAAAGCATTTGACTCTATTCAGTGGTCTACTATTAAAGAAATATGTTGCAGATTAGAGTTTGGTTCTAAATTTAAACATGCAATTAATCAATTATATAATGATTCGGTGACAAGAATAAAAATGAATAATAGGTTAAGTGGGGAAATTGAGATTAAGGCTGGTACCCGACAAGGCTGTCTGCTCTCCCCATCACTTTTCATCCTAGCAATGGAGTTGTTAGCAAGAAGTATTCGACAAGATGAAAGTTTGACAGGTGTTAAAAATAAAAAAATTAGTCTGTTTGCAGATGACACCTTGCTAGTGGTCAAGGACCCTCTTCTAAATATTAATAAAATACAACATCACCTGAAGTTATTCGAGCAAGTTACAGGATTAAAAATAAATTGGAATAAAACAGAAGCTATTACTTGTAATCTATCGGAGGGGGAAAAGAAGAAAGTAATGGAGAAATATAAATTTAAAATAAGAGATCGAATGAGATATTTGGGAATAATGGTGTCAGATGAAGTTAAGGATTTGTATAAGATCAACTTTAATAAGTTAAAAGAGGAAATAAAAAGAATTAAGGATCAATGGAAATCATTTAAAATATCATGGTTTGGGATGATAAATTTGTGCAGGATGAAAATTATGCCAAAACTAAACTTTTTATTTGAAAATTTACCAATACAAATAAAAGAAACAGAGCTTAAAATCTGGCAGAAATTGATAAATGAAATCTGTAATAATGGAAAAAAGCCAAGAATTAATAAAAGTTTATGGTATTTAAAAAAGAAGTTGGGAGAGCTAAATATCCCGAATGTTAAACTCTATTACAGAGCTTTTAATTTAAAGAAAATTATTAAACTATTAAGTCAAAATTGTGCACAAAAGTATGAACTAGATTATATAGAGTTTAGAAATTGGAAGGGTGAATTATTTTTAGGTGAGATAAGAACTAATCCCCAATTTTGTAATTTTTCTTTAAAGAATATATTTAGAATATAGAAAGGATTAAAACCAATATTATCTCCAAATTCTTCGCCCATAATAGAAATTCTAGACCAACAAAATTGTCCTTTAGAGGAAATAATAAGTACAAGAGAAATTTTAACACGCAAAAAAGCTCTATTAATCACGGATTGGATTGATAATTGTAATACCATCTTCCAAAGAAAAAGTATTTATGTGGAGTTAGGCTTAAATTGGCTGCAAGAACTCCAGATGGAGGCATGGAATAGAAAGATGAGGGAAAACAGTACAATAAATCGGGCATCAACCCCCTTCGAAAATCTGACTCTTGAAGTAAGGAATGGTAAAAAGAATTTAAAAGGTTTAGTGGGTAAGATTTATCAGTTGTTAAATTCTAGTGAAGATACTCAGCATTGGCTTAAAAAAACTTGGGAGGAGGATTTGGGAATTATAATAAAATATGAGAACTGGAAAAAGAAATGGACCCATAGAAGTATGAAATCACTTTCAATAAAGGAAAAAGAACATAATTGTAAAGTACTTTGGAGGTGGTATCTCACTCCAGCCAAATTACATTTAATAAATAATAAGAACTCTGATTTATGCTGGAGATGTAATAAAGGAAAAGGGACTTACATTCATATGTGGTGGCTGTGTGATAAAATGAGGAATTTCTGGGATGCTATAGAAGAGGAATTGAATAAAATATTAAAAATAACAATAGTGCTAAGTCCAAAGATAGTATTATTAGGTGAAGTGGATGATTTACATCTGGAAAATAATAAAAAAGAATTATTGTTATCTTTATTGATGGTAGCCAGACAGCTAATTGCCAAGGAATGGAAGAGTGGAACTAATATTAGTAAAGTTAGATGGTACGCAGATGTTTAGCAATTGGCTCTCAATGAGAAATTAACTATCCAAGTTCACCAGAAAAAGGGGTTACCAATAAAGACACCATTTTGGGAGATTTGGGGTTCCTTTGTCAACTTCGCTTTATTAGGTGATAACAAGTTTAACCCAAGCCCTGACATGAGACAATTTTGGAAACAGAATTGAAGGTAAATGGTCAAGAAACCCCTGCCGACATCCCCCGACAGAGCACAGGTGGGCGGGTTATATTGTTTTATTGCTTTAGGTATTTTTTATAATGTATAGATTTGTTATTGTATTATTTTTTGTATTATTTTCATTATTTGTTTTTGTATTACTTCAGTTCTTAATAAAAGCTAATAATAAAAAAGAAAGGACGGACAAGAAATAGCATCTAGTACTAGATTAAAACCTTTTGTTATTAGAAAGAAAAAATTTCTGACCCATACCTTAAGGCTGCCACAACTCAGAAATAAGGGCACATAAAAAATAAAATTTAAACTGGCTGGATAGCTCAATGTGTTAGATATGGAGTTCAGTTCCCCATTGTGCTTCCAAGTACATTCAGACTATATAGACTTGGGCAAGCTGCATAGTCCTAGGACACTCCCAGTAAACTACTTCAGAGTACTCACTACCTAGAAAACCCTAGAAAGGTTCATTTTAAGTCAGGAGTTACTTGACCGCATGCCACCACCACCACCACCACCACCACCATCACCACCACCACCACCACCACCACCATCATCAAAGGCTCTTTTCCAACTTCCTCTGTCAAAGGGGTCAAGAGAGAAGGCTACTTTCCAATTGTAGAACCCCACCTATAGCATGCTCTCCCTGCACAAAGGTTTATCTGGTACTAATGTTACAGACTTTAGGGTACCAGATGAAGATTTAAAAATAGATTTAAAACTGCCTTTACATCTTATTCTGGCTAACACCATTCTTTTATTAGCAAGGTAGAATGCTAAGTCTGCTGCAGCAAAGTCAACAAAGTATTTTGGTATATTAAAGATTTACAAGTGTTATCAGCCACGACCTTTGTGGACAGTTCTTCTGAGCAAATGGAGTAGAGTGCACTACAGCTTTTGCCAAATAAAATATTTTTTCAGCCTCCACAATCCTTCTGTGTTTCAATCTTGTATGTGAAGAGGAGGAATCACATTTTTTAACTCCTAGCTATGCAAGAAAGAATGGTACTTTGCCATGCTGAAGAGGAGAGGAGCAGAGAAGAGAGAGAACATTCATCTGCACAAATTAAGCAAGGTTGCACAAATAATGTGGAGAATTTAAAGATGTGAATTTTTAAAGTTTTTTAAAAAATATTATTTTAATAATATTTTTATGCTTATTACTTTTTTTTGGTTGATAGCCACTCAAGAAAAGCAAACACCACTCCCCATTCCTCCTCCTTTCTCTCTCCTCTTCTGGGAGGAAGTTTTCCATTTAGCTTTTTTTTTAAAAAAAGTCACAAGGTGGATGTGCACTGCCCTAATACACTTCCTCAGTCCTTCCATGGAGCCAAGGAATGATTTAATTTGTCAATATCCTTTAGCGACTGTCATTTTAAGCCACTTCAAGATACTGGCAATTGATTTGTTGTTGTCAGTCACACAATCAATTCCGACCCTTTGCAACCCATGGGCCATTGTCCGCCAGGCACTCTGTCCTCCACTATCCTCCTCAACCCGCCCAGCTCTGAGCCCATTGCGTCTACAATACCATCTAGCCATCTCATTTTCTGCCGCCACCTTCTTCTTTTGACCCTGACCTTTCCCAACATCAAGGCTTTCTCAAGTGAATCCTCTCTTCTCATTTGATGTCCAAAGTACTTTAGCTTCATCTTTACTATTTGACTTTCTAAGGAGCAGTCAGGGTTGTTTTTTTTCTAAAATTGACCTATTTGTTCTCTTCTCTGTCCAGGGTACTCTCAAAACTCTCCTCCAATACCACATTTTAATGGGGATGCTCAATATTGGTCCATTTCCAGTGATCAGACATGCTGAGAACAAACTAGAACAGAACAAGTGCAAGATGTTAATGTGACTGATCCAATAGGGAACAGTGACCACAACTCAATTATGTTTAACTTGATCATAGACCGCAAGTCACTGATAAAATCAAACACAGAGACCTTAAATTTTCAAAAAGGAAATTTCCCAAAGATGAGGAAACTAGTAAAAAAGAAACTGAAAGGGAAAATTGAGAGAGTCCAAACACTTCAAGAGGCATGGAGGTTGTTTACAAAAACAATAACAGAGGCCCAATTGGAATGCATACCCAAAAGGAAAAAGGGCACTGCCAGGTCCAAGAGGACTGCAATGTGGCTTACAGGAGCTGTTCGGGAAGTGATCAAGAGCAAGAAAAGCTCATTTAGAAGATGGAAGGCTTGTCTAAATGAGGACAGCAGGCAGAAACGTAAATTCTGGCAGAACAAATGCAAGGCAACAATCAGGAAAGCAAAGCAAGACTTTGAGGAGCGTATAGCTAAAAATTCTCAGAGAAATAACAAAGACTTCTTTAAGTACATTAGAAGTAAGAACCCAACTAGGAAGGCCATTGGACCATTAGATGACAATGGAAGGCAAGGGGTTATTAAAGAGGAAACAGAGATTGCAGAGAGACTCAATGAATTCTTTGCTTCAGTATTCACTGAAGAAGACAGAGGCCACATGCCCAAAACAGAGCCTATCTTCATAGGGAGGGAAACCGAAGAATTAAGCAAGATAGAAATAACTAGGGAGGAGGTCCTTGCATGTCTTGTTAAGCTAAACTCTAACAAATCACCAGGACCAGATGGCATCCATCCACGAGTTCTCAGGGAACTTAAAGATGAAATTGCTGATCTCCTAGCCAAAATATATAATATTTCCCTCAAATCAGGCTTTGTGCCTGATGACTGGAAGGTAGCAAATGTAACACCAATTTTCAAAAAAGGATCCAGGGGTGATCCAGGAAATTACCGACCTGTCAGTTTGACATGTGTCCCAGGTAAAGTGATGGAAACCATCCTAAAAGATAGAATTAATAGGTACATAGAAGAGAAGGCGCTGCTAATGGAGAGCCAACATGGCTTTTACAAGGGCAAATCATGCCTCACTAATCTGTTGGAATTTTTTGAGAGTGTCAACAAGCATGTGGATAAGGGGGATCCAGTTGACATTGTTTATCTGGACTTTCAGAAGGCTTTTGACAAGGTCCCACACCAAAGGCTCTTGAATAAACTTACCAGTCATGGAATAAAGGTACAGGTCTTGTCCTGGATCAGCAACTGGCTAAGGGACAGGAAACAGAGGGTAGCACTAAATGGACACTTCTCCAAGTGGAGGGAAGTAAAGAGTGGGGTCTCCCAAGGTTCAGTACTGGGACCCCTGCTTTTCAACCTCTTAATAAATGATCTAGAGGTAGGAGTAAAAAGCAAGGTAGCCAAATTTGCTGATGACACTAAATTATACAGGGTAGTGAAAACTGTGAGAGATTGTGAGGAGCTCCAGACACTGGGGGAGTGGGCAAAACAGTGGCAAATAAGCTTCAACATCAGTAAGTGCAGAGTGATGCATGTTGGGGCAAAAAACCCCAATTACATTTATAAACTGATGGGGTCTGAACTCTCTGCGACAAACCAGGAAAGGGACCTTGGTGTCATGGTGGACAGCTCAATGAAGATGTCAACCCAGTGTGCCTCAGCAGTGAAAAAAGCAAACTCAATGTTAGGGATCATTAGGAAGGGTATAGAAAATAAGTCAGCAAGTGTCATTTTGCCTCTTTATAAATCTATGGTGAGGCCCCATCTGGAATACTGTGTACAGTTCTGGTCGCCATACCTCCAGAAGGATATTATGGAGTTGGAGAAAGTACAGAGGAGGGCAACCAGAATGATTAGGGGACTGGAACACCTTCCTTACCATCTGAGGCTGCAACGGTTGGGCCTTTTCACTCTTGAACGACGGCGTCTAAGAGGTGACCTGATGTTTATAAAATCATGCACGGTGTGGACAAAGTAGATAAGGAAAAACTGTTTTCCCTATGGCACAACACTAGAACTAGGGGACACTCGATGAAACTTTTGGGTATTAGTTCTCAAACAAATAAGAGAAAGTACTTTTTCACCCAGAGGATTACTGGTCTATGGAACTCCCTGCCAGAAGAAGTGGTGACAGCTGTCAGTCTTGACAGCTTTAAGAAAGGATTAGACAAGTTCATGGAGGACAAGTGTATCAATGGCTATAATTATGGCTACCTAAGGACAACCTCCGGGTTGGAGAGATAGGCAGGATATCTCTCAATGCCATTTCCAGGGAATCCTAAGCAGGTGAAGGCATCTCCTTGGGAATACCCTGAAGGAAATGGTGAGCCACTGTGTGAGACAGAATGCTGGACTGGATGGGCTGTGGCCTGTTCCAGCAAGGCTGTTCTTATGTTCTTATGTAACAATCCTACCCACACTGAAATAGTAAACACTGCTGACAGGGGTTAGACATTGTAGGTAGGATTGCTCTGGGGTGGGCTGGTTTGCTCCAGCAATAATGCCATCTGACCATTGTCTTTAGGAGCCAAAAACAGCAGGCCAAATGCCCATGTAATCAGCCTCTCAGTCAAATGACTTTCCCAGCCATGGAAGACTTCTCAACTGCAGTCTAAATCTGGGATCTTTTGCTTGAAAAGAAAGTTGTTGACTGCATTGTTTTCATAATACATAAGACCTTTAGTTAAACATGGCTCATCTCCAACACTTCCTAAATATGGCTCACATTCTCTGGCTTGCTCTCTTTCCCATTGGCCAATGGTAAGAGAATGTGGGAGATGTGCAGAGGTCCAAAACATCCCCAGTTGTGGTACAAAGCATCTTTCATGATTCTTTTGTAATAGCGTCAAACTTCTCAGTCAACATCTCTCTACCTCTCTAGCTGTTTAGTGGCCACCAAGCCTGTCAATCTATCTTTACTATCTTAACTGCTGTTCCATGGCAAGCCTTGTCACTATATAATGTAACATACAGCAATGACTTGTAAAAGAGTTTTCATCACGTTTTTCTCCATTGAACTTGAAGAGTAAAATGGAGTATAAGATTTAGGCAATGTGGCCTAGATTCATGCTCCAATAAACCTAAGTAGTGCATAACTTACACAGATATATCCTCATGCAGAGCTAGAGCTCCACTTTGACCATCTTTTCATTTTAACAATATTTAAGTGTTGGGGCATTAATCCCTCTCATGGCTTTTCACAGCTGGCATTTCTTAAGCATTAACATCTTGCACACAAAAGCTTTAATACCTCATCACTTATGAGTGTGTCATAAATCCACATTTTTATTCTCAGTCTAATTATCTAATGCTGCAATACTATTTATGTTACTGTCAGCTCTAGAGAAATTTCATTGTTGAGCAATGTGTGTTAAATTCTCAAACATAGTGTTTCAAAACCAAGTCTAAAAATACATTCTGGAACTTGACATATTTCTAGTTTTCCAGGAAATGTACTTAAAATATGTGAGTGTTTATGCAACATGAGTGGAACTGAGTTGACTTTTAACAAAGGTTTGTCAAGGACAGAATTGGTTTTAACATTATAGTGCATTTTGAAGCATGGCATTCAGAATTTTTTAACAAAGCTGAGGAAAGATCCTTTAATGTTAATCCTAATCAAAGTAGACCCACTTAATGGTCCAATAAGTAAATGGGAGGGAAAGAGGACCACACTTTCTTCATCCAGAGTCAATCCAGAGTCAAGGCAAAAACACTACACCATTATTTTCCTGCAGTTGGCTGGGCAACAAAATGTGACCAATAGCTCTAGTGGTTGGCATACTTCCCAGTAGGTTCTCCATCCCACACTACCTTATTCATACTGTGCACACGCATGTGGCAAATTATTCCGAGCTTTACTGTGCTGCCGACATGAACAGAAATCTCAACATTAATTCATGAAGACCTTCCCCCAACAGGCCCTGTGCTGCTTCATTCTGCTACATGAAGTCTCACAAACAATGGTGTTTCAACATCGCTCCTGCTTTGCTCCAAATTCCATGACTGGCTCAAGTGTATACAATACATTGGCTCTTACAACTGTCCTCCTCTCTCTTGACTTTTTTTATTGAGCCATGCTACACAAAGCACAAAAACATGAAAATGCCTTTGTGTTCAACCAGTGAGATCCAGCACCAGCTAGAAAGTAGTTGATGTTGGGCCCTTAGACATTAAGTCCACCTGGCACACAAAATTTCCCCTCTTCTAATGCTATTTGCTTTCAGACTTATCTCACCACTCAGAGGACCAGAGGAATATTGTCATTCCCTGAAATGCCAACCAGCTTCCTGAGACCTATCAACTTAAATTGCACATTTCCTAAAGCAAAATTGATGCTACTTCCAGAGTTTCTTAGGCAGTACCCTCAGATTACCTAGCAGTAAATTTCATTCCTCACCCAAACAGGATTAGCTCGACACTTCTTATTCTAGGAGGGGAAAAAAGATGACCATGCCTCCTCTCATTGCATGACAAAAGGTGTCTGATCTGGCAGTTCAATTTTTCTTCAACTTGGTGATGAGATAGAATCTCTCACTAGTTTAAGGGGTGAAGGGCAGGCTATATATACTTTGTTGCTACCTCCGAATTTAGACAGGTCTGTGGTGGCTATTTGGACACCGGGATAAGTCCCAATGTGCCATAGGGTCTAGTGCCCCCCAGAGGCAGAAAGAAGTATGACACCAGGTGCCTACACAATGGCGCAAGTCAATTTCCACCGAAGCCGGAACCTTTGAGGCAGCAGGATGCTGTTTTGTGGAGTGGGTATTGCCATGCACCAAACCCCCCCCCCCCAATGGCTGATTGGTGCATGGCGATGCACCAGCCCACCTGCCATGGCCTCAGTCACTTCACATCCAACTCCATAGGCTCCACCCCTCCCCCATCCATCACCCTTTTAGCATAGCCAGCACACCCCTGACCTTAGGCCTGGGGCCACAATTTCATGGCCACCACTGCATACAGGGACTTGAAATGGGCAGCTTTTATGATTGATATTATATACATTCTTCTGCTGTCTAGCAAAATGTGAGTGCAGGAAATTATATGAGGGGTCAAATTTTCCAGGCAATGCCAGCAAAGGTTTTAGCTTGTGTTACTGGCCTGTTCATGTATTTTCTAGCATTCAGATACTTGTGAATTCAAAAGCTACTCCATTAAATAAGGGAGTGTCAACTAGCATCTAATAAACCTATTCTTTAAATTATGAGGATGTTTTATACATATATAAAGTGGTATATATGGAGCCAGACAGTAATTGGCTAGCAAACAAGATATCTGGATTATCTCCAGAAATGTTGCTTAACAATAATCGTTATTTATTATAATTTGGGAGAGAAGCCAATTGTCCTCAGAGATGAAGATTGTTGTTTGCTTAACTGGTTTATTATAGGGACTAGCTAAACCATGAGGAGTTAAGCTAAATATGTCAAGATTATTCCATTTAAGATTCCCTCTTCCCCACTAATCTCATCAGTTTGATATGTAGCTCCTGTCCTCTGGGTGAATTGAATCTGGGATCTATGAACTGAAAGGCCAACACTTAATTTTGTGTACAGTCCTGCCTATGAAATATTCCATTATTTAAAAATTATTATTTTTTGATGAATGGCCTGTCAGCATTGGATGAAGTTAACATTCTTCTGGTCAATAAAGCAAATATTGAAGTAGTAAGATAAACAGAGCCTAAGTCTGAAAAAGTACAGCATGCTTTCCCTTACCTGGTTGCAGCATTGCCCTCCTTATTTTACTCCACAATGTATAAATAATTGCCAGGCATTTTATTTACACACAGGAAACCAACTTAGAGTTACGATTCTCAAATGGGTTTCTGAGTAATAAAGGTGAAAGCTGCAGTTTTAGGCATGTCTATTCAAGAGTAAGTCCTATTTTCTTCAGTTGGGAGTCTTCGCAAGATGGTGTAGAAATGAAATCCATTTGATTTGCGTTGGCTGAAGAAGAAGACACAATTTTCCACCACAAAATGGGCAACCTTACAGGTACATTTCTGTGATATGTTTTTGTAAAGAAAATTGTGCTCAAAAACCATGTGTATGTTAAAAAAAGTGCATGGCTAAACATTTGTATATTAGTGAGATGGGTGGGGTGGGGTGAGAATATTCAATAGTCCACATGGAAAATGCAATGTGTTGACACTGGTGAATGGGAGAGGTTATAAAGATACACATTAATTTCCATACAGGATCCCCCCCCTACAAACACACACACACACACCAAATATCTTGCAGCTGAATGCAGAGTTGGGGGGGGGAATGATAAGAGTTGTGACAGTCTATGAAACACAAGGTAAATGGATAAAGGATTGCCACCTAATAGGTGTGAAGACCTGTGAACCATTCCTTCGTGCTGTACCTGGTAATGGTAGCTTGTTCTGAATTGTTTTGTTTTTTTAAAAAAGAGAATTAACAATGTAGATAGATAATTTCCATCAAAGGGGTAATAGCTTTGTGACCTCCCCCCTGCTCGATAAATTAAAATTACTTAGCTAGTTTTCATGTCAAAAATAAACAGCCAAAGCTGCTTGCAGACAACATTTATTTTGTATATACATTAATGGGCACTTCCGTTTTTCCTGGAGGCTAGAATCCACTTTGAAATTCGTGTTTGATAAATTCCCTGGCTTTCTGAGTAATTTAGATGTCTATGGGGCCGCTGATCCTTTGAGTGTATTGCTGAACCATTGGGACTTCCTCGCCACATCTACATATCCAAGTTCAAATATATACTCAAGATGATTGGTTTAAACTTTAAGTTGTTGATCTTATTCCTGATAGATTTGTTAGACTGTCTCTCATTTCACTTCTAAAATCTGTGTATAATCCATAAATACCCCCTTCTTAAATATGACTTTACTAAATTCACTTATTTGAGTTGGTAAAGGAGTAATTTTATAGGCACAGTATGGAATTAATATTCAGCACTGCATAATGATCTTAAGAGGAAAAAGCTGTTTGGTTGTATGTATGTGAATTAATATCAGGACAGGGTATTTGCTGTTGGGATTATAGCAAGCTTGCATGCACTCACACTGGGTATCAATGATCATCCTTTGCCACTAGCTTGACTGGTAGAGTTCTTTTTCAACCTGTATCATTTGACACAATCCCCCATTCCCTCTTCCTGTTCATTTTCCTGAGCCTGAAGATTCTCTCCATTTACTGGAGATGCCATTTTCCTTTCCCAGGCATTTAACTGTAATTACAAATGGTAACTGCATGTCAAGATATATTTTTATTCTTAAAATACTTCTAGAGTGATTTTTATCATGCAAAGACTAGTTTATGTGGAAAAAGAAACCATAGAGGTAATAATAATAATTTTGTGTCAGAAATTATCCTGGGTTGAAAGGATTTTTGCTGGAGAAACTCTGCTCAGGGGATCCGCAAATGAGGCTCCTTTCATGTCCCCAAGAGCTGGGACAAAGACGGGCATGCAATCCATCATGCAGTACCTGGGTCTCGAACTGCCGACTTGCCACAGAAGTAAACAGGGTGTGTGAGACTGGGCTGATCTCACCATGTTTCTGTGCTGTGGCTTATTTCTAACTTTGGTAACTAAGAGGAATAACCAAAATCCCCCTTGCAGCTTATTATTTTAACTTGTTATTTTTTTTAAAAAAAACTTTTTTCTTTTATGCACTTCTTTTCCTTGTTATGGTAGCTATGAAATGATTGAAAAATTAAGAGGATTAAGGGATCATGGAATTTGGTGCTCTTCTGGAAAAGTAGGCTTTGTAGTCTGTGCCTGGAGCAGTCTGGTTGAAAGAATGCCCTCAAATTACTGCAAAAACTTACAGTTATTATATCAGAGAGTAAACAAAACAAAACAAAACAAAAAAGACAAAAACAGTTGAGGCACTTTAAAGATTAACTGCTGTATTTTAATGTTAACACAACACCATTTAATGCAGTGGTTTCCAACCTTGGGTTCCCAAGTGTTCTTGGACTAAAAATCTCAGAAGTCTTCACCTTTGGTAGTGATGGACAAGATTTCTGGGAGCTGTAATCCAAAAATGTCTGGGGACCCAAGGTTGGGAACCACTGCATTAAATGGTGTTGGGTTATCCTGTACCTACAAATAACCTTTAACAGAATAATGGACTAATATATTATAACAACCATACCCCATCCAGAGTATATGAACAAAATTTAATAATACTGGGTCAAGATTGGGAGTTTCTGTTTTAAATTCATTATGTTGCCCAAATATTAAGGTAATTTGGGACTCAACAAATGTTGCTTCATTAGAAGCTACAATGCCAGGCTGAATTTGGATGCTAATCCCACCTAGAGTAGACCCATTTAATTAATTTGATTTGGTAGTTTGCCAAACATTCTGTTGATCAACTGAGTCTATTCTGGTTTGGACTAAGAAGTGGGTATAACCAGCTGTTGCTCTATTGATTTTCTTGAATAATGTGTCTGATCTATTCACCACTCTTCCTTCTATAACAGTCTTTTTAAAAAGGTTTCTCCCCACAGTGACTGTGTAACCAGAGGAAAGGAATCATGCCACTGACCCCATCTCTGGCTCTTTCTTCAACCTTCATGGAGAATGCAAGCGCGGCGCCAAAATGGCCGCCGTGCTCTTTGCGGGCCCCCCCCACAGGACAGAGAATCCGGGTAGTTAGGGGCGTGGCCAGCTCCCTTATAAAAGGGGTGGCCACGAGGCAGCCGAGCTGCCATTTTACCTCAGCGACGGAGCGGAGAAGTCTTTTCCCCTGTGTCTCCGTCGCTCCTTAGCTTACCGGGAAGCCTTTTGGTAGCGGTTCTTCCTTTTCGGCTTCCCTTTGCTTCAGTAGATATGCCTTCGAAGAAGAAGGCAGCTTCAAGTGCGGCTCGCGCTGTTAGGAGGCGCAACCCAGGTCGGAGGACCGCGGTGCCGCCTCCTCAGCAGCCGCCCTCGCAGGCCCCGGTTGGGGCTGGCGGAATGGGGTCTATTGCCCCTTGGCCCGGAGTGGGCGAACAGAATGCGGGCGCGGAAGGGGTTCCGGCCCGCGGCCCGCGAGCGGTGGACACCGCTCCTGCACCTGCCCACCCTGTTGGGCCTGCTGCTCTTGGGTCGCAGCCTCCCCCTGGGCCCTCTAGCCTTGGGGGGTGGTGCGGCCCCCTGCCTTGGCAGGTTTCTCCACCGACCCTGCCGGGCTTCGGTGCTGGCCAATGGCCATATTCGGGTCCTGGGGTACAGGGACCTGTACCCACGCCTGGACCGGGCCGGCCGGCCGGCCCTTGGCCCCAGGTCGACATGGCAGCCTTACTGGCCCGTATTGCGGCCCTGGAAGCGTCGTTGGCTCGGGCCAGTCAGGCGGGAGCCCCCTTTGGGGTCCCTTTTGCGGCGCTGTCGGCAGGAGGACAACAGCCGACAGGGAGGGTTGAGCTGCTGCAGGCGCGTGGCGCGGTTTCGGCCACTGCCTCGCAGCTCCCCAGTCAGCAGCCAGGTGCGGGTCAGGCCCCGGTGATGAGCTCTACGTCGGTCGTGAGCTCCGACGCCCCCAGTGGGCCGGAACCCCCGGTGGGGGCGGCCCGCGGGGGTGCAGCATGTGAGTATACGGTGCAAGCGAGTACACCCACACACATTCCCAATATGGGGGGGCTTTTCAATGGCCTTGGCCTCGCGCGGGTGATGCGGGGGCCACGCTGTCGGCACCCCACCCGGCGACGACGACTGCCACCCTGGGCACTGGGGTGGGTACTTGTTCTTACACTGCGGGGAATGTTCTGGGGGTGGCTGGGCTAGCTCAGGCCCCTTTTCCTATGGCTGCGGTGCCTTTTGCGGCTTTGCCGACGGCGGGGTATTCCTTGCCACTGGGTGATCACTTGGCACAGACTACCAGAGAAAAGATATGGCGGGGGGAGTATGTAGATATCTTCTCACTCCTGAACAGAGAGCCCACCAAGGAAGAAAGGGAGGGACAGGATGAGAAGGACAAGGAGCAGGCACGTCGCCGTAAGCCGCCACGTACCTGGGCCAACTGGCTCCCTGCTTATTTAATATACATGGCGGTGTACTTGAGGGCGCGGCCGGATTTGGCTATTCCCATGGTCCAATATTTGGACAACATATATAGGGCGATGGTTGATTTCCCGGGTCCCTCGTGGTTGGCCTATGACGAGGAATTCCGCATGAGGATTCCCCTTCACCCCGAGATGAGATGGGATGAGCCGTGCCAGAGGCTTTGGCTTTTGTACATGACGCCCACACGCCCCGCCCCGGGAGACAGATACCATTGTGGACATGCGGTTCAGCGAGCAGCTCCAGCGCAGGTTACCCGCCAAGCGGCGGGGCAGGGGGTTCCAGCCCGCCTGCTGTGCTGGACTTTCTCGTCCAATGGTTCCTGTAATAGGAAGAATTGCAAGTACAGGCATGAGTGTCCCACATGTGCGGGCCCCCACGCAGCCTCCGCCTGTCCCAGGCCTGGAGGGACAAGGGGCAGAGGGAGGGGCGGACAGTGGGCTGGCAAGACTGCCACGGATGGAACTGGTTCTCCAAAAGGCCCCCTCCCCAATTAATGTGGACATGCTGGAGCGTTGGCTCGCATCGTACCCGAAGGGGGAGGATGGGGAGTATCTCCTTCAGGGTTTTAAGCAGGGATTCCGTATCCCTTTCATGGGTGATAGGTCCCCTCAGGATGCCCCTAACCTTTTATCCCTCAGAGGGAGGGAGGACGTGGCTGCGGCCAGCATTAAAAAAGAGTTAGATGCGGGCAGGGTCGCTGGACCTTTCCCTGCACCCCCGTTTCCCAATCTTAAGGTGTCGCCACTGGGCTTGGTCCCCAAAAAGTCCCTAGGCGAGTTTCGCCTTATTCATCATTTGTCCTACCCAGCCGGCCGATCGGTCAATGATGCTATCCCTGATGACCTTTGTTCAGTCAGGTATACATCGTTCAACCATGCGCTGCGCATGGTGCGCTCGTGTGGCCCGGGTGCCCTGCTGGCCAAGTGCGACATCAAGTCGGCTTTTCGCCTTTTGCCAGTGCATCCGGGCGACTTTGAGTTGCTGGGTTTCAAATTTAAGGGTGAATATTATTTTGATAAGGCCATGCCTTTTGGCTGTTCCATATCATGCTCGGCCTTCGAGCGTTTCAGTACTTTCCTAGAGTGGGCTTTCGTCCGCAGGTCAGGGTCTCGGTCTGTAGCCCATTACCTGGATGACTTTTTATTCGGGGGTGAACGGGGCTGGGACACGTGCACACGTCTCCTCAACACATTTCAGACGCTAATGGAGGAACTCGGTGTCCCTTTAGCGCCCGAAAAGACCGAGGGCCCATCTACCAAGCTAGTATTCCTGGGGGTGGAGATTGACACAGTAGCGCAGGCTTCTAGGTTACCGGGCGATAAGGTGTCCAGAATAGTGGCCCTTATCTCGGATTTGCTGGCCAAACGCAAGGCATCACTGAGGGAACTGCAGGTGCTACATGGTCACCTCAATTTCGCTTGCAGGGTGGTCGCACCGGGCAGAGCTTTTGCCCGGCGCTTATGCGACGCCATGGCAGGGTTATCCAGGCCCCACCATAGAGTTAGGCTTACCCGGGGTATCAGGGCAGACATGTTTGTCTGGTTGCAATTCCTGAGGGAGTTCAATGGGGTCTCATTTTGGAGGTCTGACCCCCAATTTTCAGATCCAGTCTGATGCCTCAGGATCCCTGGGTTATGGGATGTACTTCAATGGGAAGTGGGCCTATGGTGGGTGGCCACCGGCCTGGGCAGGCACGGGTCGCCTGCGGGATCTCACATATCTGGAATTTTTCCCTATTCTGGGGGCTTTGATGCTATGGGGCGAGCAGTGGGCTAATTCGGTTGTGCATTTCTGGTGTGACAATGCTGCTGTTGTACACATTGTCAATGCACAGACTTCCAAATCACCCAGGGTTATGGAACTAGTGCGCCATTTTGTGTTGCGCTGCCTGCGCCTCAATGTCTTGTTCAGGGCCAGGCATGTTCCAGGGATTAATAATGATATTGCTGACGCTTTGTCCCGCCTGCAGATCTCCCGGTTCCGCGCCTTGGCCCCGGATGCGGAGGAATTTCCCTCGTCACTCCCGGACGAGATGTGGACTATTGGCAAGGAGAGGTGAACCGGGCGATTGGCCTGTCACTAGCGCCACGCACTCGTAAGGCGTATCAACAAGCGTTCAATTCTTACAGAGCATTTTCTGCTCAATTTCACCTGCCAGAGACCTGGCCTATCCCGGTGGACCATGTTCTGCGGTTCATGGTTCACCTGCATGCACAGGGCCTCGCACCTCGCACCATAGCATCCAAGCTCTCGGCGTTGGCTTTTATGGCCAAAGTGGGAGGTCATGAGGACAGCACCTCTGACTTCCGTGTGAGACATGTTTTGGCGGGGTAGGTGCGCGAGCGCGGGCGTTGCCTGGACGACCGGCACCCCATTTCCCCAGGGGTTCTTACCCAGTTGGCCCGGGGCTGGCCAGGCCTCTGTTTTGATCATTATGAGGCAGCCCTTTTCCATGCAGCCACAACGGTGGCATTTTTTGGAGCGCTCCGCATCAGCGAACTTGTGATGCTGTCTAAGGTGGATGCAAGTTGTAGGGCACTGGAACTCGAAGATGTCTATGTTGCCAAAGACTGGGCCCAGTTGAGGATACGCTCCTCTAAAACAGATCAGCATGGCGTAGGCAGTGGTGTAAGACTGCTACGGTGTTCTTTGGCAGACATCTGTCCGGTTGGTGCCCTACAGGAATACCTGGCACTGCGTGGCATGCACCACGGCCCGTTTTTCTGTCACCAAGATGGGTCTCCCCTTACTAAATTTCAGTTTTGGAAGGTGACAGGCAGAGCCCTCACCAGGGTGGGTCTACCAGGTGCCCGTTATGGCACACATTCGTTCCGTATTGGTGCAGCCTCTACAGCAGCTGCTTTTGGGTACTCTGGGGCTGACATACGTAGCATGGGGAGGTGGGGCTCGCAATGTTTTCAGTTTTATGTGCGCCCACTCCCGCCATGAGTACCAATCCAGTCACCTTACCGCCTTTTTTCTCAATTTTCTTACAGACCCTGGGTGTCGTATTACACCGGTGACAGTATGGCTGGTGGGCCACAGCTATGTGCACAGGGCAGCGCGTTACGCTGCGGCGACAGAGTGGGGACCCCGACTGGGACTGGGTGAACACGCCAGTCTCACATGGCATGGTAAGCCTGGGATGTTATGGCGGGAGCTGCGGCCTTTCCTTTTTTCTGGCCTGGGTGCTGACCCGCCTGACATTCTCATCATCCACCTGGGGGGCAATGATTTGGGCCAGGTCACCGGCTTATCGCTCAAGCATGCGATTTGCGAGGACCTCGCCTACTTGCATTATGTCTGGCCTGCCACAACCCTGGTTTGGTCGGACATTGTCCCGCGCCATTCTTATAGAGGGGGCGTTAACCTCCTGGCCCTTGACCGCGCTAGGCGCACGGTCAATAGGGCGGTGGCGCGGTTTCTTGCCGACAGGGCTTGGGGACGGGTCAGTCATCACCCCGCTATTAGCCTACAAAATTATGACTTGTACGCAGGGGATGGGGTCCATCTGTCGCGAGGAGATATGGACCTCCTGTTGGGTGATTGGCGAGCAGGCCTGTTGACCGAGCTGACGGTCTGGGGGGGGGCGTCAGGCCTTCTTTGAAGCCCCTCCGTGTGGCGGGTAGCACTGGTAAGGTAAACAGTATGACCCACAGGTATCCGGCAGGTTCGCAATTGACTGGACAACACTAGACAGGAATAAATTAGTTAAACGTTGTCCGGTCAACGATGAACCAGGCGACGGGGTGATGACGATAGCTAACCAGCATGCATCACCCCGTGATTTCACGGATACGCGTCAGAGGGTGGGGTCATGAGTTAGATATTGAGTACGGTCAACAATTTGTTTGTTGTCAACAAACAAATTGATACAAATTGATACATTGTAGCCAACTGCCGTTGGCACTTTTGGGGTGGTACCTTACCAGTGTTACGTCGGCCTGCTTGCCTTAAGAATTATGATTGGTCGTTTTACCAATACAAATTTATAATTCGGACTAGGGCATTGAATCAATAAATGTGGCCCGATGCTGTTATCCACTTTCAATGTTGTCTGTGTCCGTTATTGGGGGGGTGCGCCTGCAAAGCTGAAGAAGGGAAATGGGGCTCTTTTGTGGGGAACATAGATGCTACAGGTGATCTGAACCCCATTACTTAGGGTTTCTGTCATTGTGGAGAATCTGTGTATGGTGAACTCCATACTTCATATCTTGGAACACTAGTTTTAAGCTACTCAGTTTTATATTTCTACAAGCTGTTGTAGTACATGACAGCAATACAAGCATGTACTGGGAATCCTGGGATCCTCCAGATGTTGATGGAGCCTCATTCCCATAATTTCTTACTGTTGGACAGGTTAAGGGACTGCATCGCCCCTAGGTATTCTGCCCGTCCTACAAGGGCGGACCGGAGAGGCTCAATGGTGGTCCCACCCACTAAAGAGACACATATGGTGGGGACCAGGAGAAGAGCCTTTTCAGTGTTTTCCCCGGCCCTGTGGAACCTCTTACCACCAGAATTGCACCTCCAGACAGATCTACTCCCCTTCAGGAAGGTGCTTAGGACCTGGCTGTGTCAGCGGGTGTGGGGCCCGACAGCTGTGATGGGCCAGTCCCACTGGCTGGTATGATGGCCTATCTTGAATCATTCCTGTCTGTTTTTATCCCTCCCCTTTCCCCTCCCACCCCCTCTTTTTAATTTTTTTTAATCTTTGTAATTTTATTTTATTATCTTCTAACTTTTTTGACTTTTAATAGTTTTAAAGCTAGCTGTAGTTTTTCTTATTCTAAGGGGCTAGGGAGAGTATGGGGCGGGGAGGTGTTGTTGTTGTTTTAAACTTGTATGTCTTTTTAACCTTTATGTAAGCCGCCTTGGGACATCCAAGGTTGAGGAAGGTGGGGTAGAAATTCTGTAAATAAATAAATAACTGGAATTTCCGAGAACTGGAGCCCCAGAATACCTGGAAGGCCAAAGGTTTGTCAGCCCTGCCCTCTAGGATAGTTTTAAAAGAACATGATGTAAAAAGTCTTTTTCAGTTTTTTTGGAAAGTGTTAATGGGCTAAGTTCTGTGCTAATTGTATAAACCTTTGGTGCACCCTGAAGAAAGTTGCTGACACCTGCTGGCTGTGCTTGTGGTTGTGGTGAGGTAGTTACTTATTAATTTTATTTTTTATTATATATATATATAGATAGATAGATAAGTAAGATTTAACATAATTATCCCTCTATTTCTTTTGCATATCTTTGTGAAGGAAAAGAATATGAGGGACTAGAAGAAGGAATGAAATGAAATAACTTTCTGTGTGGTCTGCTGAGGTGAGATCCAGTTACTTCCTCATTTTAGCTTATAAAACCAATCTGACCAATACTGCCAGGATACAAATTTACAGTCTCTGGGGCTGCATTTTAATAAGACCTCCCCACCCCCATCCATTTTCTTTGGCCTGTGCTAAAGCTTAACTCCACGGTTACGTTCGTATTTTACCATGGAGGTTTAACTACCCAATTTTATTAGCAGTGAAATAAAAGTATTAGGGGAAAAAAGAAATCTCTGTTTTTTGTGCCATGGAATAGACTGCCATTGCCCCCTTTTTCCCAATGGTAATTTATATCCCCTTGAAGTTTTTCTTTCTTTTTATGGATCGCCATGCAAATTTCAGTTCAGGTCACTTTTTTAAAGGGAAGAAAGTAAAATGCCATATGAGAATCTTTTCATTTAACTGAAAAGAATGAGTGTGCCATTCATATTATGTTTTCCTTCTACATAAATTAAAGTTTGCTTAAAAGCAGATTGCATAATATCTGGATTACCTGTGACCTGTATATTACTATATGAATACAAGTGAATATATTTAGATACCCTAGCCCCATATGATTCAGAAAGACATTTAAACTACTATATAAAACCCCCTACCTTTGTACATTGTGAGACATAAAGCACACAAGGATGTCAGGCAAATCAGGATTGGAGAGATGTAAAAAGGGCTCAGAATCAGCCCAACATGTGCTGCTGCCTCAAATGAAACTCTGCATTTGTCTAGACCAAATCCTAGAAGAAGACTTTGCCATTTGGATACCTATTCCTGTTTTCTTCTATGTTGTGCTACTTGAAAGAGATCAGTTCTCCCTTACCCTGGTTCATATATTACTTTTGTGACAGATTGGGCCCTGATTCCAAAGAATCAACTCTAGGGTTAAGGAATTTGTCAGAAAAATTATTATTATTATTATTGTTCGACTTGTATGCCGTCCCACTCGCAAAGTGACTGGGCGGCTAACAAAGAAACAAAATAGAACAATTACATGGTATCACATTACAAAAAAAAATCAGAAACATTTCCAAAAATATCATAATTAAACAATATCAAATTATCATAATACAAAACACTTCAAAAATAATACACAGAAAAACATCATAAACTCAACCCCACCAACTGTGTCCACTTCCCTCCAGGCTGGTTGGCCGAGGGAATGTCCAGAGGTGGCGGTAGCGTCGGTGGTGATTTTGTAGCCGCCTGAGCCGCACAGCTGCTGCTGCTGCCTCCCTCCAGGCCGGCTGGCCAAGGGAGCGTCAGGTGATGGCGGCAGCGGCAGAGGTTTTAAACATTTCACTGTGAAAATATCTACTCTGTCCTTTCTGAGATGGCAATGGGGGAAAAGGCATTGTGCTTTTCTATGCTTGTTGTGTTTCACAAATAGAATATGATGGAAATGCAATGAAAATTTCCAAGCCTCAAATCCAGTGTTTCCCAATCTTTCAGTTTTGGACTTCAATTTCAAGAAACCTAAGTCAATTTCCCAAAGCACTGATCAACCAATGTACTGACTTAGGCTTCTGGGAACTGAAGTCCCCCTGTGGGGTGTGGGCCCCACGTTGGGAACCACTGTTTTATAACAATGATTCATAATGTCAGGAAATGGTTTAACATTCTCTTGTAATATTGGCCAGTGTTACTGGTAGGAAAAAGGAAACCAAGGTTTGCATGTAAATGTCCAACATGAATGTTGATGACACCAATGTCAGAAATCATGATGGTATTCAAGATCCCCTCTTGTGATCACTACCATTCACATAGAGACACCAAGCAAGGGAATCACTGCTCTAATCTATGTTGCATTTATTCACATATTTGAACAATATCCCAAATTTGTACCCAAACTTTAACTCCAGGCAGCTCTCAAGAGAATTCACAAGTAGAATTCTCTGAGAATTATAAGAGTTGAAATCCAAACAATACAAAAGGAATGTCCTTAATTGTAGACTTGACCCAAAGTAGGGGTAATCCACAGCATTCTGTTGTATGTAGAATGAACAAGAAGCTTCTCTTCGCTTCAATTTCACCTGTGAAATGGAATCAACAAGCACCAAACAGTGTCTGGGTCTCTCTTTATGGAGTCTGTTTCTATATCAGGAGTTCTCAACTTTTTAAAGCTGGGGGCCAGGTCACACTCCCTCAGACAGCTTTGGGGGCCAGATGGCCATTTTGCCCTTCCTCAACCACATGGCACTTCCTGGTGTGGTGGAGGCGGTGGGGGCCACGTAAAATGGTGCTGTGGGCTACATCTGGCCCACGGGTTACAGGTTGAGAATCCTTGTCTTATATAATGTATACTTTCAGGGTCTTCATAATCAGACTAAACTAAAAAAATCTATCTGCATAGTTTTTTAAAATATGTCTGATTGAAAAATGTGTGACTTAATTCTCTGAAAACTTGCACAGGATGTAGTACAGAACTGGCGGGGGAAAATACTTTCTGTAACCTTAACTTCCAGAGTCCACTAGCTTTGCTGGTTGTGATTCTGGGGATTTTGGTCCCATTCCCCCATATCCCCACCAGAGGAAAAAAACTTTTTAAGTTTCCAAGTGGGACTTCTCATTTCTGTTTAACCACTTCACAAGATAAATGCAAATTGTGTTGATTTAAATATATAAAAATATGGGTCTCATGGATTGATACTAACTTTATCCCTGCACGTTACACATGACTATTTCTTTTGAACCAAAAATGAAGGCCAACTTCCTAGTGGAAAATATTAACAAGAAACTGAAGTAGAGAGGAATGTTAGCTGTCTGGGGATTATTTTATCTTCTACCATGCATAGTTATGAGGTTGCAAGGCAGGGGCTTTTGTATTCTACTCTGCATCTTCAGCATAATTAAATTATATTAGGCTGGCTAAAAGCAGGCAATGGAAGTTTCTCTTCAAGAGAATGGAATCACTACAGGAGCATTTGAACAAAGCAATTTGCGTATGCAGAGAAAAAAAAGGAATAAACAGTAGAATATTTGGAGTCTGGTTTAAAAAAAATCCCTGCATTAGAAAGAGTGAGAAAAAAGCTATAAGGCCATTTGATCAAAGTGTCCAGTAATAAACAAACATAATCCTGACAGCTTGCGAGTTCTAGAACTGCACATTTTTTTGGGGAAATAAACATTATATTTCTTGTGGATATAAATACTTATTTGAGAAAGTCCACTTTTTTACTGACAATATTATATATACCATATCTTGTGTTGCTAACAGAACATGGTTCTCTTAAGATAAGGCCATTTGCAGGGAGACGAGAGACATATCTTGCAGTCCGTTAAATGATCCTAAAGCAAGTGTGGTGCAGTATGGATGTATTTATGTGATCAATCAATCAATCAATCTTTATTATGGTCCAAGACCAGCATAGTAGGGACTGCAGTGGCTCAAGTGGCTAAGACACTGACTGGAAGGTGGCAGGTCAGCAGTTCGGTTCCCGAGTACTGCAGGACAGAATGAGCTCCCATCTTTCTCCCAGCTCCTGCCAACCTAGCAGTTTGAAAGCAAGAAATTGCAAGTAGATAAATAGGGACAACTTTGGTGGAAAGGTAAACAGCATTCCATGCACTCCAGTGTCTAGTCATGCCTGCCACATGACTACGGAAACGTCTGCAGAAGTAGACAGCACTGGCTCTTCGTCTTTGAAACAGAGATGAGCACTGAACCCTAGAGTCAGATACGACTGCTTTCGAGCAAGGGAAATCTTGACCTTTACCTTACCAGGATAGTACAGCAAAAGGAACAGAAGTTAAAATGAGGGTACTTAAATATATCAAGAGACAGAAGTTAAAATGAAGGTACTTAAAATATATTTTAAAAAGGTAAAAAACCTTTACCTTTACCCTAATGCCTATAAAATCTTGGAAAGGGTTACTATAAATCGAAATTGACTTGATGATATTTAATTATTAATTAATTAAAGTATCAGGAATGAACATATCCTAGGATACAATACCTCTGGCTCTCATCATTGCTAACTTCTTTTATGCATGATTGAGACACTGAATATGTATGATGACTGTTCGATATCTGTTCGACACTGACCAGATTCCCTTTATGTGGTGAAAAAAAATAGAGATGCCTTTCTATGCTTCCCATGTAGGGACATCTGTAGAATGGGATGGTGAGCATGTGGTCCTTCAGATGTTCTTGGGCTTGAATGCATTTGGAAGTCCCAACTAGAACCAATCTATTGAATCAGTGAGATTTACAAAGTGTTGACTCACCATTCAGCAATTGATTCAATGGGTTATCCCCAGTTTGGATTAGCAATTGGATTTAGCTCTTACTTTGCAACTCCTGCTCTTCCTTGCCATTGGCTATGTTAGCTGGAGCTGATGAGAGCTGCAATGCAACAAAATGTGGATAGTAACAAGCTGCCCTTCCCTGGTATAAATTCTAGAAGACTGAATCTGCAGACCTTGCTAGTGTGCATATAGAAACACATGTGCAATAGTGGCCATGTATGAGTCTCCAGTCTTTCTCCTGGTCCTCCTATCTCAATGAATGGGTGACCTTCATCAAAGAACATGAGATGCTAGTTATATGTAGTACACCTGCATACAAATACTTCTGGATCAAATACATCATATTGTGAAAGAACAATACAAGATGACACTTGGGCCAGAAAGCCTTTTAACAATCCATTTAACTGAAGCTTATGACAGAAAATAATGTGGCTAGGTACTGATCCCGGAGCAGTTTGATGGGTTTGCACATTACACAGGGATTTTCAAAGAGATGTGCCATGCAAATTTAATTTACTAGGTTAATGCTAGATATTACTGTAAAGGGCTTTACTTGAAAACTCTCAGTGGCCATATTAACCTTGGCCCTTCCAGCTGATTTAACTGCAGTTTGAATTGCAGAGCCTTTTCCTTCTTTGTTTCCTATGTGACTGCATGGGCTATTGGTAGCTTATTCTCTAGACAGAGTGAGAGTTTGGAAGCCTATTTCAATGTACTGTATATTCTGCCCTGACTCTAATTATTCCCTGCTCATTCCGTATACAGGGAAAGGAATAGGAAGTTTCTAATTCTGACACTGAAAGGGCATCTTGTATTGCTTTTGTTTGTCATTTCCAGATTCATCTCCACTGAGAACAGAAATAGGGATGTGTTAGAGGGTGTCTCATCGTATGTTCTAACAGAGGCTAAGAGAAACAAATCTGACCATCCTACTCAGAAAAGAGGAACTTCTCTCCAATGCTGGTTCCTGGTAGGGATTTGGAGAAAAGGCACTTTTTATTGTAAAGAAGTTTTCTTTTTGATGCCTGTGGAATTCCGTGGCTGAATTCCAGAGTAGCAGCTTTCTCAAGTTCAATGTATAGATATATACAATGAAGGGCAGTCTCTGCTATTAGCGGGAAAACCAAGGGTGAAAAAGAGAAGATGGGAGCAGGAAGTCTACATTATACAAGATGTACTAGTGGCTATACTGGATAGGGAATTCTGGGATGTGTAGTCCAAAAATGTACTTTATTCAAGCTCTGGCACATCTGCACACTCATGAAAAGACCCATGGGTGTAGCAGTTTTGCCAGCAAGGGTAGCTTGTGAATTGTGGGGAAAACTTATCCTAAAGTTTCAGGTATTATTTTTTCCATTCTCTAGTCATGAGCCCCCTATGACTGCAAGTTGAATAAATATGAGAGTGTTAGGTATCCCGCTCTGTTATGTATGTTAACTGTGTTTTCTGACAGGAGCAGAATGTATCTTTTCTCATGTATCTATTCTTATGCAAATAAGTGGATTGAAAATGTGCACACTCTTTTAGCCAATGGGCTTGTTGTATTATTGTTACTGTTACTGTTTATAGGAGCAGAATGTATCTTGTCTCATGTATCTATTCTTATGCAAATAAGTGGATCGAAAAATGTGTACACTCTGTTAGCCAATGGGCTTGTTGTATTATTGTTACTGTTACTGTTTATAGTGTATATAAGTCCGAGTTTTGCCCCATCCAAACTGTGTTCAAACCCCACTAATAAAGAGCTGAATTTCACTAATTCATTCATCTGCTTCTTCATTCCTTGAACACGAAACTGGCGACGAAGGTGGGATGGCGTCCCCACACGGCAGCAACATCGACCCATTCGACCCAGCGCATCCAGAGAAATGGGCAACATACGAACTCTGGTTCTGCCATGCAATGGCCTCGCAGAAGATCACCGACGAACACCAGAAGCGCTCCTGCTTCCTCGCTCAGTGCGGTTCTGAGACACTTGAGCTGGCAACCCACCTCGTTCTCCCAAGGGACGTGGATGTGGTGCTGCTCGCAGAAATGATGTCCGCACTGAGGAGGCACCTGCAGCCAGAGGTCTCGATCTTCCTGGCCAGGGTGGCCTTCCACAGAAGAGAGCAGCGACTCGGTGAATCCATTGCAGACTACACCGCCACGCTGCGCATTGCTGCCGCCCCTTGCAAGTGGGACAACATTGAAGAAGCACTCCAGGACTGTCTGCTGGCTGGCATGAGGGACGAAGATGCTCAATGTCGCCTCATGATCAGAAAGATGCTAACCTTTATGGATGTCTTAAAAGAGGCAGTAGCGTCTCAGGCTGCACGGTCCGGGATAAAGCTTTTCCGGCATCGCCACTCCACCACCAGTGCCACCGACTCAGCTGTGCAAGCTCAGCAAAGTTCACCTTCATCCTCCTCAACATCGCCTGGTTCCACCTCTTCATCGGAGTCCAGCGATGCAGAGGGAAAAGTCCAAGCGGTCTGACGAAAGCACCGTGATGATCGGGAGAAGAAAGTCCTTCGCAAGTGTGATGGCTGTGTAGCCCGGCATGATCACAAGAAGTGCCCCTTCCACACCGCAGAATGCCACAACTGCGGGCGAAGAGGGCACATTGCTAAGGTATGCCGACAGCGAAAACAAAGACCTCCAGTGCCTGTGCCCAAGAAGAGTCATCACCACAACACGTCCATCACCAAAGTGTCACCCGAGCCTGAGCCGTGCCACGTGGGCATCGTCAGCGAGTGTTTCTTGCAGACCTGAGCTTGCAGGATGTCCCCTTCAAGATGGAGGTGGATTCAGGTACTACCTTTTCCATACTCCCACAGCGGGAGTTTTTGAGAATTCCCCCTGCCTCTCGGCCCAAGCTTAAATCCTTTAAAACTTCCCTCCGGGATATGCAAGGTTGCCAGATTCCGGTCCTGGGGGTGGGTAATTTCTTGGTTAAATTCAAAAACATTCGCACCTCCTTGCCATTGGTTGTAGTTAAGCACTAACTGTCTTATTGAGACCCAATGGTTTAGGCCCCTGGGAATCTGGCTTTCTGGCATCCACGCAATAGACTCTGACCCAATCTGGAACGTTTGTGCTGCACATCCTGAGGTATTCAAAAAGGGTTTACGTTTATACAAAGGACCACCTGTTGACTTTGAGCTTGACCAAACCACCCGGCCCATCCAGATGAAGCCACGCCGGGTAACCTTTGCTTTAAAGGAGAAGATAGAAGCTGAGCTGGACAAATTGGTGGCGCAGGGCATCCTAGTGCCAGTGGACTCCGCAGAGTGGGAGACACCAATAGTGACTGCTTTGAAAAGAAACAGAGAGGTCAGGATATGTGCTGACTACAAGTGTACCATCAATAAAGCTATTCGCCTGAATGCATATCCTATGCCGGTGGTAAGCCACCTTCTTGCCTCCTTGCATGGAGGAAATTGCTTCACAAAACTTGACCTTGCCCAGGCTTACCAACAATTAACTGTGTCTCCTGCTGCTGCCATAGCCCAGACCATAGTAATGCATACGGGGGCATTTAAGGTAACTAGACTACAATTTGGGGTGAATGCGGCCCCCAGAATATTTCAATCTCTTGTAGAATGTATTTTGAAAGGGTTGCCTGGTGTCCTGCCATATTTTGATGATGTCCTGATCACCGCTAAGGACACTGTTGAACTAGCAGCCAGGCTCGATCGAGTCCTGTCACATTTTGAGAGGGCAGGTCTACGTCTCAGAAGAGACAAATGTGTGTTTTTGGCATGGGAAGTGGAGTTCCTGGGGTACCGAATTACACCCCAAGGTATCATGACCTCTGATTCCAAGGTGACGGCCGTGCGGAATGCACCCAGGCCGAAATGTAATGCTGAATTGCTATCATTTCTAGGATTGTTAAACTTCTATCACACTTTTCTCCATCGCAAAGCCTCAGTTGTTGAACCATTACATCAGCTTCTTAAGAAGGATACTGTTTGACACTGAGGCCATTGCCAGGAGAAAGTGTTCCTAGAACTTAAAAGGCTGCTATCTTCGGATGCTGTATTAACTCATTTTGATCCTAACAAGGAAGTTGTACTTGTGTGTGATGCATCCCCTGTGGGGGTGGGAGCTGTGTTATGCCATGTACTAAATGACGGGAGGGAAGCCCCCGTAGATTCTATTCCCATTCGCTCTCAAAGCCTGAGAAAAATTATGCTCAGACAGACAGGGAAACATTGGCAATCGTGGCAGGCACTAAGACATTCCACAATTACCTTTACGGAAGGCCTTTTACCATGGTAACTGACCACAAGCCCCTCCTTGGAATTTTTGTGAACGCCTCAAATTCTGTCCCCAAGGATGTTGCATCGGGCAATTTTCCTAAATGCATATGATTTTACTTTGGTGCACAGACCCAGCAAGGACATCAGCCATGCTGATGCCCTGTCACGTTCTCCACTGCTAGGGGTCGAGGAAGCCGATTGCAAGATCAAAAGTGACCACCAGGTCCCCATGATTGAGGCATTCGACTTGACCCCAGTCGTCCCCTCAGATATAGCCAAGGCTACGGCTAAGGATGAAACATTGACTAAAGTAATGTCTTGGGTACAAAAAGACTGGCCTGTCTTTCCTCTAGCTGAGGAATTCAGAACATTCCACCGCAAGCGTTTGGAATTGTCAGTGGAACGAAGTTGCCTTCTATGGGGCCAGCAGGTGGTCATTCCTGTCACTCTCAGGAAAAAAGGTTTTACATGGATGAAGGGGATTTAGAGCTCCAGTTAATCCAGTTTCTTTTCACGTTTAGGCTCACCCCCCCCTTGCCTCAGGGCTGTCCCCTGCTGAATTGCTCCAGCGAAGGAAACTGTCATCCTTGCTGGACAGATTGCATCTCTCTAGGGTGGAGGACAAAGGCACAAATATAGCGATCCAACACCAGAAGGGTTTTTCTCCGGGAGACCCTGTACATTGCCGCAATTATGCAGCTGGTGGTCCTACGTGGGTGCCTGGGTTTGTGATCGATCAGACTGGTCCTGTTTCTTACAGAATCGAAACAGCCACTGGTCTGATCTGGAGGAGGCACGCGGATCAATTGAGACCCAGAATACTGGACCCACAGGATGAATACAGACACTCAACGTTAGGGTTGGCCCCCACCCATTTAAACCCAGGGGGCAGAGGTAATAGTCAGCAGCCAGCTAACTTAGACCCAGAGGTGTGTTCTAGGGACCGATTTCATGGGGAAATTGTGGAATTCTCCCCTACTCCGGCCATGTGTACCCCTAACTGTCCCAGCCTAGCACTCTGGATTCCTTTACTGATGATGACCAATTTTGTTTGGAGTTGCCCTCCACTCTTAGTACACACAGGAGGGACCCTGAGTTGTCTTATTCATCCACAGAATTAGATTTTGGTTTTGAGCAATCCCCTGCCCCTCCATTTGACAAACGGGGCTTTAATTTGGGTTTACAATCCTCCCCCTCTAGTCAATCTCTCACTCCAGTCGGGTCGCCCATCCTATGAGCCCGAGTCAGCTCAGCCAAGTGTCCGACCCAGAAGGGAAACTAGACCGCCATCCTGGTTAAAGGATTTTGTTTTTACCTAGAGGGGAAGAATGTTATGTATGTTAACTGTGTATTCTGACAGGAGCGGAATGTATCTTTTCTCATGTATCTATTCTTATGCAAATAAGTGGATCGAAAATGTGCACACTCTGTTAGCCAATGGGCTTGTTGTATTATTGTTACTGTTACTGTTTATAGGAGCAGAATGTATCTTTTCTCATGTATCTATTCTTATGCAAATAAGTGGCTTCTGCAAGCTTTCATAGTGACAGATTGACTGAAATCCTTTTGTTTAGTGTAGTAAGTTGCACTAAAGGAGGCCCACTGAATCAGTAGAGATTTGTGAGTCAACTTCTCCAAAAATTTCATTGATTCCAATGCGCCTACTCTGGTGTCATGTAAGACATCAAGCAACAGGATTTCAGCCATTACCTACCTCTTTTCCCCTCTTACCACTACCTCACTGAATAATATTTTCTCTTCTTTCCTGGGCTTTCCATTATCACCAGTCTTCCTGCTTTGATAACTTTAAACCAAATTTGCCACATTTACAGAGATGAAATACTATCTTCCATAATAAACTAAAACCCATTAGTGTTTTTTGAGAGATGTGATCCCACATAACTTCTTCACTGAGCATGTGCACTTGCAAGCAAATACGGTGTTCAGCTTCCAATGTCCAATCATCTCAAAATGAAAGCAAGCTGGCTTGTCACATGTCGAATTGAAAAATGGATTAGTATAAATGGACTAAGCTTTGTAAAGGAGTTGTGCTTGAAATCTTCAAGCACAAAAGAAGACAGTACTATGAAATACAACTTTCTTGGATAGACAACCAGCAAAGGTTCTCACTTTCACAGCCACACATGCATATAACCCAAAAACACCTGGCTGGACCCTGTTGAAAGCCAAATGTTAGGTAAATGGTCACACTTGGTCTATCTAATAAAAGTAGGTTTTTCATTTCTTGGTCAGCTTCATGTTCTTTATCCTTTCTTCATCCCTGTTCAATATGTTGATATTTCTCTGTACAAAATGATGAATCGTTAAAATCCAGTTACCAATTTTGCTGTTCTATGTTTTCCCCCAAAGCACTTTCAGGTTTTCTATCTCTCTCTCTCCGTTCCCTCGTTCTCTCCTTCCTTTCCCAGTCATTCCCTCTAAACGGTTGTTAAAACCAGCCCCAAGCTAACTATAGTCAATTCTTGTTTCATCTTGTAGTCAGTATTACATAAATAGTGGAAGTTTGTCCTTGCCCTTGGTGATTGATAGTGAGATATATTTGTACATATCGATTGAGATAAAAAATTAGTAGTTTGCAATAGGAAAGGCAAATTAGTCATCAGAAGGTAGGGGCTTGGAGTATTTTAAGAGTTCCTTGATTAATTCTCATGATGTGAGTTCTTTTGACAGTAAGTTTTATGTTCAGAGATGTGGGAGGATGAAGCAGTAGTTGTAGGTTATTGCAAATTCTACTTTTACTCTTAGCTGATTTATTTTTCCCACTCTCCTTCCAATAAGACTCAGTATGTCTAAAATGTCTTCATTTGGGGATAACAAGATCAATTTTTCTGGCACTGATTCTGTTGCCAAGGGTAGAGACTAAGCATTGGGTGAGGGATATACATTTTTGTAATGCCAACATTAATATTTTAAAGTGATCTTAGGACCATTTAATAAAGAAATTGAGTGTTCACATATTACCTTGCATGGGCATCTAATTGCTCATATTATCAATCAGGTAAAAAAATGGGAGGTTTTTTAAATAAAAAGATGGCAAGTTCTCATTAAGAGAAGAAAAACTCACTTCCTAGCTATTTTATAATCAAACCATGATAAATTAACTATTTTAAATAGAATTCATAGTGTGCCAAAAGCTTTCTGTCATGGGCCAATTGAAATCAATAGGTATGGTTAATAATAATTAAGTTAAGTCCCAGTGAGTTCAGTTCATATACCCTAAATGTGACTAAGGGGCAGCTGTGTTGGCAAATAATACTGGAATTGCTCCAGGATTAGGATAGTCAAGATTTGTATTATTTTTTTCATTGGCTTTATGACCTACAAGTCAGCATGCATTTTCTTCTTCTTCTGCTGCTAGGGCATCTACTTTCTTTTAGCAATGAATGCATTTGCATTATTTCAGGCAGGGTGAGTGCTGAGTGCTTGTGCCATTTCAGAGTTTGATCCTTCTTTGATGGGGTTTGTTTCGAGGCATTCCACCCAGCTACAGGTCCATTCAGATGGGAAACTGGCTGCTGTTTGAATCCTTTCATCCCCAAACTTAGTACCTAAATCTGCATGCTTTTGCTTCCTATTCTGTTTAAAAAAAGAAAAAAGTTTGATGCCTAGGTGCTAGGGTTCCTGGAAGAGAAGACCAAAAGAACAAAAAGAATGAGCAGAAAATGAGGAGAAAATTGCTGATCAGCATTTTTTTGAGGATTATCAATGTAGCTATGCCCGTGATGGTGAACCTTGGCACTCCAGATGTTCTTGGACTTCAATTCCCAGAAGCCCAAGCACCCTGTGAATCCACACGAATGGGTTTACTGCGATTCATCTGGCCCACGCTGCCCTTGTTGCTCTTGGAAATGGAAGTAAAACACTGAGTGAAAAGGGCTGAGGATGACTCCTTGTCCTCCAAACTTCAATGTGAGCCAAGGGATTTTTGCAAAGACTTATTTCACTGCCTCCGTGCCTTTCTCAATTATCTCGCTTGCAAGTGTCTCCCCTCCCTGGCATGCGTCTCAGGGTGCTTCACAGGGTGCTGTTTTGCCTTCGCCACTTTCAAGCAGGATAATTGAAAGAAAGGCAGGGAGGCAGTGAATTAACTCTCTGAAAAAATCCCTTGGTGAGGTGTGATCTTGCTTCCTTTGTTCAAATTTAAAACTCTGGGAGTTTTACATGTTTTTTCTTGAACTGGCCGGGATAGCTTGAATCCGGGAAAATCTGGGAAAACCAGGACATATGGCAACCCTATACACAGTTCACCAGATGTTTGGACTGGAGTTTTGGAACCCCACTGTTTAGGTTTCTGCCCTGGACCCAAGAGTCAACAAGGTATCTCCTGATAATATAGCTTGTACCTAGTAGTGCATCTGTCCTGTCATGGTCTTATCAATCCCAATCACACTCAGATCATTTTTGCTATTTTCTCCCAGAGATGCTATACATCAGTTTTCAAATCTTGATATATCAAGAGCTTTTCAATCTCTTTTTCATCCACCTGACCATCAACTGTGATCTCCATATCAATCAGCTTAACCTAATTTTTGACAACTACACTGTCTGGAGTATTGTGTTTGACCGTCTTATTAGTTTAGAATGTAAAGTTCCGTAAGATCTCAACCACCATATCCTATTCGCAACCACATTTTAAGGTTTGTGTTCCAACCAGTACTTCAAAGATGGTGTTCCATAATTGTTGCACAGATTCCACTGTAACATTGCTGCAACTTGTTTATGGCATCCATTGTAGTCAGTCTGTGTTATCCACTGAGTGGTCCACTGTTTCATCCATTTCTTTACAAAGCCTACACTTACTGTCAGGAGTTGTTGTTGTTGTTGTTATTTTTGTTGTCATCATCATGTTGCCAAGTTGATTCCAACTTGCAGCCCCTTCCAAGATCCTTCTAGGCAGAGAATACACTACAATGGTTCACCATTCCCTTCTTCTGCTAGTCCCCTTGGATTGTGCCGCTTGTCCAAGACCACAAAGTCTGGCTCTTCTCACAGAAGGCTTTGAATATCTAAACCACTGAGCTATCAAGCCAGCTACTATATATAATAGAAAAATATTAATAATACATTTTAATACATTGGATGATAATGCATGGTAGACATATGGTAGAGGGACAAATACTGAAGATGAAGCTCAAGTATTCCCGCCACCAAATGAGAAGAGAGAACTCACTAGAGAAGGCACTGATGCTGGGAAAGATAGAAGGAAAAATGAGAAGGGGATGTCAGAAGATGAGGTGGATAGATGGCATTGTAGATGCAATGGGCGTAGATTTGAGTGGGCTGAGGAGGATGGTGGAAGATAGAGGAGTCTGGCGCACGATGGTCCATGGGGTTGCAAAGGGTCAGACTCAACTGTGCGACTGAACAACAAAAAGTATGCTGTGTCTTAAGATCAAGGTTGTAAACTATACACATCTATATGGGAGTGTGTGTCATTGAACTCAGTAGGATCTACTTTTAAGTAGACATGCAGAGGCTTGTGTTGTTATTGAAATATAGGTAAATTTTGCAGGTGGCATTGAAATGGGTATAAAAGGAATTAGAAGGGCTGCCTCTGTATGTGTAAATCATGTAAGAATTGTTGGTTAAACCATTAACTTCCATAAATGACCCTTTAAGAACAGGCTGCTTAGTAAATCATATGAATGAGTGGAAAAAACTGAATAGCTGTTGTACTCATAATTCATGTTCACTTTGTTCTAACATAAATATATATTGGTCTCCCTTCAGACTATGATAGTATCAGAAGAACAGTGAATATTTCAATGTACTTCAGAGATGGAAATAAAAGGATATCTGTTGAACAGAAGTAGTAAAACACAGTAGAGTTGTTGCTAAGCAACTTGCGTGGGGCAGGGTTATGATGTCATGCACGTTAGAGGAGTGTAGAATCATAGCTAGTAAAAATGGAAGTAAATAATCACTCTGCACCTTGAGACCAGCATGTTATAGGTCACATTTTAACATTAGCTGTTGAGTTCTGCCTTCAGTTGTCCTATACTTGAAGACCAGAAATGGATAGATGAGATCATTGCAAGCCACCCTGTGTGTGTAAATAGACACCGCAAATGGATGGAGAGTGATAGTTTAAGAATATTTCATGTTATGGAGTCACATAACACATAATATTCTAAAAATGTACAATTAAAATTTCATTGGATTCAGTATTAGATTATTTAGTTAACTTCAGTGTAATATTTCTTAAACATGGATAATATTATAGTGCTTACAATAAATACTACATTATGTGACTTATGTTGCTTTTGATAATCATTGTTCTTAAGAATGCAAGCGCGGCGCCAAAATGGCCGCCGCGCTCTTTGCGCCCCCCCCCACCGGACTTGGACATCCGGGTAGTTAGGGGGGCGTGGCCAGCACCCTTTAAAAGGGGTGCCCACTAGGCAGCCGAGCTGCCATTTTGCGAAAGCGACGGAGAGGAGAAGTTTTTAGCTCCGTCGCCCTTCGCGTTCCAGGGAAGCCTCCTTTTGGCAGCAGTCAGCTTTTCTTCACCTGCTTCTTAGGCTTCCCACCCAGGATCAGCGATGCCTTCCAGAAAGAAGGCTATGGAGAATTCGGTTCGCCCAACAAGGAGGCGGCAGCCGGGTTGGAGGACCACGACTGCGCCCTCTCAGCAGGCTCCCTTCGCGGGGGCACCCACCGGGACCGGTGGAATGGGGCAGATTAGTCCGTGGCCTGAGGCTGCACAGCCCCAGGCCGGCCCCGCGGGGGCTGCGGCCCCCGGCCCGCAATTCTTGGCCATGGGCCCGGGCCAGGTGGGTGGGCATAGCGCCGCTGGGCCTCCAGCCCCTGGCCTGCATCCCCCGGCCATTGGTTTTACCCAGGAGGGTGGGCTGGGGTCACTTCCTTGGCAGGGTATGCCCCTGGCACCTCAAGGGCCAGAGCTTCGGGCATGGCCATACTCGGGCCCAAGTGCCTCTGCACCGGGCCCAGGCCTTGCGACCAGTGGGCCGCATGCCCCTCTTGGCCCCCTTTGTGTCGGGGGCTCTGTGAACGTGGATGCCCTTCTGGTCTGCGTAGCGGCCTTGGAGGCATCCATGGGGATATCCACCCCATCGGGGGCACCTTTTGGCCTAAAGCTCACCGCGGCGGCGGCCAATCTTCAGCAGGCGGCCAGTCGGGTTGAGCTGCTTGAGGCCCACAGGCTGGCGCCCGCCGCGGCCTCGCAGCTCCCCATGCAGCAGATACCACCAGCAGGTAGTGGTCAGGTATGTCCGCCGAGCTCGATTGCGGTCGCGAGCTCCAATGCCCGCCATGGGCCGGAACCCCCAGTGGGGACGGCCCAGGGGGTGCAACCTGTGAGTATCCGGTTCAAACTAATGCACCCACACCACCATCCACTGCGGGGGAGGGTCTACAGTGGCCGTGGCCACGTCAGGTTGGGACCGGGGGACTGCAACCCCCGGCGCACCCAGGTGCGGCTTTGCCGCTTGCAGGCCCCACATGGGGAGGGGGGCCTCATGTTACAGGGAATGCAGCGGGGGTTACAGGGCAGGTTACGGTCCCTTTTTTGATGCCCCGTACTGTCAATGTGCCAGTGTCGGCACTCCTGACGGCTGGGTACTCTTTGCCCCTCGGGGATCATTTGGCACAAGCCACAAAAGAAAAAATTTGGCGGGGAGAGTACGTGGATATTTTCTCCCTATTGAACAGGGAACCCACCAAGGAGGAGAGGGAGGGGCAGGACGAAAAGGACAAGGAGCAGTCCCGCCGTCGCAAGCCACTACGCACGTGGGCCAACTGGTTGCCCGCATATCTCATATACATGGTGGTGTACCTTAGGGCCCGGCCTGATCTGGCCATTCCGATGGTCCAGTATTTGGACAACATTTACAGGGCAATGGTTGATTTCCCTGGCCCGTCGTGGTTGGCTTACGATGAGGAATTTCGAATGAGAGTGCCCCTACACCCAGAGATGAGGTGGGATGAGCCCTGTCAGAAGCTGTGGCTTCTGTATATGACCCCCACGCGCCCTGCGCCTGGGGAGAGGTATCATTGTGGACATGCGGTCCAGCGAGCCGCTCCAGCTCAGGCACTCCGCCAAGTGGAGGGGCAGGGGGTTCCAGCCCGCCTGCTGTGTTGGAGCTTCTCGGCCAATGGTGCGTGCAATAGAAAACAGTGCCGATATAAGCACGAGTGTCCCTCTTGCGCTGGCCCCCACGCCGCTGCTGCGTGCCCGCGAGCGGGCGGGTTTCGGGGCAGGGGTAGAGGTGGACAGGGAGCGGGCAGACCTGCCACTGAAGGTGCTGGTCACTCAAAAGGCCCCCTCCCCAGTTAATGTGGTCATGTTGGAGTGTTGGCTCGCAACATACCCGAGGAGGGGAGACGCAGCTTACCTACTGGAAGGTTTCCAGCGGGGGTTTCACATTCCGTTTACAGGGGATAGGTCCCCCCAAGATCCGCCCAACTTATTTTCTCTTAAGGGCAGGGAGGAGGTGGCCGCCCTCAGTATCGCTAAGGAGGTTAATGCAGGTAGGGTCGCTGGCCCCTTTCACGCTCCGCCCTTTCCCAATCTGAAGGTTTCCCCTTTGGGGTTGGTGCCCAAAAAGACACCGGGGGAGTTTCGTTTGATCCACCACCTGTCGTACCAGGCTGGCCATTCGGTCAATGATGCCATCCCTGATGACCTTTGTTCGGTCAGGTATACATCATTTGACCAGGCCCTGCGCATGGTGCGCTCTTGTGGCCCGGGTGCACTATTAGCGAAGTGTGACATTAAGTCTGCGTTCCGTCTGCTGCCTGTGCACCCGGGCGACTTTGAGTTGTTAGGTTTCAAATTCCAGGGCAAATTTTATTTTGATAAAGCCATGCCTTTTGGCTGCTCCATCTCATGCTCGGCATTTGAACGCTTTAGCACCTTTCTCCAGTGGGCCTTTGTTTGCAGGTCGGGATCTCGGTCTGTAGTCCATTACCTCGATGATTTCTTGTTCGGGGGTGAACGGGGCTGGGACACGTGTACGCGTCTCCTCAACACATTTCAGATGCTAATGCAGGAATTTGGTGTCCCTTTAGCGCCCAAAAAGACCGAGGGCCCATCCACCAAGCTCACGTTCCTGGGTGTTGAAATTGACACGGTTGTGCAGGCATCCAGGTTACCCATCGACAAGGTTTCCCGGATCACTGCATTGATCTTGGCCTTGCTGGCCGGACGCAAGGTGTCACTCCGTGAGCTCCAGGTACTACATGGTCACCTTAACTTTGCTTGCAGGGTGGTTGCACCTGGCAGAGCTTTTGCTCGACGCTTGTGCGACGCCATGGCTGGCTTGTCCAGGCCCTACCATAGGGTCCGACTGAACAGGGGCATGAGGGCTGATATGCTGATATGGCTTCAATTCCTTAAAGAGTTCAATGGGGTGTCATTTTGGAGATCTGACCTTCTGGTGTCCCCTCGCTTCCAGGTTCAGTCGGATGCATCAGGGTCCCTGGTTTATGGGATTTACTTCGAGGGGAAGTGGGCATATGGTCAATGGCCACCAGCTTGGAAGGGCACGGATCGTTTACGCGATCTCACGTTCCTTGAGTTCTTTCCCATTCTGGGAGCTTTGATGCTATGGGGTGCGGAGTGGGCCAATTCGGTCGTCCATTTCTGGTGTGACAATGCTGCGGTTGTGCACATTGTCAACACTCAGACGTCTAAATTACCCAGGGTTATGGAATTGGTGCGCCAGTTTGTCTTGCGCAGCCTACGCCTCAATGTGCTTTTTCGGGCTAGGCATGTACCAGGTATTAATAACGACATCGCTGATGCTTTGTCCCGCCTGCAGATCTCCCGGTTCCGTGCCTTGGCTCCGGACGCAGAGGAATTTCCCTCACCGCTCCCGGATGACATATGGATGTTTGGCAAAGAGAGGTGAACTGGGCGATCGGCATGTCGCTGGCGCCCCGCACGTGTAAGGCGTATCTCCACGCATTCAGTACATTCCAGGCCTTTTGTGCCCAATTTCGATTGCCCGGAATCTGGCCTATCCCAGTGGCACAGATTCTTCAATTCATGGTTTACCTACACAGCCAGGGCCTAGCTCCCCGCACCATAGCATCCAGGCTGTCAGCACTGCCATTCATGGCCAAGGTGGGGGGTTATGCTGACAGCACAACTGACTTCCGTATACGACATGTTTTGGAAGGGTGGGCACGGGAGCGTGGACGCTGCCCGGACAACCGCCACCCAATTTCTCCAGGGGTACTTACCCACCTTGCACGGGGCTGGCATGACCTGTGTTTTGACAGGTATGAGGCAGCCCTGTTTCATGCGGCTACCACGGTGGCCTTTTTAGGAGCGCTCCGCATCAGTGAGCTGGTGCTACTGTCTAAGGCGGATGCGACGCGTAGGGCACTGGAACTCGAAGATGTCTATGTTTCTGATGAGTGGGCTCAGTTGAGGATACGCTCCTCAAAAGTTGATCAGCACGGTGTAGGCAGTGGTGTAAGACTGCTACGATGTTCCATGGCAGACATCTGTCCGATTGGTGCCCTACAAGAGTTCCTTGATTTGCGTGGTACGCACCCTGGCCCGTTTTTCTGCCACCAAGATGGGTCTCCCCTTACTAAATTTCAATTTTGGAAGGTGACCAGTAAGGCACTATCCAGTGTTGGCCTCCCCGGGGCTTGTTACAGCACCCATTCTTTTAGAATAGGAGCTGCTTCTACTGCAGCTGCATTCGGGTACTCTGAGGCTGAGATACGCCAGATGGGAAGATCACAGTGTTTTCAGTTATATGTTCGCCCTCTTCAATTGTGAGTACCAGTTAAGTCACAGTCCTGTTTCCTTTTCTTTGACAGACCCTGGGTGTCGACTTACACCGGTGGCAGTATGGCTGGTGGGCCATAGCTATGTGCACAGGGCAGCGCAGTATGCTGCGGCGACAGAGTGGGGACCCCAGCTGGGAGAGGCCCAATTGGAATGCATACCCAAAAGGAAAAAGGGCACTGCCAGGTCCAAGAGGACTCCGATATGGCTTACAGGAGCTGTTCGGGAAGTGATCAAGAGCAAGAGAAGCTCATTTAGAAGATGGAAGGCTTGTCCGAATGAGGACAGCAGGCAGAAACATAAATTCTGGCAGAACAAATGCAAGGCAACAATCAGGAAAGCAAAGCAAGACTTTGAGGAGCGTATAGCTAAAAATACTCAGAGAAATAACAAAGACTTCTTTAAGTACATTAGAAGTAAGAACCCAACTAGGAATGCCATTGGACCATTAGATGACAATGGAAGGCAAGGGGTTATTAAAGAGGAAACAGAGATTGCAGAGAGACTCAATGAATTCTTTGCTTCCGTATTCACTGAAGAAGACAGAGACCACATGCCCAAAACAGAGCCTATCTTCGTAGGGAGGGAAACCGAAGAATTAAGCAAGATAGAAATAACCAGGGAGGAGGTCCTTGCATGTCTTGTTAAGCTAAACACTAACAAATCACCAGGACCAGATGGCATCCATCCACGAGTTCTCAGGGAACTTAAAGACGAAATTGCTGATCTCCTAGCCAAAATATATAATATTTCCCTCAAATTAGGCTTTGTGCCTGATGACTGGAAGGTAGCGAATGTAACACCAATTTTCAAAAAAGGATCCAGGGGTGATCCAGGGAATTACCGACCTGTCAGTTTGACATGTGTCCCAGGTAAAGTGATGGAAACCATCCTAAAAGATAGAATTAATAGGCACATAGAAGAGAAGGCGCTGCTAAAGGAGAGCCAACATGGCTTTTGCAAGGGCAAATCATGCCTCACTAATCTGTTGGAATTTTTTGAGAGTGTCAACAAGCATGTGGATAAGGGGGATCCAGTTGACATTGTTTATCTGGACTTTCAGAAGGCTTTTGACAAGGTCCCACACCAAAGGCTCTTGAATCAACTTACCAGTCATGGAATAAAGGGACAGGTCTTGTCCTGGATCAGCAACTGGCTAAGGGACAGGAAACAGAGGGTAGCACTAAATGGACACTTCTCCAAGTGGAGGGAAGTAAAGAGTGGGGTCCCCCAAGGTTCAGTACTGGGACCCTTGCTTTTCAACCTCTTCATAAATGATCTAGAGGTAGGAGTAAAAAGCAAGGTAGCCAAATTTGCTGACGACACTAAATTATACAGGGTAGTGAAAACTGTGAGAGATTGTGAAGAGCTCCAGAGGGATCTCTTGACACTGGGGGAGTGGGCAAAACAGTGGCAAATGAGCTTCAACATCAGTAAGTGCAGAGTGATGCATGTTGGGGCAAAAAACCCCAATTACATTTATAAACTGATGGGGTCTGAACTCTCTGCGACAAACCAGGAAAAGGACCTTGGTGTCCTGGTAGACAGCTCAATGAAGGTGTCAACCCAGTGTGCCTCAGCAGTGAAAAAAGCAAACTCAATGTTAGGGATCATTAGGAAGGGTATAGAAAATAAGTCAGCAAGTGTCATTTTGCCTCTTTATAAATCTATGGTGAGGCCCCATCTGGAATATTGTGTACAGTTCTGGTCGCCATACCTCCAGAAGGATATTATGGAGTTGGAGAAAGTACAGAGGAGGGCAACCAGAATGATTAGGGGACTGGAACACCTTCCTTACCATCTGAGGCTGCAACGGTTGGGCCCTTTCACTCTTGAACGACGGCGTCTAAGAGGTGACCTGATTGAAGTTTATAAAATCATGCACGGTGTGGACAAAGTAGATAAGGAAAAACTGTTTTCCCTATCGCACAACACTAGAACTAGGGGACACTCCATGAAACTTTTGGGTACTAGTTCTCAAACAAATAAGAGAAAGTACTTTTTCACCCAGAGGATTACTGGTCTATGGAACTCCCTGCCAGAAGAAGTGGTGACAGCTGTCAGACTTGACAGCTTTAAGAAAGGATTAGACAAGTTCATGGAGGACAAGGGTATCAATGGCTATAATTATGGCTACCTAAGGACAACCTCCGGGTTGGAGAGATAGGCAGGATATCTCTCAATGCCATTTCCAGGGAATCCTAAGCAAGTGAAGGCATCTCCTTGGGAATACCCTGAAGGAAATGGTGAGCCACTGTGTGAGACAGAATGCTGGACTGGATGGGCTGTGGCCTGTTCCAGCAAGGCTGTTCTTATGTTCTTATGCTGTTATGACTACGTGCGTCCGCATGTCTAAGGTGGTACGGTAAGCGCGGGATGTTATGGCGGGAACTGTTGCCATTCCTTTTTTCCATCAGGGATGCTGACCCGCCTGATGTCCTGGTTATACACCTCAGGGGCAATGATTTAGGCCAGGTCACCGGCCTGTCGTTGAAACATGCGATCTGCGGTGACCTGGCTTACTTGCATTATGTGTGGCCTGCCACAACCCTGATTTGGTCGGACATCATACCGCGTCACGCTTACAGTGGGGGCATTAACCTCCAGGCCCTTGACCATGCTCGCCGCTCGGTGAACAGGGCAGTAGCCCGGTTCGTGGTAGACAAGGGTTGGGGGCGCGTCATCCGACACCCCGATATTAGTCTTCAAAATTGTGAACTTTACGCAGGGGATGGGGTCCATCTGTCGCCAGGAGGTATGAACCTCTTTTTGGAAGATCTGCAAGCAGGCCTGTTGACCGAGCTGACGGTCTGGGGGGTGGGGTTGGTGAGCCTTTATTGAAGCCTCCCTGTGTGGCGGGTAGCACTGGTAAGGTAAATATTTATGACCCACAGGTATCCGGCAGGTTCGCAATTGACTGGCCAACACTAGATAGGCACAAGTTGGTTAACGTTGTCCGGTCAACGACGAACCAGGCAATGGGGTGATGGCACAAGCTAGGCAGCATGCATCACCCCGTTATTTTACGGATACGCGTCAGAGGATTGGGTCAGTAGTTAGTTTATTGACTACGGTCAACAATTTGTTTGTTGCCAACAAACAAATTGATACAAATGGATACATTGTATCCAATTGCAGTTGGCAATTTTGGGAGGTACCTTACCAGTGTTGCTGCGGCCTGCTTGCCTTAAGAATTATAATTGGTTGAGTACCAATCGAAATTTGTAATTTGGACTAGGGCATGAATCAATACATGTGGCCCAATGCCGTTATCCACTTTCACCAGTGTCTGAGTCCTTTTTTGGGGGGTGCGCCTGCAAAGAGAGCATATGTGTTTACATGTGTGTACACATGTCCATGCACATGCTTGGAAGGGTGAGAGTGGGCGTTAGACAAAAAACTATCATTAAAGTGATAATGTGATGATCATGGTAGATCATTTTGCCATGCTGGTCAATAACTTATTTGGATTAGCAACAAATAGGGAGGACTGATCACCTTATTTCCAGTCTCCATTACATCAAATGTGTTTATTGTTTATTTGTAAATATTTTGAATGCTCCCACCCCCCAAAAAAAGTGTTTCTAAATTTCTTTAAACCTAGAATAAACATTAAAATATTCATTTTAGATGCCATTTGAGCTGTCACCTGCCTGACAAAATTCAGGTGATGGTAGGCTAACGCCTGGTTTCCACACTATATTAATGGAAAGATTGGATATAAATTTCAGAAGGAAGGAAAAAAGGGAGAAGTAGTTTGTAAAATGCTGCTCAAATTAATGTCCTTAAAAATTTAAGGTGGACCAAAATTGTGAGTTGTCCTAGTAACACCGATCTTGTTGCACATATAGATTGGAAGCGCGGCGCCAAAATGGCCGCCGCGCTCTTTGCGGCCCCCCCCCCACCGGACGAAACCATCTGGGTAGTTAGGGGCGTGGCCAGCACCCTAATAAAAGGGGCTGGCCACGAGGCAGCCGTGCTGCCATTTTGGCGAACCGACGGAGCGGAGAAGTTTTTCTTTCCTCCTTACCTCCGTCGCTCGTGTCCTCTTGGGGGAAGCCTTTTCGGGTAGCTTTTTCTCGTTTTAGGCTTCCTAGCTACCTTAGCCATGCCCTTGGAGAAGAAGGCAGCCGCGAACGTGGCTCGATCGGCGCGGAGGCGTCAGCCGGGTCGGAGGACCGCGACTGCGCCCGTTCCGCAGCCACCTTTAGCAGACCCCACCGGGAACGGTGGGATGGGATCGGTAGCTCCTTGGCCTGATGCGCGGAGCATACCTGCTGCCCCGGACGGGGCCTCGGCCCTTGGCCCGCAAACAACGACCACGGCCCCTGCCATGGTCTATGCGGCGGGGCCCTCTTGCCCGGGTGCCCAATTCCCTATGGGGGGTGCGACCCATGGAGGGTGGTTGGGTTCCCTGCCTTTGCAGGGCGTTCCCACGGCTCCCCAGGGGCTGAGTATGGGCTCTTGGCCTTATCTGGCCCCTGGGGCTCAGGGACATGGACAGGTACCCGTGAATTATGGGCCGGTTGCCCAATTGCCCCCTGTTGGGGGGGGCTATGTCGATGTGGAGGCCCTCCTGGCCCGGGTGGCGGCCCTTGAAGCGTCCTTGGCAAGGGCCAACCAAACAAGGGTGTCTCTAGGTTTTCAGGTGCCCCCTTTGGCCGCCGAACAGCGGCCGGCGATGGGTCGGGTTGAGCCGCCTGAGGCGCGCGGGCCGGTGGTGGGCCACTGCCTCGCAGCTCCCCACCCCACAGGTGCAGCAGTCTGGTGTTGGTCTGGCCCCGTCGACGAGCTCAGCTTCGGTCGTGAGCTCCGACGCCCCCAGCAGGCCGGAACCCCCGGTGGGGGCGGCCCGCGGGGGTGCAGCGGGTGAGTATGCAGTCCAAGCTAATGCACCCACACAACTGACTTCCTTGGGGGGGGGGCTGTTCAATGGCCTTGGCCCACCCAGCGACTTTGCCTGTGACACAGGGCCTGGGTCGGGGTGGTGCCCCCAATGTGCTGAAAATGTGTTGGGGATCCCCGGGCTGGCTCAGGCTCATTTTCCTTTGCCCGTAGTTCCCTCAGTGCCGGTGTCGGCTTTGCAACAGCAGGGTATTCCTTGCCCTTGGGGGACCATTTGGCCCAGTCTACCAAGGAAAAGATTTGGAGGGGCGAGTATGTAGATATCTTCTCCCTGCTAAATAGGGAGCCGACCAAGGAAGAGAGGGAAGGGCTGGACGAGAAGGATAAGGAGCAGGCACGTCGTCGTAAGCCGCCACGCACGTGGGCAAATTGGTTGCCAGAGTACCTGATTTACATGGCCGTTTACCTCAGGGCTAGGCCGGATTTGGCTATCCCTATGGTCCAGTATCTGGACAATATTTACCGGGCTATGGTTGACTTCCCGGGTCCGTCATGGCTGGCTTACGACGAGGAATTCAGCACGAGGATTACACTGCACCCAGAGATGAGGTGGGATGAGCCCTGCCAGGAGCTGTGGCTTCTGTATATGATCCCCACGCGCCCGGCGCCTGGGGAGAGATACCGTTGTGGACATGCGGTCCAACGAGCGGCCCCGGTACAGGTACCCACCAAGTGGCGGGGCAGGGGGTTCCAGCCCGCCTGCTGTGCTGGACCTTCTCGTCCAATGGTTCTTGCAATAGGAAAACTTGCAAGTACAAGCATGAGTGCCTCTCTTGTTCTGGCCCCCATGCTGCCTCCGCCTGTCCCAGGCCGGGAGGATATGGGGGCAGGGGTAGGGGCGGACAAGGGGCAGGTAAGACTGCCATGGAGGGAGCGGGTTCACCAAAAGGCCCCCTCCCCGATTAATGTCGACATGCTGGAGAGTTGGCTCGCATTGTACCCGAGGAGAGCAGACGCTGTGTACCTCCTTCAGGGTTTTCAACTGGGTTTTCATATTCCTTTCACGGGGGATAGGTCACCGCAGGATGCACCTAACCTTTCGTCACTTAGGGGAAGGGAGGAGGTGGCTGCCGCCAGCATTAATAAGGAGATTGCTGCGGGCAGGGTCGCTGGCCCTTTCCCCGCACCCCCGTTCCACATCCTTACAGTGTCTCCGCTAGGGCTAGTGCCCAAGAAGTCCCCGGGCGAGTTCCGCCTGATTCACCATTTGTCCTACCCAGCCGGCCACTCGGTCAATGATGCTATCCCTGATGACCTTTGTTCTGTCGGGTATACATCCTTTGACCAGGCATTGCGCATGGTGCGCTCATGTGGCCCGGGTGCACTGTTGGCTAAGTGTGACATTAAGTCGGCGTTTCGCCTTTTGCACGTGCACCCGGGTGACTTCGAGTTGCTGGGTTTCAAATTCCGGGGTGAATATTATTTTGACAAAGCCATGCCATTCGGCTGTTCCATATCCTGCTCGGCTTTCGAGCGTTTCAGTACCTTCCTGCAGTGGGCATTTGTCCGTAGGTCAGGGTCTCGGTCTGTAGCCCATTACCTGGATGACTTTTTATTCGGGGGTGAACCGGGCTGGGACACGTGCACACGTCTCCTCAACACATTTCAGCCGCTAATGGAGGAACTCGGTGTCCCTTTAGCGCCCGAAAAGACCGAAGGCCCGTCTAATAAGTTAATATTCCTGGGGGTGGAAATTGACACGGTAGCGCAGGCGTCTAGGTTGCCCGCAGACAAGGTGTCAAGGATAGTGGCCCTTATATCGGACTTGCTGGCTAAGCGCAAGGCATCCCTTCGGGGATTGTAGGTGCCACATGGACATCTCAATTTCGCTTGCAGGGTGGTCGCACCTGGCAGGGCATTTGCTCGGCGCTTGTGCGACGCCATGGCAGGCTTATCCAGGCCCCATCATGGGGCGAGATTGACACGGGGCATCAGGGCAGATCTGCACGTATGGCTCCAGTTCCTGAGGGAGTTCAATGGGGTCTCATTTTGGAGGTCTGACCTCCTGGCTTCGCCCCAATTTCAAATTCAGTCTGATGCCCCGGGATCCCTTGGTTATGGGATGTACTTCAATGGGAAGTGGGCATATGGTGGATGGCCACCAGCCTGGTCAGGCACGGGTCGCCTGAGGGATCTCACATATTCGGAATTTTTCCCCATACTGGGGGCCTTGATGCTATGGGGTGAAGAGTGGGCCAACTCTGTGGTGCATTTCTGGTGTGACAATGCGGCTGTTGTCCACATTGTCAACTCACAGACCTTTTAAATCTCCCAGGGTCATGGATCTTGTGCGCCAGTTTGTATTGCGCAGCCTGCGCCTCAATGTACTGTTCAGAGCCAGGCATGTCCCGGGGGTGAATAATGATATTGCTGACACTTTGTCCCGCCTGCAGATCTCCCGGTTCCGTGCCTTGGCTCTGGATGCGGAGGAATTTCCCTCGCCACTACCGCAGGAGATATGGACCATTGGCAAGGAGAGGTGAACCGGGTGATAGGCATGTCACTGGCGCCACGCACGCGTAAGGCGTATCACCACGCGTTGGTTGCATTTCGGACCTTTTGTTCCCAATCTCGCCTGCCAGATACCTGGCCGATCCCAGTGGCCCACATCCTCCGTTTCATGGTTTACCTGCACGCCCAGGGCCTGGCACCCCGCACCATGGCATCTAGGCTATCAGCGCTGGCTTTTATGGCCAAGGTGGGAGGTCGCGCGGACAGTACCGCTGATTTCCGTGTGAGACATGTTTTGGAGGGGGGGTGCGGGAACGTGGGCGTTGCCTGGACGACCGTCACCCAATTTCCCCTGGGGTACTTACCCAACTGGCACGAGGCTGGCATGACCTATGTTTAGATAGGTATGAGGCAGCCCTGTTTCGTGCGGCTACAACGGTGGCCTTTTTTGGAGCGCTCCGCATCAGCGAGCTTATGATGCTGTCTAAGGCGGATGCAAGTCGTAGGGCACTGGAACTCGAAGATGTCTATGTTGCTATGATTGGGCTCAGTTGAGGATACGCTCTTCTAAAACAGATCAGCACGGCGTAGGCAGTTGAGTAATACTGCTACGATGTTCCTTGGAAGACATCTGTCCGGTTGGTGCCCTACAGGAGTTTCTTGCACTGTGTGGCACGCACCATGCCCCGTTTTTCTGTCACCAGGGTGGGTCTCCCCTCACTCAGCCATTCCTGCAGGATGGGGGCGGTTTCTACTGCAGCTACTTTTGGGTACTCTGGGGCTGAAATACGCCGCATGGGAAGGTGGGGATCACATTGTTTACAGTTTTGTGTTCACCCTCTTCAACCGTGAGTGCCAGTTTAGTCACTGCAATGTTTCTCACCCCCCCTTTTTTCCTTGACAGACCCTGGGTGTCGTTTTACACTGGTGACAGTAGGGCTGGTGGGCCGTTGCCACGTGCACAGGGCAGCGCGTTACGCTGCACAGGGCAGCGCGTTACGCTGCACAGGGCAGCGCGTTACGCTGCGGCGACAGAGTGGGACCCCGACTGGGACTGGGTGCATCCGCACATCTCAGGTGGTATGGTAAGCGCGGCATGTTATGGCGGGAACTGTTGCCATTCCTTTTCTACATCAGGGATGCTGACTCGCCTGATGTCCTGGTTATTCACCTTGGGGGCAATGGTTTCGGACAGGTCACTGGCCTATCGCGGAAGCTTGCGATTTGCAGTCACCTGGCCTACTCGCATTATGTGTGGCCTGCCACACCCCTCATTGGTCGGACATGATACCGCAGTACGCTTACAGGGGAGCGTTTCGCCTCCAGGCGCTTGACCGGGCTCGTCGCTCCAGGGCTATTGCCCGGTTCCTTTTTGATATGGGTTGGGAACGCGTCATTCGCCTCCCCATCATCAGTCTGCAAAATTATTAGCTTTATTCAGGGGAGGGGGCCCATCTGTCGCGAGGAGGTATGGACCTCCTGCTGAGTGATTGGCGAGCAGGCCTGTCGACCGAGCTGACGGTCTGGGGGGGGGGCGTCGAGCCTTTATTGAAGCCTCTCCGGGTGGCGGGTAGCACTGGTAAGGTAAACATTTATGACCCACAGGTATCCGGCAGGTTCGCAATTGACTGGACAACACTAGATAGGCATAAGTTGTTTAAACGTTGTCCGGTCAACGACGAACCAGGCGAGGGGGTGATGGTTACCACTAGACAGCTGGAATCACCCCCTGATTTTGCGGATACACGTCAGAGGGTGGGGTCATTAGTTAGATATTGACTACGGTCAACAATTTGTTTGTTGTCAACAAACAAATTGATACAAATAGATACATTGTAACAATTGCCGTTGGCAATTTTGGGTGGTACCTTACCAGTGTTACTTCGGCCTGCTTGCCTTAAGAATTATGATTGGTCGTTTTACCAATAGAAATTTATAATTCGGACTAGGGCTTGAATCAATAAATGTGGCCCATGCCGTTATCCACTTTCATGTGTGTCTGAGTCCATCATTGGGGGGGTGCGCCTGCAATGGAAGCGCGGTGCCAAAATGGCCGCCGCGCTCTTTGCGGCCCCCCCCCACCGGACGAAACCATCCGGGTAGTTAGGGGCATAGCCAGCACCCTAATAAAAGGGGCTGGCCACGAGGCAGCCGTGCTGCCATTTTGGCGAACCGATGGAGCGGAAAAGTTTTTCCCCTCCACCCCCTCCCTAGTTAACAGTGTGATTTCTTGGTCGCTTCGGGGCCGGGTGGGAATTTTTGGCTGGGACTCGCAATTGGCCTTTGAGTCCTGGCTTTTTCGCCCATCCCACACTGTTGCTATGGTTTGATATAGGGGTTTGTCTGTGCTACTGTTGACTTTGGTCACATTGGCGGGTAGCACTGGTAAGGTAAACATTTATGACCCACAGGTATCCGGCTGGTTCGCAATTGACTGGACAACACTAGATAGGCATAAGTTGTTTAAACGTTGTCCGGTCAACGACGAACCAGGCGAGGGGGTGATGGTTACCACTAGACAGCTGGAATCACCCCCTGATTTTGCGGATACACGTCAGAGGGTGGGGTCATTAGTTAGATATTGACTACGGTCAACAATTTGTTTGTTGTCAACAAACAAATTGATACAAATAGATACATTGTAACAATTGCCGTTGGCAATTTTGGGTGGTACCTTACCAGTGTTACTTCGGCCTGCTTGCCTTAAGAATTATGATTGGTCGTTTTACCAATAGAAATTTATAATTCGGACTAGGGCTTGAATCAATAAATGTGGCCCATGCCGTTATCCACTTTCATTTGTGTCTGAGTCCATCATTGGGGGGGTGCGCCTGCAATGGAAGCGCGGTGCCAAAATGGCCGCCGCGCTCTTTGCGGCCCCCCCCCACCGGACGAAACCATCCGGGTAGTTAGGGGCGTGGCCAGCACCCTAATAAAAGGGGCTGGCCACGAGGCAGCCGTGCTGCCATTTTGGCGAACCGATGGAGCGGAAAAGTTTTTCCCCTCCACCCCCTCTCTAGTTAACAGTGTGATTTCTTGGTCGCTTCGGGGCCGGGTGGGAATTTTTGGCTGGGACTCGCAATTGGCCTTTGAGTCCTGGCTTTTTCGCCCATCCCACACTGTTGCTATGGTTTGATATAGGGGTTTGTCTGTGCTACTGTTGACTTTGGTCACATTGGCGGGTAGCACTGGTAAGGTAAACATTTATGACCCACAGGTATCCGGCTGGTTCGCAATTGACTGGACAACACTAGATAGGCATAAGTTGTTTAAACGTTGTCCGGTCAACGACGAACCAGGCGAGGGGGTGATGGTTACCACTAGACAGCTGGAATCACCCCCTGATTTTGCGGATTCACGTCAGAGGGTGGGGTCATTAGTTAGATATTGACTACGGTCAACAATTTGTTTGTTGTCAACAAACAAATTGATACAAATAGATACATTGTAACAATTGCCGTTGGCAATTTTGGGTGGTACCTTACCAGTGTTACTTCGGCCTGCTTGCCTTAAGAATTATGATTGGTCGTTTTACCAATAGACATTTATAATTCGGACTAGGGCTTGAATCAATAAATGTGGCCCATGCCGTTATCCACTTTCATTTGTGTCTGAGTCCATCATTGGGGGGGTGCGCCTGCAATGGAGATGACTTTCCCAGTGATATTTTAGACTAATTCTTCTTTTGTGACTATCTGGAGTAATGAGATATGATACAAGTCACTGGTACAGCTAGGGGTACAAATTAAAGTATCACAATAGGAGATGCAACCATCATAACTGTGCAGGAGCCGACTTATACCTCACTCTTTGTCTTTTATGATGGTGTGCCATACCAACCATGAGCTAAAGATATTTTGATTGGTATTTCCTTTTAGCTTGTCAGCCTTTTTCAGGTGCTGGAATAATCTTTCCTGAGTCACTTGCCTGGATGGGACAGGATGACTCTGAAATATGCTAAGAGATTCTGCACCCAACTCCACAGGTTTAACATTCCTGAATACCAAATCTTGGAAACTCCTGACATCTTAAATGTGTCCCTGACTGCTCATCTATATTTTTATCTGTGTGTATAATTTTTTTCTTCACAGTCCTCTTGTTGTGACCAAATGACATGCTTTGCTTAAACATTTAAATACCCTTCCAGGCCCAGTTGATGCAACTCTACCACCAGGCAAACAGTGCAGAGTAGGTGAAAAATCTTGCCAAAATTGCAAGCCAATCTGGTGAACAGACAATAAATAAATAGCTCCTATTCAGCTTTCTTCTTCTTCAGATGCTGTATCTCTTCTGGTTATTGGCTATCATCCTGGCAATAGTATTCCTATTGTCAACTCCTTGGAACAGTTCTTCTGAGGACATTCCACATCAGTCTCTCAGGTTCTTCAGTCATGAAGTCCGTCTATGTCCAGGGCCTATTCAGTCTGCAGATAACCAACTTGTTGTGTATTAAATGAAACGTATTCGCCATTTTCTCTTCTTCCTTAGTTAAAAGTAACGCAAGATTGGGGGTTCGTGCCATTATGCTCAGAGAAGCGCATTTTGTATCTAGTTCAGGATCACCTCATTGCAGGCGCACCCCCCCAATAACGGACACAGACAACATTGAAAGTGGATAACAGCACCGGGCCACATTTATTGATTCAATGCCCTAGTCCGAATTATAAATTTGTATTGGTAAAACGACCAATCATAATTCATAAGGCAAGCAGGCCGAAGTAACACTGGTAAGGTACCACCCCAAAATTGCCAACGGCAATTGGTTACAATGTATCAATTTGTATCAATTTGTTTGTTGACCACAAACAAATTGTTGACCGTAGTCAATAACTAACTCATGACCCCACCCTCTGACGCGTATCCGTGAAATCACAGGGGTGATGCATGCTGGTTAGCAATCGTCATCACCCCATCGCCTGGTTCGTCGTTGACCGGACAACGTTTAACTAATTTATTCCTGTCTAGTGTTGTCCAGTCAATTGCGAACCTGCCGGATACTTGTGGGTCATACTGTTTACCTTACCAGTGCTACCCGCCAATGTGACCAAAGTCAACGTTATGAACACAGAAGACCCCTATATCAAACCATAGCAACAGTGTGGGATGGGCAAAAAAGCCAGGACCCGGAAGCCAATATGGGTCCCAGCCAAAAATTCCCACCCGGCCCCGAAGCGACCAAAATATCACACTGTTAACTAGGGAGGGGGTGGAGGGGAAAAGACTTCTCCGCTCCGTCGCTGAGGTAAAATGGCAGCTCGGCTGCCTCGTGGCCATCCCTTTTATAAGGGAGCTGGCCACGCCCCTAACTACCCGGATTCTCTGTCCTGTGGGGGGGGCCCCCGCAAAGGGCACGGCGGCCATTTTGGCGCCGCGCTTGCATTGCAGGCGCACCCCCCCAATAACGGACACAGACAACATTGAAAGTGGATAACAGCACCGGGCCACATTTATTGATTCAATGCCCTAGTCCGAATTATAAATTTGTATTGGTAAAACGACCAATCATAATTCATAAGGCAAGCAGGCCGAAGTAACACTGGTAAGGTACCACCCCAAAATTGCCAACGGCAATTGGTTACAATGTATCAATTTGTATCAATTTGTTTGTTGACAACAAACAAATTGTTGACCGTAGTCAATAACTAACTCATGACCCCACCCTCTGACGCGTATCCGTGAAATCACAGGGGTGATGCATGCTGGTTAGCAATCGTCATCACCCCATCGCCTGGTTCGTCGTTGACCGGACAACGTTTAACTAATTTATTCCTGTCTAGTGTTGTCCAGTCAATTGCGAACCTGCCGGATACTTGTGGGTCATACTGTTTACCTTACCAGTGCTACCCGCCACACGGAGGGGCTTCAAAGAAGACCTGACGCCCCCCCCCCCCCAGACCGTCAGCTTGGTCAACAGGCCTGCTCGCCAATCACCCAACAGGAGGTCCATACCTCCTCGCGACAGATGGACCCCATCCCCTGCGTACAAGTCATAATTTTGCAGGCTAATATCGGGGTGATGACTGACCCGTCCCCAAGCCCTGTCGGCAAGAAACCGCACCACCGCCCTATTGACCGTGCGCCTAGCACGGTCAAGGGCCATGAGGTTAACGCCCCCTCTGTAAGAATGGCGCGGAACAATGTCCGACCACACCAGGGTTGTGGCAGGCCAGACATAATGCAAGTAGGCGAGTTCCTCGCAAATCGCATGCTTGAGCGATAAGCCGGTGACCTGGCCCAAATCATTGCCCCCCAGGTGGATAATGAGAATGTCAGGCGGGTCAGCACCCAGGCCAGAAAAAAGGAAAGGCCGCAGCTCCCGCCATAACATCCCGGGCTTACCATGCCATGTGAGACTGGCGTGTTCACCCAGTCCCAGTCGGGGTCCCCACTCTGTCGCCGCAGCGTAACGCGCTGCCCTGTGCACATAGCTGTGGCCCACCAGCCATACTGTCACCGGTGTAATACGACACCCAGGGTCTGTAAGAAAATTGAGAAAAAAGGCGGTAAGGTGACTGGATTGGTACTCATGGCGGGAGTGGGCGCACATAAAACTGAAAACATTGCGAGCCCCACCTCCCCATGCTGCGTATGTCAGCCCCAGAGTACCCAAAAGCAGCTGCTGTAGAGGCTGCACCAATACGGAACGAATGTGTGCCATAACGGGCACCTGGTAGGCCCACCCTGGTGAGGGCTCTGCCTGTCACCTTCCAAAACTGAAATTTAGTAAGGGGAGACCCATCTTGGTGACAGAAAAACGGGCCGTGGTGCATGCCACGCAGTGCCAGGAATTCCTGTAGGGCACCAACCGGACAGATGTCTGCCAAAGAACAACGTAGCATTCTTACACCACTGCCTACGCCATGCTGATCTGTTTTAGAGGAGCGTATCCTCAACTGGGCCCAGTCTTTGGCTACATAGACATCTTCGAGTTCCAGTGCCCTACCACTTGCATCCGCCTTAGACAGCATCACGAGTTCGCTGACGCGGAGCGCTCCAAAAAATGCCACTGTTGTGGCTGCATGGAAAAGGGCTGCCTCATAATGATCAAAACAGAGGCCTGGCCAGCCCCGGGCCAACTGGGTAAGAACCCCTGGGGAAATAGGGTGCCGGTCGTCCGGGCAACGCCCGCGCTCGCGCACCCACCCCTCCAAAACATGTCTCACACGGAAGCCAGAGGTGGTATCCACATGACCTCCCACTTTGGCCATAAAAGCCAACGCCGAGAGCTTGGATGCTATGGTGCGAGGTGCAAGGCCCTGTGCATGCAGGTGAACCATGAACCGCAGAACATGGTCCACCGGGATAGGCCAGGTCTCTGGCAGGTGACATTGAGCCGAAAATGCCCTGTAAGAATTGAATGCTTGTTGGTACGCCTTACGCGTGCGTGGCGCTAGTGACAGGCCAATCGCCCGGTTCACCTCTCCTTGCCAATAGTCCAGATCTCGTCCGGGAGTGGCGAGGGAAATTCCTCCGCATCCGGGGCCAAGGCGCGGAACCGGGAGATCTGCAGGCGGGACAAAGCGTCAGCAATATCATTATTAATCCCTGGGACATGCCTGGCCCTGAACAAGACGTTGAGGCGCAGGCAGCGCAGCACAAAATGGCGCACTAGTTCCATAACCCTGGGCGATTTGGAAGTCTGTGCATTAACGATGTGGACGACAGCAGCATTGTCGCACCAGAAATGCACCACCGAATTAGCCCACTGTTCGCCCCATAGCATCAAAGCCCCCAGAATAGGGAAAAATTCCAGGTATGTGAGATCCCGCAGCCGATCTGTGCCTGCCCATGCCGGTGGCCACCCACCATAGGCCCACTTCCCATTGAAGTACATCCCATAACCCAGGGATCCTGAGGCGTCAGACTGGATCTGGAAATTGGGGGATGCCAGGAGGTCAGACCTCCAAAATGAGACCCCATTGAACTCCCTCAGGAATTGCAACCAGACAAACATGTCTGCCCTGATACCCCGGGTAAGCCTGACTCTGTGGTGGGGCCTGGATAACCCTGCCATGGCGTCGCATAAGCGCCGGGCAAAAGCCCTGCCCGGTACGACCACCCTGCAGGCAAAATTGAGGTGACCATGTAGCACCTGCAGTTCCCTCAGGGATGCCTTACGCTTGGCCAGCAATTCCGAGATAAGGGCCACTATCCTGGACACCTTATCACCCGGCAACCTAGAAGCCTGCCCTACTGTGTCAATCTCAACCCCCAGGAATACTAGCTTGGTAGATGGGCCCTCGGTCTTTTCGGGCGCTAAAGGGACACCAAGTTACTCCATTAGCGTCTGAAATGTGTTGAGGAGACGTGTGCACGTGTCCCAGCCCCGTTCACCCCCGAATAAAAAATCATCCAGGTAATGGGCTACAGACCGGGACCCTGACCTGCGGACGAAAGCCCACTCTAGGAAGGTACTAAAACGCTCGAATGCCGAGCATGATATGGAGCAGCCAAAAGGCATGGCCTTATCAAAATAGTATTCACCCTTAAATTTAAAACCCAGCAACTCAAAGTCGCCCGGATGCACTGGCAAGAGGCGAAAAGCCGACTTAATGTCACACTTGGCCAGCAAGGCACCCGGGCCACACGAGCGTACCATGCGCAACGCATGGTCAAACGATGTATACCTGACTGAACAGAGGTCATCAGGAATAGCATCATTGACCGACCGGCCGGCTGGGTAGGACAAATGATGAATAAGGCGAAACTCGCCTAGGGACTTTTTGGGGACCAAGCCCAGTGGCGACACCTTAAAATTGGGAAACGGGGGTGCAGGGAAAGGTCCAGCGACCCTGCCCGCATCTAACTCTTTCTTAATGCTGGCCGCAGCCACATCCTCCCTCCCTCTGAGGGATAACAGGTTAGGGGCATCCTGAGGGGACCTATCACCCATGAAAGGAATACGGAATCCCTGCTCAAAACCCTGAAGGAGATACTCCCCATCTTCCCCCTTCGGGTACGATGCGAGCCAACGCTCCAGCATGTCCACATTAATTGGGGAGGGGGCCTTTTGGAGAACCAGCTCCATCCGAGGCAGTCTTGCCAGCCCACTGTCCACCCCTCCCTCTGCCTCGTGCCCCCCTAGGTCTGGGACAGGCAGAGGCTGCGTGGGGGCCCGAACATGTGGGACACTCATGCTTATACCTGCAATTCTTTCTATTGCAGGAACCATTGGACGAGAAAGTCCAGCACAGCAGGCGGGCTGGAACCCCCTGCCCCGCCGCCTGGCGGGTAACCTGCGCTGGAGCCGCTCGCTGGACCGCATGTCCGCAATGGTATCTATCCCCCGGGGCCGGGCGTGTAGGCGTCATATACAAGAGCCAAAGCCTCTGGCACGGCTCATCCCATCTCATCTCAGGGTGGAGGGGAATCCTCATACGGAATTCCTCATCATACGCTAGCCATGAGGGGCCCGGGAAATCAACCATTGCCCTGTATATATTGTCCAAATATTGGACCATGGGAATAGCTAAATCCGGCCGCGCCCTCAAATACACCGCCATGTATATTAAATAAGCGGGGAGCCAATTGGCCCAGGTACGCGGCGGCTTACGGCGGCGTGCCTGCTCCTTGTCCTTCTCATCCTGTCCCTCCCTTTCCTCCTTGGTGGGCTCTCTGTTCAGGAGTGAGAAGATATCTACGTATTCCCCCCGCCATATCTTTTCTCTGGTAGTCTGTGCCAAGTGATCACCTAGTGGCAAGGAATACCCCGCCGTCGGCAAAGCCGAAAAAGGCACAGCCGGCCTAGGAAAAGGGGCCTGAGCTAAACCAGCCACCCCCAGCACATTCCCCGGAATGTAAGAACAAGTACCCACCCCAGTACCCAAGGTGGCAGTCGTCGTCGCCGGGTGGGTTGCCGATAGCGTGGCCCCCGCACCACCCGCGCGAGGCCAAGGCCATTGAAAGACCCCCCCCATATTGGGGATGTGTGTGGATGTACTCGCTTGCACCGTATACTCACATGCTGCACCCCCGCGGGCCGCCCCCACCGGGGGTTCCGGCCCACTGGGGGCGTCGGAGCTCACGACCGACGTAGAGCTCATCACCGGGGCTTGACCCGCACCTGGCTGCTGGCTGGGGAGCTGCGAGGCAGTGGCCGAAACCGCGCCACGCGCCTGCAGCAGCTCGACCCTCCCTGCCGGCTGTTGTCCTCCTGACGACATCGCCTCAAAAGGGACCCCGAAGGGGGCGCCCGCCTGACTGGCCCGAGCCAACGACGCTTCCAGGGCCGCGATGCGGGCCAATAAGGTGTCCACGTTGACCAGGGGCAAAGGGCCGGCCGGCCCGCCTGGTCCAGGCGCGGGTGCAGGTCCCTGTACCCCAGGACCCGAATATGGCCATTGGCCAGAACCGAAGCCCGGCAGGGTCGGTGGAGAAACCTGCCAAGGCAGGGGGCCGCACCACCCCCCAAGGCTGGAGGGCCCCGGGGGAGGCTGCGACCCAAGATGAGTAGGCCCAACAGGGTGGGCAGGTGCAGGAGCGGTGTCCACCGCTCGCGGGCCGCGGGCCGGAACGCCTTCCGCGCCCGCACTCTGATCGGGCCAAGGGGCAATAGACCCCATTCCGCTGGCCCCGGCAGGGGCCGGCAAAGGCGGCTGTTGAGGAGGCGGCACCGCGGTCCTCCGACCTGGGTTGCGGCTCCTAACAGCGCAGCTGCACTAGAAGCTGCCTTCTTCTTCGAAGGCATCTCCACCGAAGCAAGAAGGGAAGCCAGCAAGGAAGAACCGCTACCAAAAAGGCTTCCCGGTAGGCTAAAGCGCGACGGAGACACAGGGGAAAAGACTTCTCCGCTCCGTCGCTGAGGTAAAATGGCAGCTCGGCTGCCTCGTGGCCATCCCTTTTATAAGGGAGCTGGCCACGCCCCTAACTACCCGGATTCTCTGTCCTGTGGGGGGGGGGCCGCAAAGGGCGCGGCGGCCATTTTGGCGCCGCGCTTGCATTCTCTTCTGATTGCGATTAGCCAATCTAGTTAATTCCTGGACGAATGTAACTACTCTTACCTGTATATAAGTTGTTGTGGCGAAGTTGGAATTGTGTTTGTAACTACCAAATAAAGTGATGTGTTTGGCCCGTTATACTGACAGCTGCTCGATACTTCAAGAACACTAAACAACTATAAAGCCATCTCTTTAAGACAGGAAGATCTCGATAACATGGTAACAAATGTGGGGGATACTACAAGTTTGTAAAAGGCTGGTTCACATTTTTTTCATTGACCACAACAGGAAATGTGAATCAACCCACTGTACTGCAGCTCCAATCAGTAGTGTTTCTTCCCCACCAGGGACCCTTCTACTTTTTGAATAACCCAGTCCTTTCACTGTGGTTTAAAGCATGTGATTGCTTAACCAACATTTCCCAAACTATGTTCCGTGGAACACTGATGGACTTTAATTCCTAGAAGCCAAAGTAAGTACATTGGCTGATCAGTGCTTTGGGGAATTGACTTGGGCTTCTTGGAATTGAAGTCCCAAAACCAAAGTTTGGGAAATACTGGCTTAAACTGAAGCAGAATGGCAAGACCAAGCAAGTAAGTGCACACACAAAGCAGTGCTTTGTCAAAACATCTTTGCTGTACCCCCACCCCAATAACGACACAGACACAAATATTGGATTGAAAATTGGGCCACATTTATTTAAATTCAAAATGGTCCTACCTTAACAACGGTTAAGGATCAAATGGGCCGAAATAGCACTGGTAAGGGGCAAATCCAATTAGAACCCTAATTAACTGCCTCTCACCACTTGTTACTGCGGTAACAGTTGAGAGGCTCCATCAACAAATGGCTTCTGCGGAAACGTGTTGTTGACCCACTATGGGTGCTAAACTATATAAGTCATTTGGCTGGCCATACAAGTTTGGCTAACCTTGTCCTCACTATGGCCAACCAAATGGACTTGCCCTATTAAGTAGTAATGCAGTTGCCCCTAACCAGTGCTATCCGCCACACGGGGAGGAGTTCACTGACTCACTGCCCCACCATGACCGCAAACGGTCAACAGGCCCGTTTGCAAGGAGGACAAAAAGAGGTCCATGCCCCCTGCCGACAAATGCACCCCATCCACACGATACAGACTGTGGTCTTGTATATGCAACAAAGGGTGTGGGACAACGGTCCCCAAAGCATTAGTGTACAGGTAATGGGCCACTGCCCTGTTGACTGACCTGTGGGCCCGGTCAATGCCACGGGGTCAAGGCCACCCCGGTAAGACACTCGTGGTATCATCTGGGACCAAACAATCTGCACCTGTGGCCAGGACTGACCCAACAGGGCAAGATCTCTGCGGATGGCACATGCCAAGTCCAAACCTGTGACCTGGGCCAAATCATTGCCTCCCAGGTGCACGACCAAGACATCCGGTGGACCTTGATCACTCAGGGACCTGAGGAATGGGATCAACACATGCCAACGCATTCCACAGAAGCCAAACCATCGAAGCAGCGCCACACCAATGCCCAGGTGTGACCCCCATGAAGTGGATGCGGCATGGCGGGATGCCCAGTAGACATAGCTGTGCCTGACAATCCACACCCTCGCGGGCATCCTGGCATGTGCCGGAGCTGCAAGAAAAGAGAAAGAAAAAATGCACGAGCAAAGTGCTACTGTGACAGAGGCCGGATGTATGAACGGAAGCGACCCGAATCCCACCTCCCCATGGCCCGAATAGCCTCATTGTCATAACCACATGCCTCTGCAGTGGATGCTGTGCCAATCCTGAAAGAATGTGTCCTGAAACAAACCCCCTTTAAGCCCAACCCGGTCAATGCCGCACAGGTAACCTGCCAAAACTGGTACCTGGTCAAGGGAAGGGCATCCGAATGACAGAAAAGGGGTCCCTGCCCACCTCCACGCACTGCCAAGAAGGCACCGAGAGCTCTGACTGGGCAGATAACTGGGTTGCTACACGTGTACAGCATGAGTGTGCTGCCCCTGCCAAGCTGGTTGGTTTTGGAAAAACGAATGGAAAGCCGCAACCATTCGTGGGTAATGGAGACATCAGCCAGCTCCAATGCCCTGCGGGAGGTATCACTGCGGGACCGAGCAACCAGCTCACTGACCTGAAGGACAGCAAAGAATGCCAGTGTGGTGGCTGAATGGAACAGGCAGGCCTCGTAAGAATCCCTGCATACAACCAGCCAAACTCCGGCCAGCCGCAGCAACACATCAGGGGAAATTGGGCGTCGAGCATCAGGTTGAGGGCCGTGTTCGTGAGCCCACCCCTCCAAAACTCTCCTGGCTCTAAAATCAGATGTGACATCCGCAACACCATATACCTTTGCATAAAAGGCCAGTGCCGAGAGACGGCCTGTGATGGTCCAAGGCGCCAAGCCACCAGCATGTAGATGGACCATGAACTGCAAAAGGTGATTGATAGGGACAGGCCAAACCAGAGGGAGGAAAGCCTCGTGGCGAAACGCCTTGAAGGCCCTGTGTGTGACAGCGTACGCCTTACGGGTGCTGCTAGCCAGCAACAGACTGATGGCCCAGCTCACTTCCCCACGCCAAACCTCCACATCTCGGCCGGGATTGGCAAAGGCAGGTCATCGGCCTCCGGCACCAGGGTCCAGAACCGATCTATCTGTAGGCGAGACAAATTGTCAGCAATATCATTATTGATACCCAGGATGTGCCTGGCCTTAAACAGTATGTTGAGGCGCAATGCACACAACACAAAATAACAAACCATGGGCATCACCTTAGGGGAGTGGGACGTCTGGGAATTAACTATGGGGACAACAGCCGCATTGTCACACCAGAAATGGACAACTGAGCCCTGAGTCCAAGACTCACCAAAAAGGAGGAGTGCCCCTAAAATAGGAAATAATTCAAGGAAGGTAAGGTCCCGGAGTATGTCAGTGCCCTGCCAAGATTCTGGCCACCTACTGTATGACCAATGACCGTCGAAGTACAGCCCATAGCCAAACGCTCCGGATGCATCCGACTGAACCTGGAACCTGGGGGCGGCTATTTGATCCTCGCGCCAAAACAAAACCCCATTAGATCCCAAGAGGAATCCCAACCACACTTGCAGGTCATCCCGGGTACCCTTAGTCAATTGGACCCTGTGATGCTTCCTGGATAACCCGACCATGGCATCACACAGGTGCCTGGTGAAAGCCCGGCCGGGGGCAATGACCCTACAGGCGAAGTTGAGGTATCCATGAAGTACCTGGAGGTTGTGGAGGGATGCCTTGTGCTTAGCTAGCAACGAGCGAATAGCCTCCGAAATGTGGGTTACCTTATCCTGGGGCAGTCTGGACGACAGTGTCAATCTCAATTCCCAGAAAGACTAATTTGGTCGCAGGTCCCTCAGTCTTTTCCGGAGCCAGTGGCACTCCTAATTCGGCCATGAGCTCCTGAAAAGTTGCCAACAGGCACGCACACTCACCTGTCACGGCAGCAGCCCCAAACAAAAAGTCATCCAGGTAGTGTGACACTGAACTGACCCCCGAGCGGTGGACGAAGGCCCAATGCAAGAATGAACTGAAACGCTCAAACGCAGAGCAAGAGACAGAGCATCCGAAGGGCATTGCCTTGTCTACAAAATACTGCCCCTGAAAACGGAAACCTAGTAACTCAAAATTGTCTGGATGAACAGGCAGGAGGCGAAAGGCCGACTTTATGTCACATTTGGCCATTAGCGCCCCCCCCGGCCGCAGGCCTGGACCATGTTGAGCGCCTGGTCAAACGAAGCGTACTGGACTGAACAAAGCTCGTCTGGTATGGCATCATTCACAGACTTGCCAGCCGGGTGTGACAAATGGTGAATCAAACGAAATTCACCTGGAACCTTTTTAGGGACCAAACCCAGGGGCGATACCTTCAAATTGGGAGAAGGAGGTGCATCAAAGGGTCCTGCAACCCGACCCTCATGCACCTCCTTGAATATTTTGCTCCTAGCAATGTGTTCCATCCCCTTTAAAGAAAGCAAATTAGGGGCATCCTGGGGTGAATGCACCTCCATGAAAGGGATGCAAAAGCCCTCGGAAAAAACAGCCCAGATATATTCTGCGTCCACCTGCTTAGGGTAGACGTGAAGCCAACATGCCAAAACATCGAGCTTAATCGGGGAGGGGGCCTTTGGAAGCCGCCGCAGGGTCATTGTTGGCCCGGCCGGGGCCCTGCTGTCCCCTACTCCTGCCTCGGGACCCCCCAGACCTGGTGCAAGCAGTGGCCGGATGGGGCCCGGAGCAGATAGAGCACTCATGCCTATACCTACACTTCTTGCGTGGACAGCCAGCTGCGAATGAGTAGCTCCAGCACAACAGGTGGGCTGGAACCCCCTGCCCCGCCACAGGGCGGGGAGATTGTGTGGGGCTGGATGGCGTGGCCCGAATGGAACCGGTCACCCGTGGCCGGGCGGGACGGGGTCATGTAGTACAGCCACAAAAGCTGGTTGGGCTCGTCTCAGTGCATCTCCGGGTGGAGCGCGGCCCGCATACAAAACTCTTCATCGTACACAAGCCACGATTGACCCAGATAGTCCACATATGCTCGATAAATAATGAGATACTGGAACAGAGGGATAGCTAAATCGGGACGAGCCTGTATGGAGACCACTGCATATATAAGGTAGGCAGGCAATCAGTTAGCCCAGGCGCGCAGTGATTTGCGACGATGGGCCAACTCCTTGTCGTGGTCATTCTGCTTATCCTTCTCATCCCAAGTAGGTTCCCTGTTCAGCAAGCTGAACAGGTCAACATACTCTCTACACCATATCTTGTCTCTGGTGGTGGGGAAAAAGTGATCACCCAGGGGCAGAACGACCCCTGCAGTGGGCAATACAGATGTGGAGACGTTATGGTAGCCTGTATTGACCAGCAGGCCATAAGGCCAAACCAGATAAGGCAGTTGCGGGGTAGCCAGCGGGGTGGCTGAAGGTGGTGGAGGGTAAGGCGCTCTCCATACCGTGGCCTGAGCCTGCCTGGCCATAATAGGTGGCATCGGGGGTCCCGGGGGGAAGGGGCCTGATTAGTGGGCCGAGGCCAGGCAATCAGCTGTGGGACAGCATTCGTATGTGTGGAGCTGACTTGACCGCCATACTCACCAGTCACTACCCCTCCAGCCACCCCCTCTGGGGGTTCCGGCTGGATGGGGTGGCGGAGCTCCGGATCACAATGGAGCTCGCCCCCTCCGTCGCAGGAGCAGCTGTGGGACCCGGATCAGCCCCGGCCACCCGAAAAGGCACGCCAGGGTCCCCGGGAGGCAGGCCACCCACTGGAGCACGCAGTAGTGCCGCCTCCAACCGCTCCAGCCTCGAGTCAATGGAGGCTGAGGGTGAGGTGCTCTGCAATGGTACTGGATGGGAGGGGGCCATGCGGCTCCTGCCCATGGGGAGAGGCCTGTGGCCTGCTCCAAGGTGGCAAAGTGGGCATCCCAGGATGTATGGGGCTGGGGGCCTTGTTGCCCCTGGAGCGCTGGCCGCACTGGGCCGGGTGACTGTGGGCCGGAGGGGATACCACCTGGAGCCCTGTCCGGGGCAAGGGCGGGTGGGCCCCCAGCTGGCAGTTTGTGGCCCACCACCCTGCAGTCCCTGCAGTGTGGGGGCAGGAGCTCCGGCGGCTGAGGCGCACCCATGCGCACCCAAGGCGCACGCGGGCTTTGGGCCGCCAGGGCCATCATCTTTGGCGCCATGTGCACCGAGGGGGTAAACCACATGCCACAAGCCCCACAGTGTGACAGGCGCACGGGCAAGGCCCGGGCTGACGCGAGGGGGGGCAAAAACTAAAGGAATGCCCCCCTCCGCAGGTACGGCGGCGAAGGCGCACAGTCCCCACCTGTTCCCGGGCGAAGGGCCAGCACCGGGAAGGATGAGCGAAGGCTCGTCAAGCACACCGAGCCAGCTGGCTTGGTGAAGGAAAGGCCAGTATGCGGCCGAAAAGCCGTGCCGCAGGCCCATTCCCGGGCCAGCGACAAGGAAGCGGGAGATCGGCTGGGCACAACAAACACGCCCGGGGCCAAGCCGAATTCAAAGAGAGAGGGGCCGTTGGCCCAGCCACCCCTTATAAAGGGGAAGCCGGCCACGCCCACTCTCCATTGCTGTTGTGCCCGCGCCTCAGGGGCAGGGCCAGCAAAGCGCGCGGTGGCCATTTTGCCGCCGCGCATCCCTTCCATTTGCCTCTTACCTCTCAGCACACATAAACATCACCAGCACTCACCTCTCTCCTCAGAGTCTCTCCTTTCCCAACACACATTTCTTCTTTTCTATAACAGCTTCCCTGTGAGGTGGGCATTCCGGTTTGTGTATGTATGTATTTCTAACAGCTTAACAAACTCTGTCTACTGGCAGGATAAGATATAGAATTGAGTCCATGAGGAAGGAAAGCCTTCTCAAGGCAGCTCCTTCGAACTGCAATTTCTCAAGTGGAACTGTAATTAGAAGGCTTTTGTTTCTCTGTCTGTGTGGCTCCTTTTATTGAAGAGATCCAAATGCCCCTGCTGTGACTTCACAGTGAAAGAATTGGAACAGATTCACATTCCCTTTGCTTTGTAGTTGTAGCCTAAGACTGCAATAAAAGAGAACCAAGTAATGATAGAGCAAACTTACACAGTCCTCCCTGTTTCTCTCCACAGAGCCCATTGGCAGGATCTATGCCTGCATGATGGCACAAACATGTGCTCTGCCCCACTTCAGATCTCAGTCAGAACTTACTTGGATCAGGTGGAAGAATTTAACTTCTGTAGTATCTGTAATATCTATATTATGAAATGCAAAGAAAGGATGAATTATGACCTTGCATTGTAAGCCTTCAATTAAAATAATATGCTTTGGGACATGGAAATTAATAGAAAATATTTACATTTCAGCCATGTCTGCTCTTTAGGTGAAGACAGATGTAGCAGAGCAGTGATACTACTAGTAATAATAATAATAGTAATAATGATAGTAATAATATTAGCAATAATAGCAGCAGTTATATTACTTTACCATTATTTCTCACCAGAACTCTCAAAGTAGCGTACAATGAAAGAGGCAAAAGCACTTCATTCTTTCAGTTAAGCTTAAGGTAGACAGACATGTTATTCTGTTGCAGCAAAGGCATTATGGAACCCTGAAGACTAACAATTACTGTTTGGGATAAACTTCTGTGGACTGCAGCCTCATTAAACTGCTAATGAAGACTGTAACCCACAATAGCTTAGGTCAAGTATTGGCTGAAATTCAGTAGTAAATCACAAGACTAGACCCATTTGAGTCAATGGAAATTACACAGGAGTTGACTCAACAAATCCCCACTGATTCAAGAGGCCTACTCTAGTTATGACTAATGTGCTCGTCTTTGAGGTGCCACAAAACTCTTTTTATTCTTATATATAATAGTGTATGAATGAGGTTTTAGTACTGGATGTACAAAATATCACTGAACCACAGAGGAAGGAACGTTATGTGTTTCTGAAAACATGTGAGAAATTGTCTGTCTTTTAAACAACATACTGAAATACACACATTTCTTTATAAATCTGACAGTGGGAACTTCCTCACTCTATAAACTGAGCATAGGAAAATGGGGTATATGACAGCTCTAGAAAGTGAAAATGGCAGACACATTCAGCCCTAACTTGCTGCCTATACTGGTCCTCTCAATGTCATCATTATGATGGAATACTACTAGCAGTTGTGAGAGGGCTGTAGAAATAATAGGTATCTTTGAACTCTCATTAGGGTATCAAATGTTGTTCTAGTTGTTCATTTCTGAGCACTGGAAACTTAAACTGGATGCTCCTACAATGTTTAAGGAACTTGAAGGCAACACCAGGCGTTACTATGCATTTCCTCTATGAATATGCATTTGTCTGGGAAATTATACCAAATTTTCATTATAACTACAGCATACAGATCAAAACCCTACAATTACCTTAGTTGCACCTAGGAGGTTCAAGTGCAAGTTTGGGTGGCATCAACCTTGGATTCCTGGCCATAATGTATCATTATTATTATATACTAATCTGACAATCTGTGTTTATGAAATATAGGAAAAGCCATTTTTCCTGCCAGTTTTATTAGTTGTTAGGTTCAAAGGTATGCTTATATTTAGACATCATATACATTTGGCAGTGAAGTGCAGCTTAAGTGATCTACATTGTTCATTGCTTAATTATGTTATTTTACTGTTCCTGAAAACCTGACACAAAGCAAATTTACATTACTGTGCTCCTAATTAGCCAATAATCCTTAAGGATTTGAATGATACATACCTAAAGTAATTTCCTTCTCCAGTAAATTTGAATGTCCTTACATTGGTTTAAGAAGATGGGATCATGGCAAAGGAAATATTGAGGATGACAGCATTTGGTGTGTTCATCCTTACATTCAAACTCTCACAAAAAAGAATGATACTTTATGATGTACAATAAAAAGCCAATAAATAATATGTATCATTTAAAAATATTCATTTTTCAATGATGGATTCCACAGTGTCAAATATTGCCACTTTGTTTTAGCCTGATAAAAACACTGTGTAATTGTTCACTTTTGAGGCCTTTTAAAAGAAAAATGAGCTAATATTATTTAATTAGAAATCATTTAAATATATATAAATAGCCTTTCTGCTCAGGAAGTTTAAAATATTTTGAAAAGAAGGCAAAACAATAAAACAAAATCCCTTTGAATGCTTGTTGGAAGGTCTTTGAGGATGGAGCCACACTGGTTTCCCTTGGGTAAGAGTACTACTTTCAGTGGGGGCAAATTCTCTTCCATGCCAAAATAACAATAGGGCAGGGCAAAATTTGCCTGTTGAAATTATGAACTATGATCCAAAAAGGATGCTATTGGCCATTTGGGGCCATTTTGAGAACGAGAGAGAATGGCTAAACACACATAAGAACACTGAGCAAGATTTATGATTGAAAATTTGCCAGACCAAACACTGTTAGTTAAAGAATGGTACAATCTATGGCATGGATGACACACCTTCATGGCTTGTTGATTGACAGAGAGTAAACATTCTCTGTCAACTCCATAATAAGCATTACACATGACCTATGGTGTTATATGAAATGAATTTGAGCTCAAAAGTTGCATATTCTTTTCGATACCCTTTAAAAAAATTATTAAACTTGAGATATCCTATCTGCCCATGAAGACATATGCCTTACAGTGGACCCTTGATTAACGACATATTCGAATAGCGTCATTTCTGCATACTGACGCGTCGTCATTCACCATGTGACTATCCGCACAATGATGAAAAACGGTTGTTGTGCAGACTAACGTCGTTTTTTTAACGTCGTTGTGCGGATAATGACAGTTTTTTTGCCACTAGATGGCTCAGCTGCCATTAAAAACCACACAACAACGTTTCCCCTACAGCGACGCTACTTGGGGAACCAAGCAACGTTGTTATGTGAGGGTCTACTGTACTTGTATTTTGCTTAGATTACTGCATCACACTCTACAGGGACTGCCTTTGAAGAGTACAGTATTCAGAATCTGCCATTGGCTCAGAATACTCATTTAATACAACAGCTTCACTGGCTGCCAGTCTATTCCTGGGGCCAATTTTAAGTGAAGGATTGTATCACACCCATATGATCCTTCTTGGCTTTTAAGACTTGGGGGGGGGGGGGGGCTCTGTCTCCATTCCATCCCACCATCTTTCCAAGCTCATCTGGTGAGAACACGAGAGAGGCCTTCTCAGCAACTGCAGCCTGGCTTTGGAATGTACTGCCCTGTGAAACTAGATCAGGAGTTCACAACCTTTTAAAGCCAGGGGCTGGGTCATGCTCCCTCAGACATCTTTGGGGGGTGGATGGCTATTTTGCCCTTCCTCCACCACATGGCAATTCCTGGTGTGGTGGAGGCAGTGGGCCACATGAAATGGTGCCATGAGCTGCATCCGGCCCATGGACCACAGGTTGAGAATCCCTGAACTAGATTATCCCCACACACTCATCTCAGAGGATTTTAAAAGCTTGCATCACCTCTTAACCAGGGCCATAGATGTGGGAGGGTGAAAGCCTCTTTTCAATGCATTCCTATGGGAAACTGCCCTCTAGTGGCCAGAGGTTTGAGGGTGGGCAAACTGCTAACTCAGGGTGGGTGAAGCCCCCCATGGCTATGGCCCTGCTCTTGACCTTCTGTTATCAGGCAAAGACCTGCAAGGAATGCTATAGTTGCTGAACTTAAAGATTTTAAAATGGTTTCAAATTGTTTTCAAATTGTTTTTAGCTTGTGCCTTTAATATCAATACATTTTAATGTTATTTTACTCCAGTTTTTTTAAACAACATTTTAGAATTTGCAATCATTGTATAGTTTTAATTGTTGTGATTTGCCTTGGGGAGAAAGGTGGCATATAAATCACATCAATTAATTAACTTAAAAACAGATTTTGTTTCAATAGAGAAATAGTGGACTATACTATGGAAGCTTGCCTTAACAAGTTGGCATTGCATAAAATGTCATTTTAAGTTGAAAACTCATATCCATTGATTTTCTTCAGTTTGAAAACAGCAACATCAGAGGTAAGCTGTGAAAACAAGACAAGTGAAGATTAACTTTCTTTTCTGAACTGTGAGGTTGTTGCTCCACATGTTATGACTGGGGTTCCCAACCTAAAGCCTGTGGGCTAGATCCAGCCCACAGCACCATTTCATGTGGTCTCCACCGCACCAAGGGCATTCGAGAAACATAATGGTCATCCCTTTGACACTGGCTGGACAAAAAATGGCCACCCCCATCATGCAGACAGGGCAATATGGCCATCCAGCCCTCGAAGGTGAGTGAGAGAGTGTGACCCGGCCCCTGGCTTGAAAAGGTTGGGAACGCGTGTTCTACAACATGAGATAATCCTTAAATTTCACAGGCCTTTGTACATGTCCCAGTATTAGAGGTAGGGATGGAATATTGTCCAGATCCCGTATATGTTGCAGCTTGCCAACAGCATCTGCTGCTCCAAGTGGTGTACAGTAACAATTAAAAACAACAGTTAGAGATCACTGCTACCTAAAATGAACAAGGGATTCAGCCAACAACTGAGAGTGGGGTGGTGCATAGTAAATAGGAAAACTACTGACAGGGGTATTTAAAATGATGGGAGTTGTTTATGTTGTCTGTTGCAAATTGTTCAATTTAATGCATTGTTACGTTTAATCTAAGTAATGAATCCAGATGTTACACTGATGGGTGCATTAAAAATGATTAAATAAATAACGACAAACAGATTATGATACCTTATTCCTTCCAGCTGATCTAAAAACTGTGGTTGCCTCTGTAATATGCATTTGAAGCTATTGTGACAGTGGCCTCCTTCTGAGGAAAACAACTTCCACCACATCAGAAACATTGGCAAATTCACACTGAGCTTTTTCAATGGGAAAAAAATGCATGCTGGCATAAGAGAAGAATAAAAATTCCAATCTGTCAGGATCAGTAGGTGATTTTGCACCATTTACAGAGTGAGTTTTGGTGGTGTGAATATTTTTATATAAAACAAGCACATAGGTGGCATCAAACAAAATAAGCAGGCTCTCATATGCAAACAGTTTACTCCCAGTAGTGCTTACCAATAGTTTATAAGCCCACACAATGCCTAAAATAGGTGTGACATGCTATCAAGAAGGCTAAAATTGTTTTCTCAATTCTCCATTTCTTGACAGGAAAATATTTGGAATTGGGGGCATACTCCTAACATACTTTGATCTTAAGGTAACACTAAATAGAATCCAGAATATATCTGCCAGTTACTTCGGTATTTCCAGATTCTTTCACTGCTCTCTTATAAAAACACTTTGACTGAGAAGCATTGAAAATTAATGACCAGCCATTTTGATACTATCCCATAGGGGGGAAAAGTTTGGGCTCATATTTCAGCACTAAGAGACACTGTATTTTTGTTTTTATGATAGCCTAAGAACCAGAATGGAGATGTGAAGAGTCTTCAATAAATTCCTTGTACTCCTCAAATTAGGCTGTTTTGACTCCATGAGATACCTCAACAAGGAATTTCAAAGCCACTAGAGATTTCTTGCCTCTGGCAGAGGGTGAGATGGGACATTTCTCTTTTTCATCAAATCCCTAATTTGTGCAAAACATATCTGCTTCCAGTCAACACACACAAAGCAAGCACTGAAGGACTGGCTATTAAGAAGCAGGCAATCAACCTGTCCCTAAAATTCGAAATTCTTAAATGTCCATGAATACTTCCTTCATCTTTCATTTCATTTCTCTCTCTCATGGGAAGAATCTTGCATCTGGCAACTTGCTTTCTTCACCTCAACATGAGTTTGAGATGTTTTACTGCTGCTACAGCCATTTGCTGCCTTTCCTTGTGTGGAGGAAGACCAGCAGCCATTTCTTGCTGCTAGAGTTCTGACTCTTCTGCATGCTGGAAAGTCAGCCTTACAATTTCTTTCTTTTCTCTGAATGCTTAGCCACCAGCCCTGCACCAAACAAGATAGCAGCTGGTTGCAAAAGCAATGGTTTGGTATCTTGGCACCAGTTCTTCCATGCAAAATGCATTATACTAAACACGTTTGAAATGTAAGTGCTGGCCAGCATCAAGACTATATCTTCTTCATAGAGACACAGAGCCGATATGTGGGGTAGAACCCTTGGCTAGCTTATGAATACACAAGAGACAGAATCAGAACTGCGGCAGCGAGGACCAATTGCTGGTCTTCTTCACTCTGGTGCCTGCACCATAAAGAGTGAATAAGGCTGTGCTCTCAGCCTGAATGTATTATACAATTGTTATGGCTCTGAATGACGTCTTTGCAAAGTCCTGCACAAGATAAAAGTAAACAAGAACACTACATTTTAGTTCCTTGTAGAGAGGTGGTAATGTATTGGTGTGAGAGCTGAACCATTAGGAAAGCTGAGCGCAGAAGAATAGATGCCTTTGAAATGTGGTGTTGGAGGAGAGACCTGAGAGTCCCCTGGACAGCAAAGAGAACAAATAGGTCAATATTAGAAGAAATCAACCCTGACTGTTAATTAGAGGGACAAATAGTGAAGATGAAGCTAAAGTACTTTGGATATCAAATGAGAAGGGAGGGCTCACTTGAGAAGGCCTTGATGCTGGGAAAGGTGGAGGGCAAGAGAAGAAGGGGCATCCAAAGATGAGATGGCTAGATGGTATTGTAGATGCAATGGGCACAGAGCTGGGCAGGCTGAGGAGGATGGTGGAGGACAGAGGTGCCTGGCGGGCAATGTTCCATAGGGTCACAAAGGGTCAGAATTGATTGTGTGACTAAACAACAACAACAACAACAACAGAGAGAGACATGGAAACAATTGGGCTCCATAGTGACCATACTGTTTGTAATTCAATATTTTAAAATGATCAAGAAAGTAGTCTAATACTGAGTGTTTTAAGATGATATAATCAAGTCAAATTATTGGGATTTTTAGGTGTGAAAATTTCACTTCATTTGGGTTTGGCAACATCTGTTCTTTGTGTGTTGGTCTCCTTTTTAAACAAATCAATATATTGCAGCAGATGAATGGATAAATATGTTTGAAGGTTTAGCTTGGTGCTGGTTTGATTTAGTTCTCAAGGCAGAATTTATTCTTCTTTGGAAGACAAAGAAAACAGTGAACAACCCCGCTAATAATCTTGTTACAGTATTATCATTCGATGAAAGCACATTAGGAAAGCACTGTGGTGCTGTTACTACAGTGAACTCAAACCCACCCCTAATTAAACTGCCTGCATCCCCCAGCATTTTCCTGTAATGATGTCAAGCTATGGAGCTATTCACTGCCCTTTTATGAATGTAAACACTGTTGGTAAATCATATAAACCTAACCTGGTTGGCTGTTGAACAGCTCCTAAAATTGAATTAATTAGCTTTATTGAACTGGGAGTTGCCATTTATTGAATATTTTTGAACATGGCTTTTCCTGAAATAAATCTCCCTGCCCTTCCCCCTTCTTAATTCACAGGGAATTAATTTTGAAAAGTATAGAGCCATTTTTTTTAAAAAAAAATTCCAATTTTAATTTAAGAGACCTAATGGTGTGTAGAATATGTGTGAAATGTTTTATTGAGCTAGCATAGATTTTTGTCTCTTTCTCAGAAAAAAGAGAGAGAAAGAAATATATCTGAAAGCAGCAAGTGTCCAATACTAGCATCTCACTCATAGAGAGCTCACTGTATTTTGGCAATTTAATTTAAATGTTAAGTCTGAACAGAGAGGTTGCATGCTTTAGGATGTTTGCTTCCCTTTGAGAACAGACCCAAAATGCCTCTGGCAATGTGTTTACACATTACTATAAAACAGTCCCTATGAGGTAAAGAAATACAAACAAACAAGGTAACCGGCCACTATTTTTTAAAGTTCAATTATATTTCTTCTGCATAGGAGAAGGTATGAAGAACTTGGGGGAGAGAAATAACTTTACTGGCAATTTACACAAGGAAAAACCATGGTTGGTGGAGGTGGATAGTTTACCTGAGCCATCAGCTACATAGCACATTTATGGTTATTGTATTTTACAGGTTGATAGATTTTTATATTCTGTCCAAGTCAGGATCTTACACCACCTGGTTTATTATTTAGTAATTTACAGTGCAGTCAGGCATGTTTGGTTTAATGTAGGATAAACTTATAAATCTATTGTTCCTCCCGTTGCCAGGGTTGGTGTGCAATGAACTACAGAGCTTGATGCGTACATACATTTCAGCTCTGCTTATTTTCTTTGATAGGGAAGGAGGCAATAGATAACACAGTGACAGTAGCATCCCAGGGGACAGCAAAATGTGAGAGCAGCACACCGTCAGGTTAGTAGGTCATTATTGTATGAGCACTGAGCCATTAATTGACTACTGTACCAGGTTCCATCTAAGGCTCAGTCTATGTCAGATTATGGCTCCTGGCAGTAAGGACTGCAATCTCATAGTTTATTTTAGCTTTTTTTTCTTACCAGCTGATTTGCTGATTAAAAATTATGCATATTAAGGCAAATATATCTGTTACATTTCCATTGCAGCAACAGACAAAAGAATGTTGGCAGGCAAGTCTGTCTCATGCTTGCCTTTCTGCCTTCGGGTCTATTCTTTCTGCCTAAACTGCTTTGCCCTCATGTATGAACAGTTGGAAAGCTGAAAGCAAAGCAAAGATGATAGAGTACCTTCAGGAGAACCTTCAACTTATAAAGGCTGTTTTTGTGTGCGGAACCAACAATGAAGCAACTCTATAAGTTCTGGTGAAATCGGAGGCCAGTCAATGAATTCCTTTCCCACCCTCTCACACAGCTATTTGTATGTTTTCCCCACTCCAGCTCCAGTAGACATACAGCGACTATGCTAATTCAAAACTTAGCAATGTAGCTAGGTGACCCTCATCACAACAGCATCATTTCATATGGGGAAAAACCTTTGGCAAGAGGAAATGATTGCCACATGTAACAAGTTTAGAAGGACAATATGTGTCATATATAACTGGAATTTTCTCCTTTTTTTAAAGCTGTGAGTCTTGTTTGCTAAGGTCCCTCTGATTCCTGGAGGTTGACCATCCCTATAGATTTAGGGGGGTTTACACATACATTTTCTACTGACTTCATTCTGATTGTGAGAGACAGAGACAGCATAGCATATGCATGTAGAAGATGAAAGTTACTGTGGTGGAAAGTTACTGTGCATGTGCGTGTGCATGTGTTCACATGTACTCTGAGAAAATTAGGACTATAGAAGTTACTGTGTGTCCATGGAACTGAGGGCAGAGATTAGATGAGTACAATACCAGTTATAACCATTGGAGCTGGTGTATGGAATGACTTAACACTTAGAATAACTTGGCAGTATCAAGCAAAAAAGAACAAATTAGATTCATTATGTAAAGACTCATCTCCTTCTCTAGGTCATGTTCCAATGTACCCTATTTGCTGGCGTATAAGACCCACCCACCCCCTTAAAATACACTGGGAAGATAGAGTGGGTCTTAAACTCTATATAGTTTAAGTGGCCTATAGTGGGCTATTTTGGTAATAATGGGGTGCGTCTTATACTCCGATGTGTCTTACATGCTGGTAAATACGGTATATTCTTTTCATTGGGTAATCTGATTTATTCATCATAAAATGCCATCAAGACATCCTTATAGAAACAGATGACATAGTACAGTATTTGTTTATCTTCTACATGCAACTTCACACATTTGCTGTGTCAGTGCCAAACTTAAGTCTTACAAAGTAGAGGAATGAGAACATCATGTAGAAAACAAGAGGCGTGACTGGAATGTGGTACCCGTACTGCATTTATTTATTTATATTCAAATTTATATGCTGCCCAATCAGGTAAACCCGACTCTGGGCGGCTCACAACAAGTTAAAACACACATAAAACAGTACAACCAATTAAAACCAATTAAAACCCAACATACCCACCCACCTACCCCATTCCTCTTAAAACCCACATAAACCCACATTAAAAAAAGACAATTAAAAGAAATGGGGGCTTAATTTATAAGCCAACAGGCAGGGGCCACTCTTCCATCTGGGCCACACACCTGCCCTGCCAACCAGGTTTTTAGGTCTTTTCTGAAAGGTAGCAGCTCCATCTGCTCCCGCAACTCTATAGGCAGGAGGTTCCACAAGGCCGGTGCGGACACGGAAAAGGCCCTCCTGGCAGAGACGAGCCCCTCTAGCAGATGGAACAATCAGGGAGCTCCTCCGATCCGCTCTGGTTGGATGATAGGACACTCTTGGGATGATGCGGTCTCTAAGGCATCCTGGCCCACTACCATGAAGAGCTTTAAAGGTCAAAACCAGCACCTTGAACTGCACCCGGAGGCAAACTGGTAGCCAGTGCAGCTCCCGAAGTAATGGTGAGGCATGAGCATAATGCCTGTGTCCCATCACCACCCGGGCTGACACATTCTGGACCAACTGCAGCCTCTGAATGGTTGACAAGGGCAGCCCCATGTAGAGCGCATTGCAATAATCTAGCCTGGAGGTGACCAGAGCATGTGTGACCATGAGCAGGGAGTCCCGGTCCAGGAGCGAACGCAACTGATGAATGATGTGAAGCTGTGAGAAAGCCCTCCTGGCCACAGCCGCCACCTGATCTGCTAGTAGCAGCCCCGAATGCAGGAGGACCCCTAAGTTGCATACCGGGTCTGTCTGGGGCAAAGCAGCCCCATCCAAGACCAAAGTTGGCAGCTCCCTGGATAACGCGGGACCCCCTATCCAAAGCCACTCAGTCTTGGAGGGATTCAATTGTAGCCCGTTGTCCCCCATCCAGACCCCAACTGCTTCCAGACATCTGGATAGGACATTGACTGCATCACTGGGGTCCCCATGGGCCGAGATATATAACTGGGTATCATCAGCATACTGATGATACCTTACCCCATGGGAACGGATAACCTCGCCCAACGGCTTCATGTATATGTTAAATAGGAGAGAGAGCACCGAGCCCTGAGGCACCCCATACTGTAGTGGCCTAGCACTGGACCTCTCACTCTCCAACCACACCGACTGGGTACGACCCTCCAGAAATGAGGAAAACCAGGACAGCGCAGTGCCCTGGATCCCCAAACCTTTGAGCTGTTCCAGAAGGATACGGTGGTCAATGGTATCGAAGGCTGCTGAGAGATCCAGAAGAGCCAGGATGGATGGATGACCCCCGTGCCGCTCCCGCAAGAGGTCATCAACCAGTGCGACCAATGCAGTCTCAGTACCATATCCAGGCCTGAAACCTGATTGATAGGGGTCCAGATAATCCGCTTCATCCAGGACCCCCTGCAACTGCCGCATCACCACCTTCTCCAGTACCTTCCCTAAGAAAGGGCGGTTGGAGACCGGCCTATAATTAGCTGGAACTGCTGGGTCGAGAGATTGTTTCTTCAGGAGGGGGCGCACCAGAGCATGTTTTAAAGGTGCAGGAAACACCCCCTCCCTCAATGAAGCATTTATTATAGATATAGCCCCGACCCAGCCTCCCGTCACCCCCTTGGAGGCTTTTACCAACCAAGAGGGACAGGGATCCAAAGGGCAGGAGGTGGTGCGAACAGCTGCAAGAAGCCTGTCCACTTCCTTGGGGACAACTGGATCGAACCGATCCCAGATAACACTGCCAGACTGAGCTCTGATCCCCTCTGGACCCTCCCCATCCATGCCGGGATTAAACCCCGAGTGAATCCGAGTGATTTTCTCCACCAGATAGTCTGCAAAAACCTCAGCCAAACCCTGCCAACTGGGCACCGGCCCCTCCCGGCCAAGGAGAGACCTGGTAACCCGGAACAGAGCGGCTGGGCGATTATCCGCGGAGGCAATGAGGGCGGTGAAGTATTGTTGCTTCACCACCCCCATCGCCACCAGGTAGGTCTTAATAGCAGCCCTAGCCGGTGTTCAGTTGGAATCACTCTGGGTCTTCACCCAGCGGCGCTCTCGACGTCTCTTTGCCCATTTAAGCTCCCGCAGTTCTTCTGTGAACCACGGGGAAGATCGAACCCCATGGGCTCGGAGAGGCCGTAGTGGTGCGATTTCATCCAAAGCAGCCGTAGTCATCCTGTACCACAGGTCAATGAATGCCTCGGGTGAATCGTGTAGCCGATCCAGAGGAAAATCCCCCAGTTCCCTCTGGAATTCGTCAGAATCCATCAGTCGCCGGGGGCGGGCCAATTTAATAGGCCATGCCTCCCTTTGGTGAACCGCCGCCCCCCAGGAAGTCCAGAGTCACCAGATAGTGATCTGACCATGGCACAGGTATAGTTTCTAATTTCTGTAGTCTCAGATCACTCTGCCACCGCTCCGACAAAAAAACTAGGTCCGGTGTGTGACCACTGCCCCTGGTCGGGCCATGAATTACCTGAGTCAGGTCCATGGCTGCCATGGAGGCCATGAACTCATGTACAACCTCTGAACCAGTCCCCAGTGAAGGCAAATTGAAGTCCCCCAGAACCATCAGCCTAGGAACTCCAACGCCAATGCTGAGATGGCCTCGAGGAGCTCAGGCAGGGAGTCTCTTACCCTGCAAGGAGGCAGGTACAGGAGTAAGACTCCCAACTGACCCTTAGGGCCCAACCACAGGAGCAGGGCCTCATAACCCGGGACTTGTGGAGCAGTGGCCCTGGCGACTCCCAAGGACTCCCTGGCTACAATGGCGACGCCACCGCCCCTTCCCTCATCCCTTGGCTGGTGCCAGATACCGAAGCCGGCTGGACACATTTCTGACAGAGGTACACCATCCTCTGGTCTCAGCCAGGTTTCAGTGATGCATGCCAGGTCGGGCCGCCCCTCCCGAATAGAGTCTTGAATTAGGGGGGCCTTGTTGCAGATCGACCTGGCATTCATCAGCAGCAGCCTAAGGGTGGGGTCACCATGGATCAGCTGCTCAGGAACCAGAGATGTACCTGGGGGACTGGAATGAGACACAGATACCAACCATCGGTCCTGTGTTTCCTGAGTGCGGCCTGCCGCTCGGTACCCGCCATATCGTCTCATGCCCGTCACAAAGGGCATTAAAGAGTCTCAAGTAGCTTTTTTTCCTTCTACAAAAGAGGGCAGAGCAAAGGGCTGGAGAGATTGCAATTATTTGTATAGCAAACGATTCAAACTAGACTTTATCTGCATGCGGGAAGGTAAGAAACAAGTCTTTTTGTTTGCCACACAAGGGCGGCAGAGTGATACAACATAATATAAAATGATCCTAGCACATGGTTGAACTAGTACCATAAATAAACGATATTCTGCTAAATCCATCTAGACCTATTGAATTAATGGGTCTTCCATACATATAATTTAATAAATCTTATTCGGGATTAAGTAGGAATGGATTTATAATGACCATAATAGATCTTTCAAGATATTTAAGTAGTTTTACCAGTTCCACACCCACAGTGAGCACCCATGGCTAAGCAAGGATTTGAACCAAGGGCCCAAGGCCTCCTGAGTTGTAGCCTATCACTCTATGCTCTACACCACACTAGGTATTCATAGCCTAATCTAATATAGACTAAAATGTATTGGCCAGTTGTTCCCAATGTGGGGCACATGCCCCACAGGGGGAATTCAATTCCCAGAAGCCTAAGTCAGTACATTGGCTGATCAGTGCTTTGGGGAATTGACAGGCTTCTGGGAACTGAGGTCCAAAAACCAAAGTTTGGGAAACACTGGTATAGACTAAACGTTTGTAGTGGTGTAGTAGATTTTTAAAGGAACCTGTGGTGTGGTGGATGTCAATGGCAGAGGGATTGTGACCCCACTGTCAAGGCAACTGGCTGAATGCACTGCTACCTCAATTCTAGGGAGCTGGTGGCCTATGCTTACTTGCTAAGGCCTGAAATCACACTCCTATTCATCCTGAATGACTCATATAACTGTACACAAATATAGCTAAGTCCTCCTTTACAAACTAAAACTACAACAACATGGAACCAAAGCTGTAGCACATGGATGGAGAGTATTGACTTCTAGATGCTGCTCAACTATGACTGCCATCTTCTTCTTCTGTGTCTAGGCCAGACGTGAAACTACCAAAACGAAGGCACCTTTTGCTAAGTTCATTCTGCAATTCCTTTCGCCTGACCTAGTGGGAGAAAGATTAGCCAGCAACACAAGGTTGTTGTTACCATGCTATGTCCAACTGTGGTTAAAAAAAAACACCACAATCTTTGAGGAGATTCTTTCTGTGCACCCCTGCAACTGCCAAGATCCCTCACTCTCGGTTATCCTGTCTGAGCCTGTTGGGAATGGACAGGAAGAAAGTGGAAGGAGAAAATGCACAAAAATGTAGAAGGTATAGCATTTGTGTGTGATGATATTTCTACGGCAAAAATGGACCCTCATGAAAATTCATTGGCAAATTAGTAGATCAATACTGCTTTCATGGCGGTAGCTATCATGAAGACCTAGTAAGCACTACATCTATTCATTAACTTTTGTTTTAAAAGTGTGTGTGTATGTATTCATTACTTAGTATATATGAAATTAGACTAGCAATGTAAATAAATATGCTACAACACATCTATAGATGCAAAAGTAGTGGTTGTGCATTAACCTTATTACATCCTTTACAGAGTTTATGCTTTACAGCTCCAGAAGCAGCAGCTGATCTATTATTGTGCAAAAGTTGACCCAGCATTCCTTCAATGGTACTTTCTTGTCTGCCAGCAGCCAAGTTGGACTCCCTGCTTGCCACAGCCAGTTTCACAATGGAGGAATATACTGTAAAAGAGACTTGAGCAGAGAGTCAACTCAGAGAAGAGGAGTGTAATGATTTGTCTTAACACAGAGAGGACTATGGTTAATAGTGTTTTGTATAATATGTTAATCACAATGCATATTGTTGTGACTTCATATATTCATTCCTTTTACCCTTCATTTCTTGCGTTTGAGCTGGAATCTTATATGAACATCTAATCCTTGTGGGGAGGAGTGGAAAGGATCCCACAAGAGGTTAAGGGAGAAGGAGTCCACAATATATGATATATATCCGTGATGGTGAATCTTGGCACTCCAGCTGTTCTTGGACTTCAATTACCAGAAGCCCAAGTCAGCGCTCCTGCTGATCAGGGATTCTGAGAATTGAAGTTCCAAAACAGCTGGAGTGCCAAGGTTCACCATCACTGATATATATAGTGTTGTAGCAAAACTGAGGGAAGATATTTGTTGCAGTGACACACCTTTAGACTATTAGAAGGTAAAAGGGATGTTAAAAAATTATTTGCATGGTAAATTGGAGAATATTAACTGTGAGAAAAGAAGGAAAATCTTATGTTTACTTCTCAAGTTAGCTGGAATGCTAATATATTGTTCCAAGGGAGGTTAGGGGAAAAAAATCACCCATCTCTCCTTTGTGTGAGATGTGCTCCAAAGATTGTTAGGTTGTGAATTTCAGATGCTCAGCATCTCTGACACCTTCTGGACCAAAATAATGGTCACAGCATTCCATTTCACTTCTTACAGTTGAGTCTATTTTCATAATGGCCTAAGACTAAATGTGTTATTCCTCAGGGATCGGTAAACAGCAACAGTCACTCTGCTTTAGTGTATGGGGTACAAGCACTTATCTGAAACAGCTGTTTTTTTCTCTAGAATATTTTGTTTCTTTTTCTTTTTTGAAATATAAAACAGGCTCTTATGGTTGTTAGTAACTCACAGTGGTGAAATAAATACAAGCTTAGCAATTACTCCTAATTTGTTTTGAAAAGAGATTTCTGACAAGTAACTCAGTGAAACAGGACTGCTGTCCAATCTATACCCCCTTTTTCAGGAAGAAAGTTCATTGAACTCATTGAATATTTCCTCTGAATGGATTGTGTAGGATTATACTAAAATGCTTGCACTTTGGTATAATTTTGTGATTTGTGTTGCTTTCAGCATGTCATAGCTTTGATCTGGCACTGTTGGATAAAACTTGTTGTCATGTTAACAATGAGCAAACATAAAAACGTCCACAGGCTCAGATCCAAGCTAAGCAAATGCTATATAGTAAAACCCCTACTTACGAAAAAAAGTCTGCTCCGTAGGCTTTTGCTTAAATCGGTTTTTTATGTAACTCAAAGCAAACCCATAGGAAAAAATAATCTTTATGGAACTCGAAGCAAACCCTTAGGAAATGGTGAGCCACTGTGTGAGACAGAATGCTGGACTGGATGGGCTGTGGCCTGTTCCAGCAAGGCTGCTCTTATGTTCTTAATCGTGCAAATCGGGACATGGTTTTAGCACAAAATCATTATGTAAGTCAAATTTTATGTAACTTGAGGCATATGTAAGTCTGGGTTTCACTGTACTGCTTATTCCTTTCCTGATTCAAGCTAGCAGAAGTACCACCTTCACATAGGTTGGAAACAACTTTATTTCCTTTGTGTTCCTACAATCCTTCTCTTTCTCTTTACTCCTTGATACTCCCATTCTTTTTCTTTCTCTCAGGTCATAATCTACCTCCACCCTTCAGGTTTCCCCTCTACTCACTCTCTTTCTCTGGATCCAATCTTTTGCTCCCCCCTTCCCCAACACACACACAGTTGTCTCTTCTCTTCACAACTAAAGGACACTTAACAGGAGAGCATCTAGTAGAACTGCCCAGAGGCTCTATCAAGAAATGAATCTCCTAGGCTTTCTTCTGCAGCTTTTTCTTCCACTTTGGAGAGTTACAATATGTTTCAAATCAGATTACAGCTGAGCTGGGTTCAAATCCAACTGCCAAGTTTTTAGCTATCCACATTACCTTTTCAATTCCAACTGCTGCTTAATGTTTTTTCAATCCTGGATGGTATGAGTTGACTTAAACTCCACCTTGAACATTCCTCAGCATTTCAGTTGGAAAAGAGAGGAATTAGAAAATTAAATTACTTGTTAACAATAAAGGGATATTGTCCAGCATGGCTTCCTGGGTAAGTGGCACAGTGATCATGAACAATGTTTAACAAAAGAAACCCTCATTACCATTATAATGACATCATTAAATGAGGTTAAAACCTTATATTACTGACACATGGTTCATTAAACATTAAAAAAACATAAATAAACTAAACCTAACAAAGTACTTCCAAATTCCAGATACTGAATGATAAACTAGATGGACCCTGTCTGTAATTCTCATAGTATCTGATTCTTGTTATGTCTCTGGTGTTTTGGACTACAATTCCCATTTTTATCACTGGCGGCAGGCTAGGCTTATCAAAATTGTAGTCCAAATCATATGGAAGGCATGAGATTGGGAAAGAGTTGTGTTAGCCTTTTGTCTTTGTTCCCTGTAGACGGAAGATGCAATGAATAGATGTGTTTTTAAAAAGTTCCTCTGTCAAATCTAAATATCTGTATGCAAATATTATTCAGGACATGGCTATCTGGTGTACATCATCAAACCTATTCTGCTTCTATGCTTCATTTTTTGTGTGAAACACTGATAAAATGCATATGTCCTGTGCTGTGCAATCAAATAATGCATTCTTAACATGTCCACATGTAAGATGTTTCCCTAAGAATAATGTCTAATCTCCCCACAACTCTTCATTTTCTTTTTCTTGAAAGAAAGAACTATGGAAGATTTTGGTGCACCATTTATTTTTATGGTAATTTAAAAATGTTAATTCTATACCTATGAGTTTTATATAATATGCATCTTGCATAAAAATCTGATTTTACTCTTGAGCTTCAGTTTGCAGTAGGGAGGGGGCAAGAAACCATTTGTCGGCACTAACAGCATATTTGGCCATGTTATTAGAATGCTATAAAATCACATTCTCCCTAGACTTTTAACAACTGTCTTGTACTGCACGACAGCTCAAAAACATATATTTCCTTCTGCAAACAGGTGCTTTAAAATTAATGATCACAGTTTTGTGAGAACATTTAATACATGCATACTTGTAGTCAAGGCTGTCTCTGTACCGTGTGGTATGACAATGCGAGCGCAGCGCCAAAATGGCCGCCGTGCCCTTTGCGGGCCCCCCCATTGGACGAAGGCATCCGGGTAGTTAGGGGGCGTGGCCAGCACCCTTATATAAGGGGCGGCCACGAGGCAGCCGAGCTGCCATTTTGCGAAGCGACGGAGCGGAGAAGTTTTTCCCTCTTACCTCCGTCGCTTTTACCCTCACCGGGAAGCCTCTTGGCTGCTGATTTTCTCATTTTTCGGCTCCCCATCGGCTAGCTGCGATGCCCTCAAAGAAGAAGGTGGCTGCGAACGCGGGTCGTTCTGCGCGGAGGCGCAATCCGGGTCGGAGGACCGCGGCTGCGCCTCCCCAGCAGCCTCCTATGCGCGAGCCCACCGGGACCGGTGGGATGGGGTTAATTCCCCCTTGGCCGGAGGCTGGGGGTCCGCGTGCGGGCCCAGTAGGGGCCGTGGCCCTCGGCCCGCAAGCGGCGGCCGCTGTTCCTGGCGTGGCCCATTCCGCTGGGCTTTCCTCCGTTGGGGTGCAGATTAATGCGGGGGCTTCCAGCCTTGGGGGGTGGTGTGGCCCCCTTCCATGGCAGGGTACTTCCCCGGCCCTACTGGGCCCGGGCTTCGGATCGTGGCCCTGTTCAGGCCCCGGGGTACAGGGACCAGTACCGACGCCTGTAGTTAGTGGGCCGGCTGGCCCTTTACCCCCCCCCCCCCTTGGTTTAGGTGGCTATGTCAGCGAGGCATCCCTGGCCCGGGTTAGTCACCCTGGGGCCCCTTTTGGGGTGCTGGTCAATCCATCGTCTGCTGGGCAGCGGCAGGCGGCGAGTCGGGTTGAGCTGCCTGAGGTGCGTGGCCCGGCTTCGGCCACTGCCTTGCAGCTCCCCAATCAACAGGCCGGTACTGGTCAAGCCCCGTCGACGAGCTCTATGGCGTTCGTGAGCTCCGACGCCCCCAGTGGGCCGGAACCCCCGGTGGGGGCGGCCCATGGGGGTGCAGCATGTGAGTATGCGGTCCAAACTAGTGCACCTACACACATGGCCACGTTGGGGGGGCTTTTCAATGGCCTTGGCCTCACACGGGTGGTGCGGCAGTCCAGTCGCCGACGCCCCACCCGGTGACTTCGACTATTACCCAGGGCCCCGTGGTAGGGGGTGCTCCTTACACAGTCGGGAATCTCCTGGGGGTGACCGGGTTAGTCCAGGCTCCTTTACAGATGCCCGCAGTTTCCGCCGTGCCTGTGTCGGCTTTGCCGACAGCAGGGTATTCCTTGCCACTGGGGGACCATTTGGCCCAGACCACCAAAGAGAAGATCTGGCGGGGGGAGTATGTGGACATCTTCTCCCTCCTTAACAGAGAGCCCACCAAGGAGGAGAGGGAGGGGCAAGACGAGAAGGATAAGGAGCAGGCGCATCGTCGCAAACCACCACGTACGTGGGCCAACTGGTTGCCGGCCTACCTCATATACATGGCGGTCTACCTCAGGGCCCGGCCGGATTTGGCAATTCCGATGGTCCAGTATTTGGACAATATTTACCGGGCGATGGTTGACTTCCCGGGCCCGTCGTGGTTGGCTTACGATGAGGAATTCCGTATGCGTATTCCCCTGCACCCCGAGATGAGGTGGGATGAGCCCTGCCAGAGGCTGTGGCTCCTGTACATGACTCCCACGCGCCCTGCGCCCGGGGAGAGATACCATTGTGGACATGCGGTCCAGCGAGCGGCCCCAGCACAGGCTCCCCGCCAGGTGGCGGGGCAGGGGGCTCCAGCCCGCCTGCTGTGCTGGACTTTCTCGTCCAATGGTTCCTGCAACAGGAAGAATTGCAAGTACAGGCATGAGTGTCCCTCCTGCGCTGGCCCCCATGCGGCCTCCGATTGTCCCAGGCCTGGAGGGATGCGGGGCAGAGGAAGGGGCGGACAGGGGGTTGGCAAAACTGCCGCGGAGGGAGCTGGTTCATCAAAAGGCCCCCTCCCCAATTAATGTGGACATGTTGGAGTGTTGGCTCGCATTGTACCCGAGGGAGGAGGATGCGGTTTGTCTTCTTCAGGGTTTTAGTCAGGGGTTCCGTATTCCTTTCGTGGGTGATAGGTCCCCCCAGGATGCCCCCAACCTTTTGTCCCTTAGGGGGAGGGAGGAAGTAGCTGCTGCCAGCATTACTAAGGAGGTCGATTTGGGCAGGGTCGCTGGCCCTTTCCCAACATCCCCGTTCCCTAACCTTAAGGTATCACCCTTGGGCTTAGTGCCCAAAAAGTCACCGGGCGAGTTTCGCCTGATTCATCACTTGTCCTACCCAGCCGGCCGATCGGTCAATGACGCTATCCCTGATGACCTTTGCTCAGTCAGGTATAGTCTTTTGACCAAGCCCTGCCCATGGTGCGCTCATGTGGCCCGGGTGCGCTATTGGCTAAGTGCGACATCAAGTCGGCGTTTCGCCTCCTGCCTGTGCACCCGGGCGACTTTGAGTTGCTGGGTTTTAAGTTCTGGGGTGAATATTACTTTGATAAGGCCATGCCTTTTGGCTGTTCCATATCATGCTCGGCCTTTGAGCGTTTCAGTACGTTCTTGCAGTGGGCTTTCGTCCGCAGGTCAGGGTCCCGGTCTGTAGCCCATTACCTGGATTATTTTTTATTCAGGGGTGAACGGGGCTGGGACACGTGCACACGTCTCCTCAACACATTTCAGACGCTAATGGAGGAACTCGGTGTCCCTTTAGCGCCCGAAAAGACCAAGGGCCCATCTACTAAGCTAGTATTCCTGGGGGTGGAGATTGACACGGTAGCGCAGGCTTCTAGGTTACCGGGGGATAAGGTGTCAAGGATAGTGGCCCTTATCTCGGACTTGCTTGCTAAACGCAAGGCATCAATGAGGGAACTGCAGGTGCTACATGGTCACCTCAATTTTGCTTGCAGGGTCGTCGCACCGGGCAGGGCATTTGCTCGGCGCTTGTGCGACACCATGACAGGCTTATCTAGGCCCCACCATAGGGTTAGACTCACTCGGGGTATCAGGGCGGATATGCTTATCTGGCTCCAGTTCCTGAGGGAGTTCAATGGAGTATCATTTTGGAGGTCTGACCTCCTGGCTTCCCCTCGCTTTCAGATACAGTCCGATGCTTCGGGATCCCTGGGTTATGGGATGTACTTCAATGGGAAGTGGGCCTATGGTGGGTGGCCACCAGCCTGGGCAGGCACGGGTCGCCTGCGTGATCTCACGTATCTGGAATTTTTCCCTATCCTGGGGGCTTTGATGCTATGGGGCGAGGAGTGGGCCAACTCGGTTGTCCATTTCTGGTGTGACAATGCGGCCGTTGTGCACATTGTCAACTCACAGACTTCCAAATCGCCCAGGGTCATGGACCTAGTGCACCAGTTTGTGTTGCGCAGCCTGCGCCTCAATGTCCTCTTCAGGGCCAGGCATGTCCCGGGGGTCAATAATGATATCGACGACGCTTTGTCCCGCCTGTAGATCTCCCGTTTCCGTGCCTTGGCCCCGGATGCGGAGGAATTTCCCTCGCCACTCCCGGACAAGATATGGACCATTGGCAAGAAGAGGTGAACCGGGCGATTGGCTTGTCATTAGCGCCACGCACGCGTAAGGCGTATCACTACGCATTCAATTCTTTCAGAGATTTCTGTACCCGATTCCGGCTGCCAGAAACCTGGCCGATCCCAGTGACACATGTACTTCGGTTCATGGTTTACCTGCATGCCCAGGGCCTTGCACCTCGCACCATAGCATCTAGGCTGTCAGCATTGGCTTTTATGGCCAAGGTGGGCGGTCATGTGGATAGTACCGCTGACTTCCGTGTGAGACATGTTTTGGAGGGGTGGGTGCGGGAGCGTGGGCGTTGCCCGGACGACCGCCACCCGATTTCCCCAGGGGTTCTTACCCAATTGGCCCGGGGCTGGCATGGCCTCTGTTTTGATAAGTACGAGGCAGCCCTATTTCACGCGGCTACAACGGTGGCCTTTTTTGGAGCGCTCCGCATCAGCGAGCTTGTGATGCTGTCTAAGGCGGATGCAAGTCGTAGGGCACTGGAACTCGAGGATGTCTATGTTGCCAAAGACTGGGCTGTGTAGGCAGTGGTGTAAGACTGCTACGGTGTTCTTTGGCTGACATCTGTCCAGTTGGTGCCCTACAGGAGTTTATTGCACTGCGTGGCACGCACCATGGCCCGTTTTTCTGTCACCAAGATGGGTCTCCCCTTACTAAATTTCAGTTTTGGAAGGTGACCGGCAAAGCGCTGGCCAGTGTGGGCCTCCCAGGGGCTCGTAATGTCACCCATTCCTTCAGGATAGGGGCGGCTTCCACTGCAGCTGCTTTTGGGTACTCCGGGGCTGACATACGCAGCATGGGAAGGTGGGGTTCGCAATGTTTTCAGTTTTATGTTCGCCCTCTTCCACCGTGAGTACCAGTTTTGTCACCTCACCTTTCTCTTCCTCGTTTTTTCCTTACAGACCCTGGGTGTCGTATTACACCGGCGACAGTATGGCTGGTGGGCCATAGCTACGTGCACAGGGCAGCGCGTTACGCTGCGGCAACAGAGTGGGGACCCCGACTGGGACTGGGTGCATACGCAAGTCTCACATGGCATGGTAAGCCCGGGATGTTATGGCGGGAGCTGTTGCCATTCCTTTTTTCAGGCTGGAATGCTGACCCGCCTGACATTCTGATCATACACCTAGGGGGCAATGATTTGGGCCGGGTCACCGGCTTATTGCTAAAGCATGCGATTTGCGGCGACCTTGCCTACCTGCATTACGTGTGGCCCGCCACAACCCTCGTTTGGTCGGACATGGTCCCGCGGCACACGTACAGGGGAGGTTTCGACCTCCAGGCCCTTGACCGCGCTAGACGCATGGTAAATAGGGCTGTGGCACGCTTCCTTGCCGACAAGGGTTGGGGGCGGGTCAGTCACCACCCCGCCATTAGCCTACGAAATTACGGCCTTTATGCAGGGGATGGGGCCCATCTGTCGCGAGGAGGTATGGACCTCCTGTTGGGTGATTGGCGAGCAGGCCTGTTGACCGAGCTGACGGTCTGGGGGGGGGCGTCGAGCCTTCTTTGAAGCCCCTCCGTGTGGCGGGTAGCACTGGTAAGGTAAACATTTATGACCCACAGGTATCCGGCAGGTTCGCAATTGACTGGACAACACTAGACAGGCATAAGTTGGTTAAACGTTGTCCGGTCAACGACGAACTAGGCGATGGGGTGATGGCTACAGCTAGACAGCATGCATCACCCCGTGATTTTACGGATACGCGTCAGAGGGTGGGGTCATTAGCTAGATATTGACTACGGTCAACAATTTGTTTGTTGTCAACAAACAAATTGATACAAATAGATACATTGTAACAATTGCCGTGGGCAATTTTGGGTGGTACCTTACCAGTGTTACTTCGGCCTGCTTGCCTTAAGAATTATGATTGGTCAATTACCAATAGAAATTTATAATTCGGACTAGGGCATGAATCAATAAATGTGGCCCAATGCCGTTATCCACTTTCATCAGTGTCTGAGTCCTTTATTGGGGGGTGCGCCTGCAAATGGCTCAATGCTTGATGGTAGTTTCATTAAATACTTTTTTTGTATATGTATATTAAAAAACCTCTTCAATTTTGGCTAATTCCATCACCTGGATCCCATGCTAATAGTACTTCTCTGTAGACAGTTGCTTGGATTTCCCCTCCAAACCTGCAGGGGAAGGACAAAAATCTTACCCCTTCTCGTAAACAATAACAACAACATGGCAATAAAGGCACGACACTGCAAGAGGGGATAAAGTAGTTTTTAAATATCTACCCACAGTTGGAACCGCTCTAATAACCAAATGAAATGCAGTGCCTAATCCTTTCTAAATTAGAAGCATATTAAATCTTACAGAGCCTGGAGAAACAAGCCAAGATACTTAGCCATTGTGGGTTTTCAAAAAATGACTTTCTTACTTTTTATTTTCCTTCTTGAAAGCATTGCAGAGTTGTGGCTTGATCCTAAAAATGCATGACTAACAGCCCACTTTTCAGTGCCTCTCGCCAGAACAAGGTTAGTTCATTTTGCCGGGATTTCTGTCAAGGAAACATACTGAAAATTGAAATGGGATGCCATTACAGAATTCACTGGGGCAAGAGGGCCAGCATCCTCCAAGATCCAAGGTTAAATACATGGAAAGCAGTCAAGGCTGGTCTAATACATTCTGCTGCCTGAGGCAAAACAGCAAATTGGCAAGCTTCACACATACAGGTAACCTCATACCTAAAGGAAGTTGAGTTATTTGGAGGGGGTGGTAAATGAGGCCAATATTTTGCAAATATATGCTGACTTCCCTACAGGAATAGCTCAAGACATTTTGTTAAAGAGGAGCAATGAATGCTACATCACCCCTTCAAATCAAGGTGAACAGTATTCAAAGCCAGCTGAAGCTAAAATCTTGGCACGTGGAACAGAAAATCTTCCCAATATGTTGTGTCCAAACTCCGAAAGGATTATTCGAACAGAGCTGGTTCAGACAACAACATGGTTTATTGCAAGGAGCAAAAGAACAAGGAGCAGGTGCATGGCAACAGCTTTTGTACAGAACACAATAGATACATTTACCCAAGGCTTCCGGAGAAGCGGGAAAACATTAGTGAATCAGCTTTCATAAAAGTGGCGTCTATTTTGCAAGGCACGCTGAGGCAATAACTTGAATACACAACACAACAGTAGAGAAATAACAGCTCCTCTGGTGGCTTAGTGATAAAGGTGCTAGGCTTGGAGACTGGAAAGACGGGTTCAATACCCAAGAGCTGCATGATGGGGGACATGAAAAGAGCCTCATTCAGGCCTCCCCTGCAAAATTCCTTTCAACCCAGAGTATTCTCTGACATGAAAAGAAATGAGTAGAGAAATAAATAATTAACAATTGCTGCCCAGTCATGGTATCTAAATCTAGCAATCTGAGATGGCTGCCTCACTGTGGCTAATGGTAGGACTGGTCATAGTAGTTGGATTTCCCTAACTATCCTTGTTCTGAAGTGGATATACTAGACTTCCATCTGCATTAGACCAGTGACAGCAAGTAGCTGATGACATAAGGCTGGAGTTCTCAACCTTTTAAAGCCAGGGGCCAGGTCACACTTCTTCAGACATTTTTGGGGGCCAGGCAGCCATTTTGCCCTTCCTCCACCACATGGCACTTCCTGGGGTGGTGGAGGCAGTGGGGGCCCACATGAAATAGTGCCACGGACTGCATCTGGCCACAGGTTGAGAATCCCTGACATAAGAGGTGGGGCACCCAAGATATTTAGCAGAATTGTAGCCTTCAGAAAAGCAAGAAAGCTTAAGTGCCTCTCACCTTTTGTAGTTGTAGTCCCAAACTACTACTTCTTCCATGTTTAGGCCAAATGTGAAACAGCCAAAATGAAGGCACCTTTTGGTGAGTTCATTCTGCAGTTCCTTTCGCCCAACCTATTGTAAGAAAGATTAGCTGTCAACACAAAGTTGTTGCTAACAAGGTACGTGTGATTGTGGTTCAAAAATGCCACAGTCTTTGAGGAGGCAAATGCAGAACTGTATTTGTAGTAACGGTAAAGTATAAAACAACAAAAGCAATTATGGAGGTTTGGAAAAGTTTGAATAAGAAATTAGCTCCAGACAATTCCCCAATCATGGAATTGGAAGATATCAAATCCTTTCCAATTAGAATAGATATGAGAATAAAATACTCCTGAAAAATGGTGTGTTCCTGCTGTAAGATTGGATGCGGGTATGTCATGATGATGAAAAAAGATTGGAAATATAAAATCAAATGAATCTGAACTGATTTCAAAAAGTGTTAGTGAATAAATGGAATAGCAAATATATTGATGCAACCAGTTTAGAAAGAGAAAAAAACCCGACAGATTTTGAAGAGCTAATTTTTAGAAAAAGAAAAGGTTTAATGGGAATTAAAGGCCTTGTAAGTAAGATATATAAAATATTAAATCAGGAAAGGAACTCAACAAGATACATTGAGAGCAATTTGGGAGCAAGATTTAAAAATAAAAATTACAGAAGCAAAATGGAAAAGTAAATGGAGAAAAAGGATTATGAGGACTAAGTCTGTTAGGGTTAAAGAACACAATTATAAAATATTATGGAGGTGGTACCTGACTCCAGTTCAGTTACATCAAATGGATAATACAAAAACAAACAACTGTTGGAGATGTAATATTTCATGGGGGAATTATGAACACATGTGGTGGAGTTGTAATGTGATAAGGGATTTTTGGACAAAGATTGAGAATGAAATTTTGGAAATAATAGGTTGTGACCTTAAATTGGAATCGGTACTGCCTTATTGACAGATGTTGAAGATATAGACATAGACACAAACAAAAAAGAATTATTATCTATTTTTTTGACAACTGCAAGACAATGTATCGCAAGAAATTGGAAAAATAATCTAACGTTGAAAGTGGAAGAATGGTATAAAGAAACATGGAATATTGCATTGAATGATAAGCTTGCATGGGAATTGAACCAAATAAGGGTATAATTAAAGAAAATAAATTTTGGGAAATATGGAAACCATTTGTGGATTATACACTGTATAAAGGTAAAGGAAGCAGACCAGTCCCAGATCAGCTGAGTTTTTGGAAGCAGTGATATAATTGCTAAGACAAATGTAGTCTCCAGGGCTTTGTCGATATCACTGGTGTTTATGATTTCTGGTTGTTATTGTGATTTTGAAATAATTGAGTATTATATATTAGCAGATTACTAGATATAATAGAATAAATATATATACAATCAAATTTACACATAATAGTATATCAATATATTACAAATATATCACTAAGAAATGTATAATATACAGTAGTATAGTTTATTAACATGGGAATTACTCATATCAGAGAAAATTATTCTATTTTGGTTTTGTGTTTTATAGTATAATGTAATGTAATTTTCTTTTATTCTTTTGTATGTTATATCTTAAAATTCAATAAAAATTATATATATATATATATATATATATGAGAGAGGTACTAACACTGCAAAGAAAGATAAAACTTCTAATGGAATAGAATTCTGTATCAGAGAGGGAGATGGTGCAATTTAAAAGATGGTGGAGAATTTTTTTCTGAGTGTCTTCTCAAAGAAAGTAAAGAAAAATTTAATTTAATTTAATTTAATTTAATTTAATTTAATTTAATTTAATTTAGCACATTTTCACACATATCTTGTTAGGTTCCAATTCCTTCTTTCCTTCCTTTGTTTGCTCATTGATTTGGCATTGGCACCTTCACATCCTAGCTAAATTATGATCAGTTCACATTTAGCGGCTGAAATTCAGTAATATGTTGCAATCGGAATATTCCATTGAATCTATTGGTGTTATAGAGTTTACTAATCATATCTCCACTGATTGACTGAGCCTGTGCTAGTTGTGACTTATTACTGGATTTCAGCCGTAGATGCATGGTTTACACCCCACAGTTTCCCATCCATTGAATGTCCATAATTTAGAATAATAGTTCTGTTCCTTCATGTCAGTATGCAATGCAATCCATCTGTCTTACATGTATCTTTTCTATATTGTACTACAGGGTAATTGGTGTCTTTCTTCCCAGCTGCCTGTCTTACATGTTACTGTGCTGTTCTCTAGTAACTAGTTCCTCTCTCTTTTACTTTCTCAGTCACATGACAGTGACAACAAGGATGATAGAACAACTTCACTGATTTTTCATATGCTTTCTAACTCATCCACTCATTGGATTACCACTCATCTGACACACAATCTTTTCATTCCCCTCTATCTCCATCTGTCCACTACTCATTCATAGCATCAGATCCTTCACACTTCTCACCCACCTTTGTCTCTCCTTACTCTTTACCATTCCTTTCCCCTGCATCAATCTACATTAGCTCAAAAGCCAGAGGGCACTAATCCCAATGAAATATTTGGTGAACTCATCACATTTGTTACACCAAAACAACAACAACAAACAACAACAACAATATAATGGAGTACAGTAACACAGTAACATCTCAGTAATGCAATAACATCTCACACATCTCTCCCCGGCCCCAACAAGTCCAAAAGTGAAAAGTGGCAGTGACGAAGGTCCTGCCGCCTCCATGGCTTTTCAAGCCCTGGCCGAGGGCATAGCCTGGGACGCCGGTGGTGGTGGTGGTTCCCGGTGTCCGATGCTGCAGAGGTCTCTCCGCCCCATCCGCAGGGGAGACCGGAGGCGGCGACCAAGTCCTGCTGCTTCTGTCCCCACTCCCGGGGCCGATGGCGCGGGCTCCCGGGCGAGACAGGGAGCTCCTCGAGGGGCCGGCGTCGGCGGCGTCCTTTTCTGCTCTCCGGGCGGGCGGGCCCCGAGAGCGAAGGCAGCTGCGGCGGCTCCGGCGGCGGCTCCGGCAGCTCCCACCTGTCTCCACTCCTGGGGCCGATGGCATGGGCTCCCAGGTGAGACCTCCTTTGGTGTCACTTGTTTTGAGAGAATCATAGGATTTACTGGGACTTGTTTCCTCACTGTCTGCAAAAAAGAACAGAATCAGACACTGGACATAACGTGAGAAGGTGTCTCATTGAATAAGTTTTAATGAGCTTCCTAGAGAATTCCCTATAGCAGGGGTTCCCAACCTATGGCCTGCAGGCTGGACCCTGCCGGCAAAGCCATTCCATCTGGCCGATAGCCACTGCCGCCACACCCGGAAGTGGAAGTGGGCATGTTTACATCAGCTGTAAAATGTGCCTGCACATGTGTAAATGTGCCCGTGGCTGTTTACGACAGGTGAAAATGTACCCAATTCCACTTCCAGTGGGTGTGGTCCAGCTTGCCCAGCTGTCCGGAGGTGTGGTCAGGCCTGTGGCAAAAAAAAAAAGTTGGTCACCCCTACCCTATAGGAACCCAGTTCCTATGATGCGTCCTCTGTACAATCTGCTACACTCAGGTCAATTCAGTTCCTTTATTATGATAAAACTGATCAGATACCTACACTCAGGTCTTCTTGCCCTTCTTAGAGAAACCAGCATTTGAGAAGGGGGCAGTAACTAAGGAGAAATCAAAAGAAATGTCAGAAATGGCAGCATTTTGGGACTGAAAATTGTATATCCATGTATATTTATTGGGAATCTTGCCATTCCTGAAAGATTTGTGTGCTGAAATATTAGCACTAATGTTAGGAAGTGCCATAGCATTAAGCTCCTCCCTTCCTGGTAGAAAGCAGTACAAGAAATAATAACTTGAGTTTAGGTGCAGAGAGTCAGAAGGAAATGTTCTGTACAAAGAGAGATTAGAGGAACATCATAGGGATGCTGGGGAAAATTCTTGCAACATCAGTGCAGAACCCGACACTTAAAGCGGAACATAGACTCAATTCGGAAGAGCCCTTTGATGAAATCTTTAATTATCCCTACCTTCAGTTCCTTATGGAGTAATTACCTCAGTATGAGATCTGGGAATATATGACACATTAGAGCTCCTATTCTCCGTGCGTTCACTACACACAGAAAGGAAATAAGTGAATAAAGTATTTAATTTGTAGAGCCATGAAATGGCCAGATTCACTTGCCTTTCTTGGTTTCCTTAACCACACTGGCAAACATATATTTCACGAAATATGCATATATGCAGTGGCAGTAAACCTCACTCCCTGGCTCATGCTTGTATTATATGGATAGATGTGTCCATGTTGTTTCCAAAATGGCATCATCAAAACTTGCATGCTGAGAAATGTATGAAATATTAGGCCCACTGCTTCCAAGAGCAAGGTTACTAGTCTCATTGGCTTTCAGAGTCTGCTTGACCCAGGATTATAAAGAAAGCATTACCATGATGCAAAGTCCAAGAAGGAACAAGTTTATACAAAACAATCCTTGCATCTCATTCTCAAGACCATAATGAGATTTTGACAAGATAAACTGAAAATGCATGGTAGAATAGACATTTATTAATCTTTCTGCAGACTATTTAGGAAAATGAGAAGAGAGACACATATAAAGACTGTCTAGAACCTTGTACTGTAAAGCATAACAGGCAGGCCAACCACCAATTTTGGTCAGGTGAGGGAAACCCTCTTCCTCTTCAATAGCTTGATTGTCCAGCTTGTTTGGTAGACAATGAGTGCATCTTGGTTGAAAGGATTTTTGCTGGAGAAACTCTGCTCAGGGGAGGCCCAAATGAGGATCATTTCGTGTCTCCAAGTGCACCCCTCAGATATTGAAACCTGACCTTCCAGTCTCCAAGCTCAGTGTTTTAACCACTAAAGGGGGGGGGGGTCAGAAGAACCCTCACCATTGCCACTGCCACCACCAATATGTACTCCCCATTTGTCACCATTTATCTGCCTGCCAGATAAGCAAGTCTTGTGGATGGGGAAGAGGGTTGTGTTGTTCTTGCCGAGGACAGGAGCTGCATTAAAACAGGAAGGTGGTAGAGGTGGTTTTGCTCTGGTTTGCAAATAACCCACAGTGTAAAAAGCTGACTGTGGGTTATCTGTAGTGTGTAGTTCCATTCATGGAAAATGTGATTGATTTATTAAGTGGTACCCTGGCTTTCTCCCAGCAGAAAGACCCAAAACAATTTAAAAACATAATTATTAAAGCAACTAATAACACAATAAATTATAGTATTTAAAACAACTAAATATATGTTAAGCAGTTAAAAGAACAACTCTAAAATAATTTAAAAATATGTTTAGGAAGACAAGAAAGACAACTCTCCCATTAAAATGCCTTCTTCAGCAGGTGTTTGCTTAAGAAAAGTCTGCCTAAAAGAGAGCTCCTTGTCTGTTTATGAAGAAATGGTTTTAAAATGCGCATCCCGGGGGCCCACACCATCGGCTCCCGGGATTCGGCGCAGGTGGTAGCTGCCACCGCTGCCTCTGCCCTCTGGGCCCACCCCGCCTGGAGGGCAGAAAATGAGCCACCGCCGGCCGCCACTGCCCGCCATTGCCCGCAGTGCTCCCTGCGTGTCCTGGGGACCACACAATCGGCTCTCGGGATTTGATGCAGGTGGGAGCCGCCATGAACTTTTCTCATCAGCTCCCGGGATCCCTCCTCCACCACTGCCATGCTGCTGGTTAGGACTTTGGGCTCACAGAGGCAGTAGGTTTATTGTCTTATGACTCTGTGACTTTTTGGGGGGGCTGGGGTGAATTGATTTGTATGTTTTTGACACTGTTGGGTTGTCTGTTGTACCCCGATATGCTACTGTATTTTTATTGGAATTGTATTTATTGTATTTGCTGTATTTTTGCCTTGTGTATATGATTATGTATTTATTTATTCTGTATTTTGCGACTTATTGTATTGTTTTTCTTTGTTTACTGTTGGTAACCGCTTGGAGTCGCCTTCGGGCTGAGGGAAGCGGGATATAAATAAACTATGATGATGATGATGATGTTTTTTATCCTCCCAGTAACCAAGTCCAGTCAGGGTCTAGCTGCAGCTTCCAAACACTTTCCAAAAGCATTCTCCCATGGTGCTCACTGTGGGAAAACAGGGTGTGAAGCCACTGCAGCTGGCATCATGGAAGACAACTCTTTCCTTTGCTGAAATATAGGTTTTACAGAGATTTAAGTGTGACTACTAGGATTTCATAGTCTCTAGTCCAGTGTTTCCCAACCTTTGGTTTTGGGACTTCAATTCCCAGAAGCCTAAGTCAGTTCCCCAAATAACTGATCAGTCAATGTACTGACTTAGGCTTCTGGGAATTGAATTCTCCCTGTGAGGTGTGGGGCCCACGTTGGGAACCACTGCTCTAGCCCATTATGTATATGTAGTTCATATAATGGGTGAATAATGAATTTGCATCCTGTCTCACACTTTCAGAAATTTTTATGTGACTCACTATGCATATCTATATGAATATTGGCATAATATGTGAATACATGTTTCCACAGTAAGTAATCCATCCAGTCCCTTTTCTGGTTAGTGCGTAGAAGGCACTCTCATGCAGACAGTGGTATTTAGGTGGCGATATAAAGAACTGTTCCAAGAGAGGTGATGGATGAGTCTGGTGCTTGACTTTTACCACCGATAAGAGTGTGGTGCAAACAGTTCAACATTTACTCTTTGACAAAATGCCTGATCAGATGCTGTTAGGGCAACTCTTAAAGTAAGATGTATAATGTTCCTAGTTGCACCATGTAATTTTCCCTCCCAGCATCTGCTTTGTGCATAAAGGAAGTCAGGGAGATTATTTAATTTAGTTTTTGGAAGGTGGCATCAAAAGAGGCAGATGTCAAATTACTTCATTTTTTGATACAAATAATGGCCAGACTTCTACTGGTGCTCCCATAAGGTTTGCATAACTTGTTGCAGCTAGTTGACAAGATACCAGGATGTTTTTAGTAGGAGAATCAGGTATGGGACCATGTGAGTGACTCAGACATGCTCTGGTGCCTTGTCAATCAGTTGCAGTAAGTTACACAAACATCAGTAGGATTCTGGCCAATAGTCATAAGATAGCAAATATGGAAAACTTGCAGAAAACAAGCTTTTGCATCTTGAAAGAGCTCTGTTGTTTACTACAATACTAATTAACTTGTGAACCACCCAGAGAGTGCACTAAGCCCTATGGGGCGGCATATAAATGTGACTGCTTTGCTTTGCTTTACTATAAGATATTTCATTTATTAGTAAGGCATAAATCTTATTTCATTTGTTTTCATATGGTTTAGGTAATTGTAAACATATTTTCCCTGATTCATGGCTTAAATCATAAGAAGGTGAATTGTAAGTGATATTCATCCTAT